>CM030880.1:996943-1102515 GCA_018132145.1 Boehmeria nivea var. tenacissima
GGGACTATTATAGGCATGAAGGGTTTTTGTTTCGTAAGAGTAAATTATGTGTGCCTCATAGTTCATTGAGAGAGTTGTTAGTTAGGGAGGCACATGGTGGCGGCCTAATGGGATACTTTGGGGTAGCCAAAACTCTAGGTATTATCCAAGAACACTTTTACTGGCCCCGCCTAAAGAGAGATATAGAGCGCATTTGTGCTAGATGTGTCACTTGTCGACAAGCCAAGTCTCGAGTCCAAGCACATGGCTTGTATACACCACTTCCTATTCCCACTGATTTGGAGCTCCAAAAACCTTAAAAACTCACGTTTTGCCCAAATCGAGCCTTTAAAGGGCTTTTTTGGCTCCAAAGTGACTCTAACAAACTTGTTCTGATCCTAAATGAGTATTTCCGCATATTAAATATTATAATAAGTCTTAGGGACTCATTTCGAGCTCCAACAAGTCTTTAAATCTCCCTTCGCCAAAAAACTAATTCCTTATAACTAGTTTTACCTAAATCGAGCCGTTAAATGGCTTTTTTGGCTGCGAATTGACTCTAGCAAAGTTGTTTTGATCCTAAATGAGTATTTGAGTATGTAATATATTATAATGTGTATTATGGGCTCATTTGCAGCTCCAAAAAGCCATAAAAACTCACTTCGCGGTAAAACAAAGTCATTATAACTAGTTTTGATGAAATCGAGCTTTTAAAGGGCTTTCATGGACTGGATGTGACTGTAGCAAAGTTATTTTGATTCCAAATATGTATTTAAACATATAATATATTATAATAAGTCTTAAGGACTCATTTGGAGCTCCAAAAACCTTTAAAACTCACTCCGCGCTAAAACTATGTAATTATAACTAGTTTTGCCTAATTCGAGCCTTTAAACTTTTTTTTGGCTCCGAAGTGATTCTAGCAATGTTGTTTTGATCCCAAATGTGTATTTACCCATATAATATATTATAATAAGACTTAAGGACTTATTTGGAGCTCCAACAACTTCAAAAACTCACTTCGCGCTAAAACTAAGTCTTTATAACTAGTTTTGCCTAAATCAAGCCTTTAAAGGGCTTTTTTGGCTCCGAACTGAGTCTAGCAAAGTTGTTTTGATCCTAAATGAGTACTTGAACATATAATATATTACAATAAGTCTTTGGGAATCATTTGAGGCTCCAACAAGCCTTAAAAACTCACTTCGCGCTAAAACAAAGTCATTATAACTAGTTTTGAAGAAATCGATCCCTTAAAGGGCTTTTATGGCATCGATGCGACTCTAGCGAAGTTGTTTTGATTCAAAATATGTATTAAAACACATAATATATTATAATGAGTCTTAAGGACTCATTTGGAGCTCCAACAAGCCTTAAAAACTCACTTCGCGCGAAAACAAAGTCATTGTAACTAGTTTTGACGAAATCGAGCCTTTAAAGGGCTTTTATGGCATCGATGTGACTCTAGCAAAGTTGTTTTGATTCCAAATGTGTATTTAAACATATAATATATTATAATAAGTGTTAAGGACTCATTTGGAGATCCAAAAATCTTAAAACGAATTTTGCGCTTAAACTAAGTCAGTATAACTAGTTTTGCCTAAATCAAGCTTTTAAAGGGCTTTTTTGGCTCCGAAGTGACTCGCAAAGTTGTTTTGATCCTAAATGAGTATTTGAACATATAATATATTATAATAAGTCTTAGGGACTCATTTGAAGCTTCAACAAGCCTTAAAAACTCAGTTCGCGCTAAAACAAATCATTATAACTAGTTTTGACGAAATCGAGCCTTTAAAGGACTTTTATGGCATCGATGTGGCTCTACCAAAGTTTTTTCGATCCCAAATGTGTATTTAAACATATAATATATTATAATAAGTCTTAAGGACTCACTTGGAGATCAAAATACCTTAAAAACTCACTTCGCGCTAAAACAAAGTCCTTAAAACTAGTTTTGCCTAAATCCAGCCTTTGAAGGGCTTTTTTTCGCTCCGAAGTGACTCTAGCAAAGTTGTTTTGATCCTAAATGAGTATTTGAACATAAAATATATTATAACAAGTCTTAGGGACTCATTTAGAGCTCCAAAAAGCCTTAAAAACTCAATTCACGCAAAACCAAAGTCATTATAACGAATTTTACTGAAATCGAGCCTTTAAAGGGATTTTTTGGTTCCGATGTGACTCTAGCAAAGTTGTTTTGATCCCAAATATGTATTTAAACATATTATATATTATAACAAGTCTTAGAAACGTATTTGGACCTTCAACAAGCCTTAAAAACTCACTTCGCAGTAAAACAAAGTCATTATAACTAGTTTTGCCTAAATCGATCCGTTAAAGGGCTTTTTTGGCTGCGAAGTGACTCTGGCAAAGTTATTTTTATCCTAAATGAGTATTTGAACATATAATATACTATAATAAGTCCTATGGGCTCATTTGTAGCTTCAAGAAGCCATAAAAACTCACTTCGCGCTAAAACAAAGTCATTATAACTAGTTTTGACGAAATCGACCTTTTAAAGCGCTTTTATGGACTCGATGTGACTCTAGCAAAGTTGTTTTGATTCTAAATGTGTATTTAAACATATAATATATTATAATAATTCTTAAGGACTGATTTGGAGCTCCAAAAACCTTAAAAACTCACGTCGTGCTAAAACTAAGTCCTTATAACTAGTTTTGCCTAAATCGAGCCTTTAAAGGGCTTTTTTGGCTCCGAAGTGACTCTAACAAACTTGTTCTGATCCTAAATGAGTATTTCCGCATATTAAATATTATAATAAGTCTTAGGGACTCATTTCGAGCTCCAACAAGTCTTTAAAACTCCCTTCGCCAAAAAACTAATTCCTTATAACTAGTTTTACCTAAATCGAGCCGTTAAATGGATTTTTTGGCTGCGAATTGACTCTAGCAAAGTTCTTTTGATCCTAAATGAGTATTTGAGTATGTAATATATTATAATGTGTATTCTGGTCTCATTTGGAGCTCCAAAAAGCCATAAAAACTCACTTCGCGGTAAAACAAAGTCATTATAACTAGTTTTGATGAAATCGAGCTTTTAAAGGGCTTTCATGGACTGGATGTGACTGTAGCAAAGTTATTTTGATTCCAAATATGTATTTAAACATATAATATATTATAATAAGTCTTAAGGACTCATTTGGAGCTCCAAAAACCTTTAAAACTCACTCCGCGCTAAAACTATGTCATTATAACTAGTTTTGCCTAATTCGAGCCTTTAAACTTTTTTTTGGCTCCGAAGTGATTCTAGCAATGTTGTTTTGATCCCAAATGTGTATTTACACATATAATATATTATAATAAGACTTAAGGACTTATTTGGAGCTCCAACAACTTCAAAAACTCACTTCGCGCTAAAACTAAGTCTTTATAACTAGTTTTGCCTAAATCAAGCCTTTAAAGGGCTTTTTTGGCTCCGAACTGAGTCTAGCAAAGTTGTTTTGATCCTAAATGAGTACTTGAACATATAATATATTACAATAAGTCTTTGGGAATCATTTGAGGCTCCAACAAGCCTTAAAAACTCACTTCGCGCTAAAACAAAGTCATTATAACTAGTTTTGAAGAAATCGATCCCTTAAAGGGCTTTTATGGCATCGATGCGACTCTAGCGAAGTTGTTTTGATTCAAAATATGTATTAAAACACATAATATATTATAATGAGTCTTAAGGACTCATTTGGAGCTCCAACAAGCCTTAAAAACTCACTTCGCGCGAAAACAAAGTCATTGTAACTAGTTTTGACGAAATCGAGCCTTTAAAGGGCTTTTATGGCATCGATGTGACTCTAGCAAAGTTGTTTTGATTCCAAATGTGTATTTAAACATATAATATATTATAATAAGTGTTAAGGACTCATTTGGAGATCCAAAAATCTTAAAACGAATTTTGCGCTTAAACTAAGTCAGTATAACTAGTTTTGCCTAAATCAAGCTTTTAAAGGGCTTTTTTGGCTCCGAAGTGACTCGCAAAGTTGTTTTGATCCTAAATGAGTATTTGAACATATAATATATTATAATAAGTCTTAGGGACTCATTTGAAGCTTCAACAAGCCTTAAAAACTCAGTTCGCGCTAAAACAAATCATTATAACTAGTTTTGACGAAATCGAGCCTTTAAAGGACTTTTATGGCATCGATGTGGCTCTAGCAAAGTTTTTTCGATCCCAAATGTGTATTTAAACATATAATATATTATAATAAGTCTTAAGGACTCACTTGGAGATCAAAATACCTTAAAAACTCACTTCGCGCTAAAACAAAGTCCTTAAAACTAGTTTTGCCTAAATCCAGCCTTTGAAGGGCTTTTTTTCGCTCCGAAGTGACTCTAGCAAAGTTGTTTTGATCCTAAATGAGTATTTGAACATAAAATATATTATAACAAGTCTTAGGGACTTATTTAGAGCTCCAAAAAGCCTTAAAAACTCAATTCACGCAAAACCAAAGTCATTATAACGAATTTTACTGAAATCGAGCCTTTAAAGGGATTTTTTGGTTCCGATGTGACTCTAGCAAAGTTGTTTTCATCCCAAATATGTATTTAAACATATTATATATTATAACAAGTCTTAGAAACGTATTTGGACCTTCAACAAGCCTTAAAAACTCACTTCGCAGTAAAACAAAGTCATTATAACTAGTTTTGCCTAAATCGATCCGTTAAAGGGCTTTTTTGGCTGCGAAGTGACTCTGGCAAAGTTATTTTTATCCTAAATGAGTATTTGAACATATAATATACTATAATAAGTCCTATGGGCTCATTTGTAGCTTCAAGAAGCCATAAAAACTCACTTCGCGCTAAAACAAAGTCACTATAACTAGTTTTGACTAAATCGACCTTTTAAAGTGCTTTTATGGACTCGATGTGACTCTAGCAAAGTTGTTTTGATTCTAAATGTGTATTTAAACATATAATATATTATAATAATTCTTAAGGACTGATTTGGAGCTCCAAAAACCTTAGAAACTCACGTCGTGCTAAAACTAAGTCCTTATAACTAGTTTTGCCTAAATCGAGCCATTAAAGGGCTTTTTTGGCTCCGAAGTGACTCTAACAAACTTGTTCTGATCCTAAATGAGTATTTCCGCATATAAATGTTGGAAAAAATTTACAATAATATGTAAAAGTTCTATGTAAGGCGGAAACATGGTATTCTAAAATTTATAATCAAACACTTTGATCAAACCATCAAGAACATAGAACAAGGATCTTTTCATAATTTTATTAGAAAAGCAAACAAGCATACAAATATGCACAAAATTTATTTCATAAATAAATTATAGTGATCAAGAATTTTACCAAGAAGATTCTATAGATTGACTTCTTCTCTTCACGCCGTGCGTTTCGAGACCGCCAAGGTTGGGCTAAGAGAACGCTCGAAACGAGCTTATCGGCCTTTCGGAATCCTCGCTTTACCGATACCACAATCTTCCAAACCGTGCCTCCGGATCGGGAAGAGACGAGAGTGTGGGCTCACTCTAATTTTTCTCACACACACTACTTTAGTGTATAATTAGGCTATAGGAATAATTATAGGGGGAGCTTCTCTCTCTAGAAAATCTCTCAAGAAGGCTTATGAGCTTGTATGCTTGGTGTAGCAAAAATTAGGTTTTTCTCTCTAGAATAGGGTCCTATTTATAGAGAGAATAAGGAGGTGTTTAATAGGTACACTCCAAGTCCTACTTGGATTCAAACTAATACCTATTATTATTTATTTTGGATATATTAAAATATCATATATTTTAATTATATATAAATATAAATATATATATATATATATATATTATAATCGTATATATATATAATCGGTTAGAAAAAGTTCGGCTGCTTTTTTTAAAATTAAGTTGCGATTTTAAATTTATATATATATATATATATATCTTAATATAATTATATATATATATATTAGTATATATCTCATATATACACGAACTAAAAAAGAATTCGGCAACTTTGAAAAAACTGTTTTCGATTTTAACTTTGATT
The DNA here is from genome assembly GCA_018132145.1 of Boehmeria nivea var. tenacissima. NCBI lineage: Eukaryota > Viridiplantae > Streptophyta > Magnoliopsida > Rosales > Urticaceae > Boehmeria > Boehmeria nivea. Next base: position 1,002,925 of record CM030880.1, read on the forward strand.
TATATATATAGATATATATATATATATATATATATATCGAATATATATAATGTTACAAATCCAAATACGATTTTAACTTTTATATTATATATATTAAATTTTAAATCAAATCCTAAATAGAATCTAATTCTATTTAAATATCCAAAATAGATAATTATCTAACTCTTAGATAATTAATTAGGGTTAGTTATTTCTAATCCTACTCCAAGTAGGATAACTATCTCTATTTAAATAAATTTGTACAAATCCTAATCTAATTAGGATTTCTACAAAATACCTCCTTTTTGATTTATCCAACTCTTGGATAATTTAACAATTAAATAAAACTCTTTTATTTAAATTGCTTGCCTCCCAAATAAATCAATTTTGGTGGGAAAATAATTTCTTCCAAAATTAATTTAAATTAATTTTAACAATTATTTATTTAACAATTATATAAATAACTAAAATTAATTATTTATTATCGAATTAACTATTAATCCAATAAATGTGAGAAAAATATAATTAATCACTATTAATTATTAGAGTATCTCTAACGATCTGATGAAGTCGGTTCGGGGACCATGGACCCAATAATTCAGGCTCCAATAAATACAAACAATTAACTAAAACTCTTTAGTTAAAAATCTGATTTATTAATTCCGAGGTTACTCCACTAAAAACCCGGAATTGCACTCCTGAAATTATTAGAATAATTTACTCGGTGAGTTGTCCATTGATATAATCATTTCATGAGATTCGACCCTCCAGATTGGTTCATGATCTGAGTTGGTGAATTTACCGTTTTACCACTCATATCATATCTTGTTCCTTAAGTACCATCGATTCACTAGCGAACAATTCATTTACGATTTTGATCATAAATGTGCGCGCAATTGTTCGGTTCCAGAATCAACACATTAAGGGAACCAATTTTAACTTCCTTTTTATCAGAAGCTGGATTCCATATCTGTGAAACTCCATTCCCCAGTGATCATTTTCCGGACCTCCAAAATGCAAGTGTTTAGCCCAGATCAATCATGAGCCGTAACGAACAAATCAAAAGGCCTGTAAAGATAACCTAGGGGTCTGTGGCCACTCAGGATTAAGATCGATTCTCATATGATCATCTTATGACTTCGAGACGAGTATCGTAACGGTACTTAAACGACACTTCGGAATCGAGTCGGTCCATGTCCTATATAATCTAATTATATAGAATGCTTCCACTTAGTGTCACCACACCGACAACCCGGACAAGGTTATCGCATCCAATATGTTAGTGGACCGCATATGTGATTTCGGATCAAGTCACCCAATCTTGATCAATCACGGACTCGTTTAAACATATTAACCAAAATTCTAATCCTTCGTATATAACAAACTTACATACTAGAATTTCAGTTACATAATATGTTATGGATATTGATGAATATTCATAAATGAAATAAAGTCTCAAACAATTCATGAAAAAAAAAAATTCTACTTATTTTATTAATCAGCAAATTCAAAATAACAAAACTAGTCTCCTTTTTGGGCACTACTCTAACAATCTCCCACTTGCCCTAAAAGAGATGAGACATTTCTCTCAGACCCATTCCCTCTAAGTGTTTATTGAACTGCTTCTCTGTTAGAGTTTTGGTGAAAGGATCTGCTAGGTTGTCTAACGTTGGGATCTTCGTGACGGCGACATCTCCCCGGTGCACGATCTCTCGAATGAGGTGGTACTTCCTCTCTATATGCTTTCCTCTTTTGTGGCTGCGAGGTTCTTTGGAATTTGCCACAGCACCACTGTTATCACAGAAAAGTGTAATGGGTTTATCCATACCTGGAACGACTTCCAGATCAGTCAAAAACTTCTTAAGCCAGACTGCCTCTTTAGCTGCTTCACAAGCGGCTATATATTCAGCCTCCATGGTAGAATCAGCAATGCTAGATTGTTTGATACTTCTCCAGACTACTGCTCCACCACCAAGAGTAAACACTGAACCGGACGTCGACTTTCGAGAGTCCTTATCCGATTGGAAATCGGAATCAGTGTATCCTAGTAAATTCAGGTCACCACCTGAATAAACCAGCATATAGTCCCTTGTTCTCCTTAGATACTTGAGAACATGTTTTACCACAATCCAATGTTCTTGTCCCGGATTTGACTGGTACCGACTAACAACTCCCACTGCATAGCAGATGTCGGGTCTAGTGCATAGCATTGCATACATTAGACTTCCAACTGCAGATGCATATGGAATTCGTCTCATATCCTCTTCTTCCTGCGGTGTCTTAGGACACTGCTGTTTAGAGAGGGAAATTCCATGGCGGGTCGGCAAGAGACCTTTCTTAGAATTTTGCATCGAAAAACGAGCAAGCACCTTATCTATATAAGATGCCTGAGACAGTGCTAGTAGCCTGTTCTTTCTATCCCTTATTATTTGGATACCAAGAACATAGCTAGCATCTCCCAAATCTTTCATTTGGAACTGCTCGGCCAGCCAGTTCTTTACGTCTGTTAACACTTTTACATTATTCCCAATAAGTAAAATGTCATCAACATAAAGAACTAGAAAAACTACAGTCTGTTCATTGATGAGTTTGTACACACAAGGCTCATCAATATTTTGTTCGAAACCGTAGGACTTGATGATTTCATCAAACCGTAGGTTCCAGGACCTAGAAGCTTGCTTGAGTCCATAAATGGACTTAAGCAATTTACAGACTTTCTGTTCTTGGCCCGTTTCCACGAATCCGTCTGGTTGTGACATATAAATGTCCTCGTTAAGATAGCCATTAAGAAAAGCCGTCTTGACATCCATTTGCCATATCTCGTAATCGAGACTGGCAGCTATGGATAAGAGAATCCGAATAGATTTGAGCATGGCAACAGGAGAAAAGGTTTCCTCATAGTCAATCCCTTCCTTCTGGGTATAACCCTTTGCCACAAGTCTAGCTTTATAAGTTTCGACTTGTCCATTTGCTCCTCTCTTTTTCTTATAGATCCACTTGCATCCAATGGTCCTGACATCCTCAGGCGGATCTACAAGTTCCCAGACTGAGTTAGAGTACATGGACTCCATCTCTTGATTCATTGCTTCTTGCCATTTCTCCTTATCAGGATCATCCATTGCCTCTCTAAAGGACATTGGATCGTCATCGTTTGTGTCAGAAACAATGACATTCGCCTCAGTATGGTAGCGGATGGGTAATCTTATTTCCCTCCCACTACGTCTAGGTACTATAGCATCCTGATTAGGAACTGTGGTTTCTTCTTCTTCTCTCAACTCAACAACTCTTGTTGGTTGAAAAGTAGAAGCGGGTGCTAACATTTCCTCGAGGACAACCTTACTTCGAGGTTTATAATTTGTCATATACTCGTTTTCAAGAAAAGTGGCATGTGTCGACACGAATACCTTCTTTTCTTTAGGACTATAAAACAAACCTCCTCTCGTGCCTTTTGGATAACCAATAAACAGACACACTTCTGTTCTTGACTCCAATTTGCTTGTTTTCTTTTTCAGCACGTGTGCCGGACACCCCCATATACGATAATGACGTAAACTAGGTTTACGACCATTCCATAACTCTAGAGGTGTTTTAGAAACAGACTTAGACGGAACGACATTTAGAATGTCGACAGCCGTCTTGATAGCATAGCCCCAGAAAGATACTAGAAGTGAAGAGTAGCTTATCATGGATCTCACCATGTCTAACAAGGTTCGGTTTCTTCGTTCTGCAACACCATTTTGTTGCGGATCACCAGGAGCCGAGAGTTGCGACAAGATCCCATTCTCAATGAGATGGTCGGTAAACTCAGTATCAAGATACTCACCTCCTCGATCTGATCGAAGAGTCTTAAGTGATTTACCCAATTGCTTTTCAGCTTCAGCACGAAATTCCTGAAACTTCTGAAAAGTTTCAGATTTTCGTTGCATTAGATAAATGTAACTATATCTAGAGTAATCGTCAATAAAATTGACGAAGTACTCATAACCACCTCTAGCTTGAACATTCAAAGGTCCACAGACATCTGTATGTACAAGCTCAAGTGGTTCTTTGGCTCTTTCTCCTTTAGCCGAAAAGGACCTTTTAGTCATTTTGCCCTCTAAACAAGATTCACAGACAGGTAGAGAACCAACTCTTAGTTCTCTCAAAGGACCATCCTTTGTTAGTCTATTGATCCTATCTAGATTAATATGACCAAGTCTAAGATGCCATAGATATGTTTCACTATCACTTGATACTTTAGGTTTCTTGTTAGGTTTAGGATTTGCTACTCTAAACATTTCAGTGTTTAAGACAAAAGATTCCGAAGATTCCGTTGGTCTTAAAATATAAAGCCCATATTCCATGTTTGCAGAACAAATTTCCAAACTATTTCGCGAAATAATAATCGAATTATTATTAAAAGATATTGAAAATGAATGTTTACAAAGTTCTGAAACTGAAATCAAATTTCGACTAAAACATGGAATGAAATAAACTGATTCTAAAACTAAAAATTTATTTCCGAAGGTGAGGCGAGCTTCTCCCACTGCTTTGGCTGTAACGGACTCTCCATTGCCAACTTTCAGTGTAAGATCTCCATCTTTAAGCTCTCTCCAAGAGCTAAGCAATTGCAAAGAAGAACAAACATGATTAGTTGCACCTGAATCAACTATCCAGGTTGAGGAAGTGTCCTCAGCATAAAATGCTTCTAATACATGTAAATCGGTCATACCGATGTTCTTCTTTTTCTCGGCTAGTTCAGCAAGGTAGACTGGACAGTTTCTCTTCCAGTGTCCCCCACCGTCGCAATGGAAACACTTTCCTTTGCTATTTTTGCTATGCTTTTGCTCTTTTGCCTTCTTGGGCTTTTTGGAATCTTTTTCTTTGGGCTTACTTGTGTCCTTATTGGAACTCTTCCATTTGGACAAGTTGTCCCGAGTTAGCACATCTTTGGACAATAAAGCGGTAATAGGATTTTCCAACGACATATTGAAAATGCTGATAATAAAAATAAATAGAAATTAGAAAAGTTTGAGACAAAACATTCATCATGATTTCGGGAATAATAAATGTGTATGCATGAATGCAACAGGAAAAATACTAAAACCTTTAAGTTATTATTCCCTCGACAGTTCGGTTATCCATGAATAAAGTGCCGCCGTAGGGTAGGTCAATTATTCACTTAACCAAACCGAGACTCTTCTCGATTAATAAACACGACCAAAATAACTCTTATTTCCATGCCTATTAAATGCCGAAGTGGGAAAGTTTGGCCAAACAAGTCAACATTTGATTTGTCTTATGAGTTGACCCATCGTTTCGACTTCTCAGACTTAACTCAAGATGTGCCGCCGTAGGGTAGGTCACACTTGAAATACATCCAAAAAATCTATCATACGAGACTTAGCCTTGGTATTGAGCCAAGCGGACACCACCCGTAGGGGGACGAAATCGAAGCGCCTCGAGGCGCCGCTTGACCCTCACGGTGCTAAATCAACGATGGAGACCATAAACTCACTATTAATATAGTATTTTATTAAACCTAAGTTAACATTTAACTAGGTGAAATTTATTTAGGTTTATAATCTAATTATTAACCTAAAAAGTGTAGAATTAATTTCTACATGATTCTAAGCTACCCATTTAAAACCCTTTTAAATATGCTTAGAATATGTCTTTTCGTGACGTACTAATCTTTGGTTTATAAAGCATCTCATGTTTAGTTAAACCTAATTAGTACTACGTGAAATTATAACCTATAGTTTCACTTCACGAAAAGAACTTCCAAGTAAGAAGGGGGGTCACAGTGGTCCGCTTAAATCCCTCCAAACCTTAGACCTCTTATCGGTCTTTTTGACAAAGTCTTTTCGCTCCGCTCAACTTATTCATTAAAATCTACTCCTAACAACTTAGGTAATTTTAATTGAATAAGCCCCAAATTGTGTTGGTCAAATTTTAAACACTTTTAAAATAACCAATCCATCATTTAATCATATCACATATTAATCACATTAACAATATGAATAAATGATGCAAGCGGAACATAATATTGAATGACACTCCTATACTATATGACATGTAACGTGCATGACATATTATAAAAATATAGTATAAAATAAAAACATTGGAATTGACCGAGTTCCTTTGGTTTATAAATAAATAAATAAAATAAAATAAAATAAAACTAATCTAACGGGCCTTCTCTTCATGGGCTTCGTCTCCAAGTCCATCTTCGGGTCCATCATTGTGGATTTGACATAAAATTAAAACACTTTTAATTTTGGGTCGGGCCAACATGGGTTTCACAAACCTATGGGCCTATTATAATGGGCCGGGCAACCTAGGGTTTGAAAACCTTAGGTTTAGGGCCCATCATTCGTCAATCAACCCTAGAGTCTTACCCTAGGGTTTTTGCCTCCTATGGTGGTGGCTATCCTAGGGTCAAAACCCTAGAATTTTGGCCACCAAAATCCACCACTTAGAGTTTCACCAAACCCTAAGTTTTTGTCCTTCAAAGTCTTCTTGAATTTGATTTGATGATCATTGTGAAATTTACATAATTTTATAAATTTACATAATGTAAAATAAAATAAAATTTACAAAATTCCTAACCCAAATTAAGGGCGAACATCAAATCTAATTGAACCAAAAGAACCATATAATTAACGACCAATTCCAAAAGTAGATTCATTCATCAACATGACAATCAAACATAACATACATCTCATGTATCAACAATTATTGTGCCATTCAATAATGCAATTAGAATCACATTCTAAATTAATTGATTTTCTAATAAAATTAAGACCGCTCTGATACCAGTTGTTGGAAAAAATTTACAATAATATGTAAAAGTTCTATGTAAGGCGGAAACATGGTATTCTAAAATTTATAATCAAACACTTTGATCAAACCATCAAGAACATAGAACAAGGATCTTTTCATAATTTTATTAGAAAAGCAAACAAGCATACAAATATGCACAAAATTTATTTCATAAATAAATTATAGTGATCAAGAATTTTACCAAGAAGATTCTATAGATTGACTTCTTCTCTTCACGCCGTGCGTTTCGAGACCGCCAAGGTTGGGCTAAGAGAACGCTCGAAACGAGCTTATCGGCCTTTCGGAATCCTCGCTTTACCGATACCACAATCTTCCAAACCGTGCCTCCGGATCGGGAAGAGACGAGAGTGTGGGCTCACTCTAATTTTTCTCACACACACTACTTTAGTGTATAATTAGGCTATAGGAATAATTATAGGGGGAGCTTCTCTCTCTAGAAAATCTCTCAAGAAGGCTTATGAGCTTGTATGCTTGGTGTAGCAAAAATTAGGTTTTTCTCTCTAGAATAGGGTCCTATTTATAGAGAGAATAAGGAGGTGTTTAATAGGTACACTCCAAGTCCTACTTGGATTCAAACTAATACCTATTATTATTTATTTTGGATATATTAAAATATCATATATTTTAATTATATATAAATATAAATATATATATATATATATATATTATAATCGTATATATATATATAATCGGTTAGAAAAAGTTCGGCTGCTTTTTTTAAAATTAAGTTGCGATTTTAAATTTTTATATATATATATATATCTTAATATAATTATATATATATATATTAGTATATATCTCATATATACACGAACTAAAAAAGAATTCGGCAACTTTGAAAAAACTGTTTTCGATTTTAACTTTGATTTATATATATATATATATATATATATATATAATGTTACAAATCCAAATACGATTTTAACTTTTATATTATATATATTAAATTTTAAATCAAATCCTAAATAGAATCTAATTCTATTTAAATATCCAAAATAGATAATTATCTAACTCTTAGATAATTAATTAGGGTTAGTTATTTCTAATCCTACTCCAAGTAGGATAACTATCTCTATTTAAATAAATTTGTACAAATCCTAATCTAATTAGGATTTCTACAAAATACCTCCTTTTTGATTTATCCAACTCTTGGATAATTTAATAATTAAATAAAACTCTTTTATTTAAATTGCTTGCCTCCCAAATAAATCAATTTTGGTGGGAAAATAATTTCTTCCAAAATTAATTTAAATTAATTTTAACAATTATTTATTTAACAATTAAATAAATAACTAAAATTAATTATTTATTATCGAATTAACTATTAATCCAATAAATGTGAGAAAAATATAATTAATCACTATTAATTATTAGAGTATCTCTAACGATCTGATGAAGTCGGTTCGGGGACCATGGACCCAATAATTCAGGCTCCAATAAATACAAACAATTAACTAAAACTCTTTAGTTAAAAATCTGATTTATTAATTCCGAGGTTACTCCACTAAAAACCCGGAATTGCACTCCTGAAATTATTAGAATAATTTACTCGGTGAGTTGTCCATTGATATAATCATTTCATGAGATTCGACCCTCCAGATTGGTTCATGATCTGAGTTGGTGAATTTACCGTTTTACCACTCATATCATATCTTGTTCCTTAAGTAGCATCGATTCACTAGCGAACAATTCATTTACGATCTTGATCATAAATGTGCGCGCAATTGTTCGGTTCCAGAATCAACACATTAAGGAAACCAATTTTAACTTCTTTTTTATCAGAAGCTGGATTCCATATCTGTGAAACTCCATTCCCCAGTGATCATTTTCCGGACCTCCAAAATGCAAGTGTTTAGCCCAGATCAATCATGAGCCGTAACGAACAAATCAAAATGCCTGTAAAGATAACCTAGGGGTCTGTGGCCACTCAGGATTAAGATCGATTCTCATATGATCATCTTATGACTTCGAGACGAGTATCGTAACGGTACTTAAACGACACTTCGGAATCGAGTCGGTCCATGTCCTGTATAATCTAATTATATAGAATGCTTCCACTTAGTGTCACCACACCGACAACCCGGACAAGGTTATCGCATCCAATATGTTAGTGGACCGCATATGTGATTTCGGATCAAGTCACCCAATCTTGATCAATCACGGACTCGTTTAAACATATTAACCAAAATTCTAATCCTTCGTATATAACAAACTTACATACTAGAATTTCAGTTACATAATATGTTATGGATATTGATGAATATTCATAAATGAAATAAAGTCTCAAACAATTCATGAAAAAAAAAATTCTACTTATTTTATTAATCAGCAAATTCAAAATAACAAAACTAGTCTCCTTTTTGGGCACTACTCTAACAATAAAATATTATAATAAGTCTTAGGGACTCATTTCGAGCTCCAACAAGTCTTTGAAAGTCCCTTCGCCAAAAAACTAATTCCTTATAACTAGTTTTACTTAAATCGAGCCGTTAAATGGTTTTTTTGGCTGCGAAGTGACAATAGCAAAGTTGTTTTGATCCTAAATGAGTATTTGAGTATGTAATATATTATAATCTGTCTTATGGGCTCATTTGGAGCTCCAACAAGCCATAAAAACTCACTTCGCGGTAAAACAAAGTCATTATAACTAGTTTTGATGAAATCGAGCTTTTAAAGGGCTTTCATGGACTGGATTTGACTGTAGCAAAGTTATTTTGATTCAAAATATGTATTTAAACATATAATATATTATAATATGTCTTAAGGACTAATTGGGAGCTCCAAAAACCTTAAAAACTCACTCCGCGCTAAAACTAAGTCATTATAACTAGTTTTGCCTAATTCGAGCCTTTAAACTTTTTTTTGGCTCCGAAGTGATTCTAGCAATGTTGTTTTGATCCCAAATGTGTATTTACACGTATAATATATTATAATAAGACTTAAGGACTTATTTGGAGCTCCAACAACTTCAAAAACTCACTTCGCGCTTAAACTAAGTCTTTATGACTAGTTTTGCCTAAATCAAGCCTTTAAAGGGCTTTTTTTGGCTCCGAGCTGAGTCTAGCAAATTTGTTTTGATCCTAAATGAGTACTTGAACATATAATATATTACAATAAGTCTTTGGGAATCATTTGAGCCTCCAACAAGCCTTAACAACTCACTTCGCGCTAAAACAAAGTCATTATAACTAGTTTTGAAGAAATCGATCCCTTAAAGGGCTTTTATGGCATCGATGCGACTCTAGCGAAGTTGTTTTGATTCAAAATATGTATTAAAACACATAATATATTATAATAAGTCTTAAGGACTCATTTGGAGCTCCAACAAGCCTTAAAACTCACTTCGCGCGAAAACAAAGTCCTTGTAACTAGTTTTGACGAAATCGAGCCTTTAAAGGGCTTTTATGGCATCGATGTGACTCTAGCAAAGTTGTTTTCATTCCAAATGTGCATTTAAACATATAATATATTATAATAAGTGTTCAGGACTCATTTGGAGATCCAAAAATCTTAAAACGAATTTTGCGCTTAAACTAAGTCAGTATAACTAGTTTTGCCTAAATCAAGCTTTTAAAGGGCTTTTTTGACTCCGAAGTGACTCGCAAAGTTGTTTTGATCCTAAATGAGTATTTGAACATATAATATATTATAATAAGTCTTAGGGACTCATTTGAAGCTTCAACAAGCCTTAAAAACTCAGTTCGCGCTAAAACAAATCATTATAACTAGTTTTGACGAAATCGAGCCTTTAAAGGACTTTTATGGCATCGATGTAGCTCTACCAAAGTTTTTTTTGATCCCAAATGTGTATTTAATCATATAATATATTATAATAAGTCTTAAAGACTCACTTGCAGATCAAAATACCATAAAAACTCACTTCGCGCTAAAACAAAGTCATTATAACTAGTTTTTACGAAATCGACCTTTTAAAGCGCTTTTATGGACTCGATGTGACTCTAGCAAAGTTGTTTGATTCTAAATGTGTATTTAAACGTATAATATATTATAATAATTCTTAAGGACTGATTTGGAGCTCCAAAAACCTTAAAAACTCACGTCGTGCTAAAACTAAGTCCTTATAACTAGTTTTGCCTAAATCGAGCCTTTAAAGGGCTTTTGTGGCTCCGAAGTGACTCTAACAAACTTGTTCTGATCCTAAATGAGTATTTCCGCATATAAAATATTATAATAAGTCTTAGGGACTCATTTTGAGCTCCAACAAGTCTTTAAAACTCGCTTCGCCAAAAAACTAATTCCTTATAACTAGTTTTACTTAAATCGAGCCGTTAAATGGCTTTTTTGGCTGCGAAGTGATTCTAGCAAAGTTGTTTTGATCCTAAATGAGTATTTGAACATAAAATATATTATAACAAGTCTTAGGGACTCATTTAGAGCTCCAAAAAGCCTTAAAAACTCAATTCACGCAAAACCAAAGTCATTATAACGAATTTTACTGAAATCGAGCCTTTAAAGGGATTTTTTGGTTCCGATGTGAGTCTAGCAAAGTTGTTTTGATCCCAAATATGTATTTAAACATATTATATATTATAACAAGTCTTAGAAACGTATTTGGACCTTCAACAAGCCTTAAAAACTCACTTCGCAGTAAAACAAAGTCATTATAACTAGTTTTGCCTAAATCGATCCGTTAAAGGGGTTTTTTGGCTGCGAAGTGACTATGGCAAAGTTATTTTTATCCTAAATGAGTATTTGAACATATAATATACTATAATAAGTCCTATTGGCTCATTTGTAGCTCCAAGAAGCCATAAAAACTCACTTCGCGCTAAAACAAAGTCATTATAACTAGCTTTGACGAAATCGACCTTTTAAAGCGCTTTTATGGACTCGATGTGACTCTAGCAAAGTTGTTTTGATTCTAAATGTGTATTTAAACATATAATATATTATAATAATTCTTAAGGACTGATTTGGAGCTCCAAAAACCTTAAAAACTCACGTCGTGCTAAAACTAAGTCCTTATAACTAGTTTTGCCTAAATCGTGCCTTTAAAGGACTTTTTTGGCTCCGAAGTGACTCTAACAAACTTGTTCAGATCCTAAATGAGAATTTCGGCATATAAAATATTATAATAAGTCCTAGGGACTCATTTCGAGCTCAAACAAGTCTTTAAAACTCCCTTCGCCAAAAAACTAATTCCTTATAACTAGTTTTACCTAAATCGAGCCGTTAAATGGCTTTTTTGGCTGTGAAGTGACTCTAGCAAAGTTGTTTTGATCCTAAATGAGTATTTGAGTATGTAATATATTATAATGTGTCTTATGGGCTCATTTGGAGCTCCAACAAGCCATAAAAACTCACGTCGCGGTAAAACAAAGTCATTATAACTAGTTTTGATGAAATCGAGCTTTTAAAGGGCTTTCATGGACTGGATGTGACTGTAGCAAAGTTATTTTGATTCCAAATATGTATTTAAACATATAATATATTATAATAAGTCTTAAGGACTCATTTGGAGCTCCAAAAACTTTAAAAACTCACTCCGCGCTAAAACTAAGTCATTATAACTAGTTTTGCCTAATTCGAGCCTTTAAACTTTTTTTTGGCTCCGAAGTGATTCTAGCAATGTTGTTTTGATCCCAAATGTGTATTTACACGTATAATATATTATAATAAGACTTAAGGACTTATTTGGAGCTCCAACAACTTCAAAAACTCACTTCGCGCTTAAACTAAGTCTTTATGACTAGTTTTGCCTAAATCAAGCCTTTAAAGGGCTTTTTTTGGCTCCGAGCTGAGTCTAGCAAATTTGTTTTGATCCTAAATGAGTACTTGAACATATAATATATTACAATAAGTCTTTGGGAATCATTTGAGCCTCCAACAAGCCTTAACAACTCACTTCGCGCTAAAACAAAGTCATTATAACTAGTTTTGAAGAAATCGATCCCTTAAAGGGCTTTTATGGCATCGATGCGACTCTAGCGAAGTTGTTTTGATTCAAAATATGTATTAAAACACATAATATATTATAATAAGTCTTAAGGACTCATTTGGAGCTCCAACAAGCCTTAAAACTCACTTCGCGCGAAAACAAAGTCCTTGTAACTAGTTTTGACGAAATCGAGCCTTTAAAGGGCTTTTATGGCATCGATGTGACTCTAGCAAAGTTGTTTTCATTCCAAATGTGTATTTAAACATATAATATATTATAATAAGTGTTCAGGACTCATTTGGAGATCCAAAAATCTTAAAACGAATTTTGCGCTTAAACTAAGTCAGTATAACTAGTTTTGCCTAAATCAAGCTTTTAAAGGGCTTTTTTGACTCCGAAGTGACTCGCAAAGTTGTTTTGATCCTAAATGAGTATTTGAACATATAATATATTATAATAAGTCTTAGGGACTCATTTGAAGCTTCAACAAGCCTTAAAAACTCAGTTCGCGCTAAAACAAATCATTATAACTAGTTTTGACGAAATCGAGCCTTTAAAGGACTTTTATGGCATCGATGTAGCTCTACCAAAGTTTTTTTGATCCCAAATGTGTATTTAATCATATAATATATTATAATAAGTCTTAAAGACTCACTTGCAGATCAAAATACCATAAAAACTCACTTCGCGCTAAAACAAAGTCATTATAACTAGTTTTTACGAAATCGACCTTTTAAAGCGCTTTTATGGACTCGATGTGACTCTAGCAAAGTTGTTTGATTCTAAATGTGTATTTAAACGTATAATATATTATAATAATTCTTAAGGACTGATTTGGAGCTCCAAAAACCTTAAAAACTCACGTCGTGCTAAAACTAAGTCCTTATAACTAGTTTTGCCTAAATCGAGCCTTTAAAGGGCTTTTGTGGCTCCGAAGTGACTCTAACAAACTTGTTCTGATCCTAAATGAGTATTTCCGCATATAAAATATTATAATAAGTCTTAGGGACTCATTTTGAGCTCCAACAAGTCTTTAAAACTCGCTTCGCCAAAAAACTAATTCCTAATAACTAGTTTTACTTAAATCGAGCCGTTAAATGGCTTTTTTGGCTGCGAAGTGATTCTAGCAAAGTTGTTTTGATCCTAAATGAGTATTTGAACATAAAATATATTATAACAAGTCTTAGGGACTCATTTAGAGCTCCAAAAAGCCTTAAAAACTCAATTCACGCAAAACCAAAGTCATTATAACGAATTTTACTGAAATCGAGCCTTTAAAGGGATTTTTTGGTTCCGATGTGAGTCTAGCAAAGTTGTTTTGATCCCAAATATGTATTTAAACATATTATATATTATAACAAGTCTTAGAAACGTATTTGGACCTTCAACAAGCCTTAAAAACTCACTTCGCAGTAAAACAAAGTCATTATAACTAGTTTTGCCTAAATCGATCCGTTAAAGGGGTTTTTTGGCTGCGAAGTGACTATGGCAAAGTTATTTTTATCCTAAATGAGTATTTGAACATATAATATACTATAATAAGTCCTATTGGCTCATTTGTAGCTCCAAGAAGCCATAAAAACTCACTTCGCGCTAAAACAAAGTCATTATAACTAGCTTTGACGAAATCGACCTTTTAAAGCGCTTTTATGGACTCGATGTGACTCTAGCAAAGTTGTTTTGATTCTAAATGTGTATTTAAACATATAATATATTATAATAATTCTTAAGGACTGATTTGGAGCTCCAAAAACCTTAAAAACTCACGTCGTGCTAAAACTAAGTCCTTATAACTAGTTTTGCCTAAATCGTGCCTTTAAAGGACTTTTTTGGCTCCGAAGTGACTCTAACAAACTTGTTCAGATCCTAAATGAGAATTTCGGCATATAAAATATTATAATAAGTCCTAGGGACTCATTTCGAGCTCAAACAAGTCTTTAAAACTCCCTTCGCCAAAAAACTAATTCCTTATAACTAGTTTTACCTAAATCGAGCCGTTAAATGGCTTTTTTGGCTGTGAAGTGACTCTAGCAAAGTTGTTTTGATCCTAAATGAGTATTTGAGTATGTAATATATTATAATGTGTCTTATGGGCTCATTTGGAGCTCCAACAAGCCATAAAAACTCACGTCGCGGTAAAACAAAGTCATTATAACTAGTTTTGATGAAATCGAGCTTTTAAAGGGCTTTCATGGACTGGATGTGACTGTAGCAAAGTTATTTTGATTCCAAATATGTATTTAAACATATAATATATTATAATAAGTCTTAAGGACTCATTTGGAGCTCCAAAAACTTTAAAAACTCACTCCGCGCTAAAACTAAGTCATTATAACTAGTTTTGCCTAATTCGAGCCTTTAAACTTTTTTTTGGCTCCGAAGTGATTCTAGCAATGTTGTTTTGATCCCAAATGTGTATTTACACGTATAATATATTATAATAAGACTTAAGGACTTATTTGGAGCTCCAACAACTTCAAAAACTCACTTCGCGCTTAAACTAAGTCTTTATGACTAGTTTTGCCTAAATCAAGCCTTTAAAGGGCTTTTTTTGGCTCCGAGCTGAGTCTAGCAAATTTGTTTTGATCCTAAATGAGTACTTGAACATATAATATATTACAATAAGTCTTTGGGAATCATTTGAGCCTCCAACAAGCCTTAACAACTCACTTCGCGCTAAAACAAAGTCATTATAACTAGTTTTGAAGAAATCGATCCCTTAAAGGGCTTTTATGGCATCGATGCGACTCTAGCGAAGTTGTTTTGATTCAAAATATGTATTAAAACACATAATATATTATAATAAGTCTTAAGGACTCATTTGGAGCTCCAACAAGCCTTAAAACTCACTTCGCGCGAAAACAAAGTCCTTGTAACTAGTTTTGACGAAATCGAGCCTTTAAAGGGCTTTTATGGCATCGATGTGACTCTAGCAAAGTTGTTTTCATTCCAAATGTGTATTTAAACATATAATATATTATAATAAGTGTTCAGGACTCATTTGGAGATCCAAAAATCTTAAAACGAATTTTGCGCTTAAACTAAGTCAGTATAACTAGTTTTGCCTAAATCAAGCTTTTAAAGGGCTTTTTTGACTCCGAAGTGACTCGCAAAGTTGTTTTGATCCTAAATGAGTATTTGAACATATAATATATTATAATAAGTCTTAGGGACTCATTTGAAGCTTCAACAAGCCTTAAAAACTCAGTTCGCGCTAAAACAAATCATTATAACTAGTTTTGACGAAATCGAGCCTTTAAAGGACTTTTATGGCATCGATGTAGCTCTACCAAAGTTTTTTTGATCCCAAATGTGTATTTAATCATATAATATATTATAATAAGTCTTAAAGACTCACTTGCAGATCAAAATACCATAAAAACTCACTTCGCGCTAAAACAAAGTCATTATAACTAGTTTTTACGAAATCGACCTTTTAAAGCGCTTTTATGGACTCGATGTGACTCTAGCAAAGTTGTTTGATTCTAAATGTGTATTTAAACGTATAATATATTATAATAATTCTTAAGGACTGATTTGGAGCTCCAAAAACCTTAAAAACTCACGTCGTGCTAAAACTAAGTCCTTATAACTAGTTTTGCCTAAATCGAGCCTTTAAAGGGCTTTTGTGGCTCCGAAGTGACTCTAACAAACTTGTTCTGATCCTAAATGAGTATTTCCGCATATAAAATATTATAATAAGTCTTAGGGACTCATTTTGAGCTCCAACAAGTCTTTAAAACTCGCTTCGCCAAAAAACTAATTCCTAATAACTAGTTTTACTTAAATCGAGCCGTTAAATGGCTTTTTTGGCTGCGAAGTGATTCTAGCAAAGTTGTTTTGATCCTAAATGAGTATTTGAACATAAAATATATTATAACAAGTCTTAGGGACTCATTTAGAGCTCCAAAAAGCCTTAAAAACTCAATTCACGCAAAACCAAAGTCATTATAACGAATTTTACTGAAATCGAGCCTTTAAAGGGATTTTTTGGTTCCGATGTGAGTCTAGCAAAGTTGTTTTGATCCCAAATATGTATTTAAACATATTATATATTATAACAAGTCTTAGAAACGTATTTGGACCTTCAACAAGCCTTAAAAACTCACTTCGCAGTAAAACAAAGTCATTATAACTAGTTTTGCCTAAATCGATCCGTTAAAGGGGTTTTTTGGCTGCGAAGTGACTATGGCAAAGTTATTTTTATCCTAAATGAGTATTTGAACATATAATATACTATAATAAGTCCTATTGGCTCATTTGTAGCTCCAAGAAGCCATAAAAACTCACTTCGCGCTAAAACAAAGTCATTATAACTAGCTTTGACGAAATCGACCTTTTAAAGCGCTTTTATGGACTCGATGTGACTCTAGCAAAGTTGTTTTGATTCTAAATGTGTATTTAAACATATAATATATTATAATAATTCTTAAGGACTGATTTGGAGCTCCAAAAACCTTAAAAACTCACGTCGTGCTAAAACTAAGTCCTTATAACTAGTTTTGCCTAAATCGTGCCTTTAAAGGACTTTTTTGGCTCCGAAGTGACTCTAACAAACTTGTTCAGATCCTAAATGAGAATTTCGGCATATAAAATATTATAATAAGTCCTAGGGACTCATTTCGAGCTCAAACAAGTCTTTAAAACTCCCTTCGCCAAAAAACTAATTCCTTATAACTAGTTTTACCTAAATCGAGCCGTTAAATGGCTTTTTTGGCTGTGAAGTGACTCTAGCAAAGTTGTTTTGATCCTAAATGAGTATTTGAGTATGTAATATATTATAATGTGTCTTATGGGCTCATTTGGAGCTCCAACAAGCCATAAAAACTCACGTCGCGGTAAAACAAAGTCATTATAACTAGTTTTGATGAAATCGAGCTTTTAAAGGGCTTTCATGGACTGGATGTGACTGTAGCAAAGTTATTTTGATTCCAAATATGTATTTAAACATATAATATATTATAATAAGTCTTAAGGACTCATTTGGAGCTCCAAAAACTTTAAAAACTCACTCCGCGCTAAAACTAAGTCATTATAACTAGTTTTGCCTAATTCGAGCCTTTAAACTTTTTTTTGGCTCCGAAGTGATTCTAGCAATGTTGTTTTGATCCCAAATGTGTATTTACACGTATAATATATTATAATAAGACTTAAGGACTTATTTGGAGCTCCAACAACTTCAAAAACTCACTTCGCGCTTAAACTAAGTCTTTATGACTAGTTTTGCCTAAATCAAGCCTTTAAAGGGCTTTTTTTGGCTCCGAGCTGAGTCTAGCAAATTTGTTTTGATCCTAAATGAGTACTTGAACATATAATATATTACAATAAGTCTTTGGGAATCATTTGAGCCTCCAACAAGCCTTAACAACTCACTTCGCGCTAAAACAAAGTCATTATAACTAGTTTTGAAGAAATCGATCCCTTAAAGGGCTTTTATGGCATCGATGCGACTCTAGCGAAGTTGTTTTGATTCAAAATATGTATTAAAACATATAATATATTATAATAAATGTTAAGGACTCATTTGGAGATCCAAAAATCTTAAAACGAATTTGAAAATCGTAAAGTTGTTTTGATCCTAAATGAGTATTTAAACATATAATATATTATAATAAGTCTTAGGGACTTATTTGAAGCTTCAACAAGCCTTATGATGCAATCCTCGTTAGAGGAATCACATTATGACGATCATTTTCTTGTTGGACGACACGGACTGGATAGGAACCCCGTCAAAGACTCGGTTAGGCTGCTTGAATGGATGCCACAACGGATGCGGAATAGCCGTTGATAAGTCGGGGATTAAGGAATGCCACAAACGGTTGCGGAAGGGCCGTTTGATAAGTTCAAGACGAATCGTCAACCGTTGGACTTGAACGATTCAAGTTTCCGAGACAAACTCAGGAAGAAAACCTCAAAGGTGTTTTTGCAAAAATACGTTGACTACTTTTCTTATTCATCTTGGCCTTTAAATAGGCCTGACACTTTTACAACCCTAATTGGAACTAAAATAATTAAAATTCGGAAATATCCAAAAAAGAATTCAAAAACTACTAAAAATAACCTAAAAACACGTCAAAGCTAAGAATTCGTCGGATTCGGGCGGTCATTCGCGAAGTTGGGCGATCGACCGGCGCTCAATCTGCCTGATGCTTATTTCGGGCGGTCGTTCTCCAAGTCTGGGCGAACATTCATGGCACGGAGCGGTCGTTCTTGGCATCTGGGTGAGCGTTCGGCTACGGCTCTGCCTGATGCCCTCTGATGCACGCTGTTGCACACTCGGATGCACTCGTTCACATTCCGCCGCATTTTGTCGAAAATCTCCCGCACAACCCTCGACCAAACTTGTTCCTAACCGTCTAAAAAGGCTAATAAACATAATAAAACTAAAAAATAACAACGTTACAATAAATTGACTCTAATAAACACTTAAAAACTCTAATTAAAAGTAGCTCGAAACTTGATCTCGGATTGGCTGACGGTTCGTCGACCATGATCGTGTCATACTCCTCCTCTTCAAAAGGATTTGCCCTCAAATGCGAGCCATGGTAACCTGTAAAACATCAAGAACAACCCATTTCTCCCTCACTCTCTTTCCGTTTCTTTTTTTCTTTCTCTTCTTACTTCTCTACTTGTTTCGGCTACAAGGATTCTTCTTTCTCGGGAGTCTTCACGTTGATGCTGCTAACTTCGTTAGGTGGAGGACTTAACTCTTCCAATTTTGATAGAAGAGATATTATATTCGCTGCTTGATCTTGAAGATTGGCTAGCTTCTTGTTGAGGCGAGCTAACTTAGGGCAATATTGCTCCTGCGCTTGAGATCCAACCACGGTATCATTGTTTTGACGTACATAGTAGCCGTTTTGGCAAAATTGTTTCCGCATTGCAATCTTCATGTCATACCATGTGTCGATTGGCCTCTCACCATAGAAACACCGACTTGTCTTTAAATCATCCCACCAATCATAGGCATCGTCATCGAACGTTCTAGCGGCAAATTTTACTTTGTCTCGTTCGGAGTAGGAGTTACCATCGAAAATACACTCTACCGTATCCTCCCACTTAAGGTACTCCCTATAGCAGCACCGTCCATAGAGAGTTGGAAGCTTCAAATTGATGTACGTATGGTAGCGATGGTCTCGACCAACTTCGGTGTGAACCACCCGAACGTTATCGGACGTAAACTAAAAAAAAAACTTAGTATCCGATTCTTGGGCATGATTCGATCAATTTATTAACATTTTTTAGAAATGCTAATCCAAAAAAAAACATGATAGTATGTTTATCCATAAAAAAATGCTAATAAAAAAGCCAATCCTCGTTAGTATGTTTATTAGCATTTTTTATTAGCATTTTTATTAGTATGTTGTTTATTACCAAAAAGGTAGATCATGCTAATCCAAAAAAAGGTAGCTGTAAGTGACGCCACATGATAGTATGTTTTGGATATGTTAATATTCTTGGGCATGCTAATAAATTAACCCTCTAAAAAGGCTAATAGAAAACTAAACTTGATCATGTGGCGTCCATCGATCCCCGACTTATCAACGGCTATTCGGCATCCGTTGTGGCGTCACTTCAAGCATCCTAACCGAGTCTTTGACAGGGTGCCTATCCAGTCCGTGTCGTCCAACAAGAAAACGATCGTCAACACCGGTTCTCGCTACGAGGATCGCATCAATTGGTATCAGAGCTTCGGCCTTTTCTTGTTTGGATTTCTTTCAATTTTAATTGTTTAGAGTCATCTATTCTAGGGTTTTGTTTTTTTTTTTTTTTGTGTTTGTTCTTGAATTTATTCATTGTTCTTGAACCGTTCTTGTGACTTGTTAATCTAGGTTTTAGTCTTGATTTGAGTTTTAGTGTAAAAAAAAAACAAAACGTGCAGTACACAAAAAAAAAAGGCTGTTGCCGTTTATTAAAAAAAATTTCAAGAACAAGACAAAGACACAAAGAGCGCAGATTTTTTTTTTTATACTAAGAATGAAAATTATGAAGAGAAACCCTAAGATGAAGAGTAATTCAACAAAACAAGAATAGTTCAAGAAATCAATGATAGAGAATTCGAGAACCCACAAGAACACAAGAACTGATTTTTTTTTTACTCTGAACAGACACGAAATAAAAAGACTCAAGATAAATAATCCAAACAAGAAAAAGCCGAAGCTCTGATACCAATTGATGCGATCCTCGTAGCGAGAACCGGTGTTGACGATCGTTTTCTTGTTGGACGACACGGACTGGATAGGAACCCCGTCAAAGTCTCGGTTAGGATGCTTGAAGTGATGCCACAACGGATGCGGAATAGCCGTTGATAAGTCGGGGATCGATGGATGCCACAAACGGTTGCGGAATTACCGTTTGATAAGTCGGTTGAACGCCACAAGATTATCAATCTTGATAAGTTCGATAACAACGGTTCCAAGAACCAAAGAGAGAGTTCCCACAAATTTTGAATAAACGTGGTCTACTTCTTTCATTCATCAAAAGAGCCTTTAAATAGGCTTAATTGTTTACAATCTAATTTCGAATTAAAATATGCAAATAAATGAAATAAAACATTAATAAAACCTAAATAATTCGAAACCCATTGAAAAATACGCTAAAAACCCAAAATTGGCCCAAAACTCGAAGTGAGCCCGAATCGGGCGGTCGTTCGCCAAGTCTGGGCGATCGACCGGCTACGAATCTGTCCAAACGCCACTTTGGGCGGTCGTTCTCCAAGTCTGGGCAAACGTTCTTGGCACTTGGCGGTCGTTCTTGGCATTTGGGTGAACGTTCGGCTACGGCTCTGCCTGATGCCCTCTGATGCACGGTGATGCACACTCGGATGCACTCGTTCACATTCCGCCGCATTTTGTTGAAAATCTCCCGCACAACCCCCGACCAAACTTGTTCCTAACGCTCTAAAAAGGCTAATAAACATAATAAAACTCAAAAATAACAAAGTTACAATCAATTGACTCTAATAAACACATAAAAACTCTAAACTAAAATAGCTTAAAACTTGATCTCGGATTGGCTGACGGTTCGTCGACCCTGATCGTGTCATATCGTTTTGACACTAATTGATGCGATCCTCGTTAGAGGAATCAGATTGCTCAAGAATCGGATACCATGTTTTACAACTTGGTCGACCACTAATATCGGGATGTAAACAAGAAACTTTTTTTTTTAATCCGTACGATTTTCCTTTTTTTTTTAATAAACGGCAACAGACTTTTTTTTTGTTTTTTTTTGAGTACTGCACGTTTTTTTCTTTTTTGACACTAAAACTCAAATCAAGACTAAAACCTAGATTAACAAGACACAAGAACGGTTCAAGAACAATAAATAAATTCAAGAACCAACACAAAAAAACAAAACCCTATAATAGATGACTCTAAACAATTAAAATTGAAAGAAATCCAAACAAGAAAAGGTCGAAGCTCTGATACCACTTGATACGATCCTCGTAGCGGCGATCCAGACCAAGTTCTTTGTACAACATGGTCCTGCAAGATCTGTTAGACAAAGAAAAATAATGGACCTCACAATCTCACTCCCTCACGTGTTTCACTCAACACTCGTGTTTCACACATGATTTTGCTTTTCTCTCCAAAGAACCTCACAAGTATTGCCTTTTTTTTTTTCACACAAATTCTCTCTTAGTTCTCAGCAATATGTTGCCTCTCTTTTTTTTTTTTTCTCTTAGGGTGAAATTTTTATCAGTATTGTAAAACAGTTTTTAGTGACGTTGAGTTTGTGGATTGTTAGCGTCTCGAATGTGTTGAGAATCGATCCTTGTTGAGTTCAAAGTCGTCAAGTTTACATATTCTAGTGTCTTGAGTACATTCAAGTTTTCGAGAGTCTTAGAAGAAAATTGAGTAGTAAAAGGCAAGAGTGGTGAGCTTAATAGAGGGTAAAAGCCGATTACTAGAGTGACAAACACGAGCGCTATCTTGAGTGTGACATCTTTGAGTGAAACACGTGAGGGAGCGAGTTGTGAGGTCCTAGTCTTTATTTTTTTTTCTCTTGCTACTAACCATGTCAAGAAACAACAACGACGGAACACGCGGGGAGCAAAATCAACCGGCGGATCAACGTCTAATGATGGAAGCCATCACTGGTCAATTACAAACGTTGATGCGCCAGATGGCGAATATTCAAGAGCAGATGGGTGAGATGAGGGCGGAACGGGAACCAAGAGCGAATGAAGGGAGAAGGAACCAAGCTGCTCCGCGTCAACAGCGAGTGCAACCGTGGCAAAGGCGGAATGGCGAGGAAGAATATGAAGACAATGACTATGATGAAGATGGTCCCGATAGAATACGGTTTGAGAAAGGTCGTCGGGATAACCGGAGAGAAGATGACAACCTAGGGAGCATTAAATCGAAGATTCCCGAGTTCAAGGGTCGTAATGATTCGAGGCATACTTTGAGTGGGAGAAGAGGATCGAGAATGTCTTCGACATCCACCACTCCTTTGATAGAAAGAAGGTAAAGCTCGCAGTCACTGAGTTTACTGATTATGCACTTACTTGGTGGGATCAGGTTGCTACAAATAGGAGGAGGAACTGTGAACCCCCGGTGGAGACATGGGATGATATGAAAGCACTCATGAGGAAGCGTTTTGTGCCGGCTCACTATTACCGGGAGTTGCACAAGCGTTTGTTACACTTGACCCAAGGAAGCAAAAGTGTGGAGGATTACCATCAAGAGATGGAGCTGTTGATGATCCGCCTGCAACCGTTTGTGGTGTTCCTCAATCCCCGACTTATCAACGGCTATTTCGCATCCGTTGTGGCGTCCATTCATGCAGCCTAATCGAGTCTTTGACGGGGTTCTTATCCAGTCCGTGTCGTCTAACAAGAAAACGATCGTCATAACGCGATTCCTCTAACGAGGATCGCATCAAGAATTAGGAAAGATTTGTGGATCGAATGGTGCTCGAACGATTGCGGAAAGTTCGTTCGATAAGCCGGGTGAACGCCACAAGATAAATTCTTGTGTCAACGAGATAAATTCTCGCCTATGTTCGTTGTCCAAGGTAAATCCTTTGGCACTTTAGTAAATCCGAGTTTATTCAAGGAAGATCCTTGACGGTTCATGAAGAACCAAGGGAAAGAGGAGAAACCCTCACTCACACAAATGTGTTTTTGATCAAAATAATTCTCTGGTTGTTTTTTATTGATAAAGTTGGCCTTTAAATAGGCTAATAGGTTTACAACCCTAATTGGAATTAAAATTATACAAGTAAATGAAATAAAACCCTAATAAAACCTAACTAATTCGAAATCCAATGAAAAATACGCTAAAAATCTGAAATTGGCCCAAAACTCGAAGTGAGCCCGAATCGGGCGGTCGTTCGCCAAGTCTGGGCGACCGACCGGCTACAATCTGTCCAAACGCCATTTTGGGCGGTCGCTCGTCAAGTTGGGCGACCGTTCTTGGCACCTGGGCGGTCGTTCTTGGCATTGGGGCGAACGTTCGGCTACGGCTCTGCCTGATGCCCTCTGATGCACGATGATGCGCACTCGGATGCACTCGTTCGCATTCTGCCGCATTCGGTTGAAAATCTCCCGCACAACCCTCAACCAAACTTGTTCCTAACCCTCTAAAACTATCAATAAACATAATAAAACTGAAAAATAACAAAATTACAATAAATTAACTCTAATAAACATCTAAAACCCTAAACAAACTCATAAAAACAGATTATTATAACATAATTAAATAAATACTACTAATTCCACATTATTGTCCATATCGACTTCCTCACGGTCCGAGTACGTGCAATCTTCAATGTGACGGGTTCTTTGTAGAAGCCAAACTCCCCTTCTACGGATGCTTGCATTATCTTCAAGATCTCGTCAATGACGCGCTCAATCTCCACCTTTCTCTCATCATTCCCCTCTTCTTGAAAGAGATTTGTCCTCAAATCCAGCAATGGCATAGTAAGAGAACTCAAAAGTTGAGGAATTGAAACTGAAGGTACTACTTCATAGCATTTGTCTTCATTTGGCTTCATGCTCTCTGACTAGTCATGATCTTTTGTGCTTACGGCGATGGGCTTGCTATCTTCATGTGATTCTTGCACCACCACTCTTTTGACTTCGTTCTCCAACCACTCAAGAAGCTCTTGTAACTCCGCTTTTTGCCGCTCGGCCTGTTTCTTCTCTTCTTCTCGCTTTTCACATTCTCTTCTGTGGTATTAAAGATCTTCATACGCTTGGCTTAGAGATAATGGAACCAAAGTAATCTTCTTACCCTTATGAAACAATGAGTATTTATTGGTGCAGACATCGTGTTTGACTTGTTGATCACATAGCCATGGTCTTCCAAGTAGCATGTGTGCAACCTCCATTGGCACCACATCACAAACAACCTCATCTTCGTACTTGCCAATATTGAAGTGTATCAAGACTTGTTGCGTTACAGTCACAACTCCACCATTGTTCATCCATTGTAGCTTGTAAGGTCGAGGATGTGCAAGCAAAGGCAATGCTAGCTTCTTGACCATTAGAGTGCTTGCTATGTTCACACCACTCCCATCGTCAATGATCACGCTGCATACTTTGTCTTTCACATTGAATCGTGAACGAAAAATACTCTCACTTTCTGCGCCTTCATCCTCAAGCGCTTGAATAGTCAATGCTCTCTGCATCAACAATCCATGTGTACTATGACCTCCGTGGACGTCTCTTCGATGAACCCGTTCTCTCCGAGCTTCATTATAGATTCGTGGTTGAGGTGCTTGATGGGCGTTCTCGACTCTTTCTAACCTTTTGTGCACCGCGTCGAACTTTTTATTCATTCGTCTCATCTCCCCTAACAATGCTTCCATCGTCAATTTCGGGTCCATCCCTCCGTGTACATCCCCGTGACTTTGATTGGACATGTCTGCTACAAAACAAAATTAGAAAACAGAAAAGTAGGACCTCACCAATCGCTCCCTTACGTGTTTCACTCATAAATGTGTTTAAAATAACTCAACACTCGTGTTTAAGAATATGGCTTTTACCCTCAAATGATCTCACACGCTCTTGCCTTTTTCCACTCAATTAACCTTTCTCTCTCAATTTTCAACCTTTTTTTTTTCAGGGCGATCGCTCGGTTAGAATGCGGCGATCGACCGGCTAAGGGTGGCGGTCGTTCGGCAAGAAGTCCGCGATCGACCGGCTGACGTTCTGCGGAAGTTGTTGAGTCGCGCGATCGTTCGGCTAAACGGGGCGATTGATGAGTGAGCAATATACTCACTCATATATCGCATTTTCCATATTGAATTGTTGTAATTTCCTCAAGTTTTATGTGTTTTAACAAGTTTCTTGAGTGTACAGATGACTTGCTAAGAAGCACGGAAATCGAGGCGAAGAAGCATAAAAACAAAGCTTTTTTGAAGGAAGGAGAAACTCTACAGCAGAACAAGCGCCGGTCGTTCGCCAAAGCTGGGCGATCGACCGCCCAGAACAACAAAAATTGAAGTTCAACAGAGCGGTTGCCGGTCGTTCCAAAATCCAGCCGAACGATCGCCCAGGTAACGAATCGCGAAGAAAACTCCTTGGGGCGAACGTTCACCAACTTGGGGCGAACGTTCGCCAAGCTTGGCGGTCGTTCTCCCAATCTGGGCGAACGTTCACCAGGCCAATTTTCAGCATCAACTTTTTATGAGCAGAACGTTCGCCAAACTCCGCCGAACGACCGCCAAACTTCGTTGATACAAAAACGATGACGTTTTAACTTCGTTTCAAGAGGGGAAATTAGGTCAAATAACTTGGGCTATAAATATATCATGTTTTGGACGGAACAATTCGAATCATAGAGAAAAAAGTGAAGGTTTTGCAACGAGTCTCTCAAGAACGGGAAGAACACGAAGAACGCTTCTCAACCGCCACCGTGAAGAGTTTCTTCTAATCCTTTATTGTTCTTTCTCCACCATGAACTCTATGCTTCTTGTTATTGTTTTCCTTTTCATTATGATCTAGAATTTTTATGCTAAGGCTATGATGTAGCTTAGAACAACATTTTGTGTAAATTAACAATTTTCCTGCAATATTATTTATTGATTGTATGCCTATGTGATTGATTTGATTCGTTCTTAATGCTATTATGTGTTTGGCCAACATATGATTGATGTTTAGGGTTCAATTAAAGATTCGAGAGAGGATAATTGAATTGTGCACCAAGTTAAATCAACACAAGTCGATATTAGATTAGAGATAATTAATACGTTTGTGCGGCTTGATAAATTCTTGTTCTTATCGCTGGTTTATATATGTGGCTCAAGATTCGAGAGAGGAGAGAGTCCATTATAAACTTAGGTTCTTAATGCTTGAGAGAGATTATGGAACACTTCGTAGAGTAATTTGCTGTCACATAAGAATCATTAATTAATGAAGAGGAATTTGAATTATGCAATAGTGTGTCTAGGTGAAATCGGATGCCTTAGCCTCGTTAACATTGATTGAAACCAAAGTAATTTGAGCTGCGTTTTTATTGCATTCATTTTATATTTAAGATTTTATTTCTTTACATTCTATTATCAATATTTATAATTAATCGTTCGAATAGAGTTAGGATTAAACTAGTTTGGTAATTAGGAAACCAAGTCCTCATGGGATCGACACTTGATTTACACTTTATTACTTGCCACGGTACGTGCACTTGCGTTATGTTAGAAAAAGCCTATCAAGTTTTTGGCACCGTTGCTGTGGACTTGGCGTTTTTAATATCAAACAAAATAATTCTTTCATTAATTCGAACATTCTTTCTTTGTGATTTGTTTATTTTATTTTATCTTCTGTAATATTTAACAGTTATTTATTTTGTTTTTCCTTTCTTGCTCTTTTTATGTGGTGACAGGCTTATGCGCAAATTTGGAGACAGTGCATTGTTTCCATTTAACAGCGAGATAGAGCGTTCGTTCCGCCGGAATCGAAAGCTTGCTCGCGAAGCTATATTACAAGCCCAACAAGAACAAGAAAGGGAATCTTCATCTTCTTCCTCTCCACCATCTTCGCCAACTTCAATGGAGAACAATCCAGCTTTCGCAGAGGAGGCTGCAAGGACATTGCGAGACTATGTCCTACCAACAGTGGCTGGAGTTCATTCGGCCATTCAGAAGCCAGCGATCGCTGCCAACAACTTCGAAATCAAGCCCGCTACTCTACAGATGGTTCAGAATATTCAATTCAGTGGGCTTGGCTCTAAAGACCACAAGGATCATATCGCGAATTTCATAGAGATTTGCGACACATTCAAGTACAATGGCGTGACTGATGATGCCATTAGACTCCGCCTATTCCCATTTTCACTAAGAGACACGGCGAAGAGCTGGCTAAATTCTTTGCCGACTAATTCAATCACTACTTGGGAAGACCTATGCCAGAAATTCTTGACAAAGTTCATTCCACTAGAGAAGACTGCTAAGCTGCGCAATGAAATAGTAAACTTCGCACAGCATGATGGGGAGTGTCACGCGGCAATTTTCTCGATGTAGCAACAGCCGATAGAGTGGGCTGTTGTACCACAAGCCATGCACGTTATCGCGCCCCATAACACGATAACCAAAAACTGCCGAGTTATGGCAACCGAATGTCGAACTCTTCCGAGCACCCGATTCCGCTAATTCTTACTCAAGCCCGCAACGCCGATGGCCTTGCAAGTAGTGTTGCTGCGTTATCCGCAATCTGGCTACAAGTCGTCTTCGATGGCACCAAGTACATCAAGTAAATCTAAAGAACATCAAGTAAATAAAGCACATAAGCATATTACGGAGCAATGCTCCAACCTTTTATTGTATTGCACAATAAGGATACAACCTTACGTTCGATCTAGGCACAAGGCTAGGATCTAACACTCGACACCCCAAGTGTTTCCCAAGTTGTTTTCCAACCCGACCCTTAGTAGAACCCGAGAGTGTTTCCCACTCACGGTTTGTTCCCTATTGGATTCCCAACCCGTTGAGACCTTGCCTATTCCCTTAGGCCTCTTGTTCTCTTTTCTGTTTGCCTAGTGTTGCCTATAAATAGGCTCGGTATGGCTGAACACCCCTCAGCCACGTAGGGATTAGTTGGCCGAGCCAACCCCCACTAAGTGCCTACACTTAGTGCATCACAACCACCCATATGAAGCCTACGTGTCCCACGTCGCTGCCCGTTGGTCTATCCAACGTGCCTTGACCACGTCTCGTCGTGCCCAAATATCCTGCTCGCTGGTGCGCCAGGTGTCGTCACTCAGCGCCCATGTTTGGTCGTGCCCGCATGCTGCGTGCCCACGTCCGCGCCGTGTCTGATTCTGCGCACCCACGTACGCGTCCTTCCTGCATCCGCGCGCCCACGCTGCCTTCGTGGCCCGAGCTTCGCGCGTCTGCCCACTTTTCCTTCCAGTGGTTGCGCCACGTCCCCCTCGTGTGCGCTGATTTCGCGTGCCGTGCGCGCTCGTGGTGCCGCGTGGCCCATGATGTGCGCGCACGCCGCTTAACGGCTCTGTTAGTTGCTTCAACATCCCACGTCTCCGCATCCGACGCCACTCTTCCGAGTTGTGCACGCCCTCGGTGCCGCGTGACCCGCAAGGTGCGCGCCCGTGGCGCCATTGACCAGCGCATGCTGGCCGAGCCACCATCTGTCCGCCCAAGTCCCGCGAGACTCGGTTCGTGGTGTGCGCCAACGTCTCGCACATCCCACCTGTCATGCACATAAGCCGCCCCTCCCAACGGCCATGAACCCACGATCCGCACCAAGGCCGCCTTCCTCGGCCTTGTTCCGTTGCTCCCTGTTCCTTCGACATGCGTGGCCTTTGTGGCCCGCATTTATAGCAACCGGTCCGCATCGTGTGCACAGCTCAGCTGCCGTGCTGTGCACGTGGCTGCACCAATCCTGCCGTGCTTGGCTTGATGCTGCCTAGTGGCGTGCCTGCGCGCGCGCCACGTGTGGGTCGTTCCTTCCTCCTCGGCATTCTTCCCTTGGTCTTGCCGAGTCTTGCTTAGCTTGTGCCTCACTAAGCTCTTGCTCTAGGTGCCAACTCACCCGAGCTACATGCCTCCGCATTTCGTGGTCGTCGTGCCACGTTGCACTTACACGCAACACCTGCTTGCATGTTGTCCCGACGAGGCTGCATGTTTGTCCGAACCATGCTAGCAAGGTTGCCGCCCCTCACCTTCGCTCCTGCTCGTCTCGATGCCGGCGCTGTTCGCACCGCCCGTGCTCATTGCGCCGCGGCGCTGCGCTCGCGCGCAAGTGCCGCATCGTTGTGCCACGTTGCGCGCACAACTCGTCCATCGTCGGCTTCCGTCTCGAGTGGCGGCCTGTAAACACTCGACTTGTGACGACACTGCCGTGCTGGACAAAAGTTCCCGTTGGCTCGGATGCCGCCCGTGCACGCACATCCGTTCTGCCTCGCACATCGCATTGTCGTGCGTGTCATCTCTTTGGAGAATGCTTGTTGTCTTGCCTCGGGCTTGGGTCTTGGCCGCCCCTTCTCGGCGCCCTCGGCAAGTTACGGAAAAAGGGTGTGACAAACCACCCCCACCAAAGAGAGTCGACGCCCTCGTCGACACCGCACTTCGTAGTTGACATCGTTTTGTCAAACCTCGGCCCCGTTCCTCCTTTTTGTTCAAAATGAGGAATTCCGAAGAAAACTTAGTCAAGTCATTTGTGGACTTACTTGACATAATGCTACCGCTGCATTTGTTTCCCCCATCATCTTGTACCACTTATGCAATCTTGCGCCCCACAAAGCTCGTTTGTTATCACCACGGAGCCTGATTCTGCGGTAGACTCCCGTGTTTCCATGTGATTGAACGGGTGTCCTCGAACTTTGTTCAGCAAACCCTTCGACATTGGCTTGCTTGTTGTGACTTTAGTCCCCCACTTTAGCCACTTGAGAAGTCGATCATCTGCTCGTCGTCAATTAAGGCAGCCCATCGTTGATTAGCACATCGTTGGTTGTTGGTGGCAGTATCGTCTCTCCCTATCTGCCCGTGCTTCATCAAATCTGCCTCCAAGCCATGTCACCCTTGCCGTCTTTCCATCATCGTTGCATGCCCCCAGCAAGCATGCCCCTAGTCTCCCTCTGTCGGCATTGCGCAAATGGACACCGTTCTGTGCCTTCATGGTCAGCTGGCCGACGAGGTTCCTCCCCGTGAGACTAGAAATGTGATGGAGGAGTCAAGGCTGGACTCGCCTTGGCCCCTTCCTGCTCCAGGTTGGCGGAGTTTAGTGCTTCCTCCGCTTCTAGAACTGCATCCACCCTTAGACGAATTGGACATTCGTCCTCCACGTGATCACCATCGCAAATGTAGCAAGGTAGTTCTTCGCTACTGATTTGTTCATCGATCTCCATCGATCCACCCGATAATGCATCACCGTGTCGATTCCGTCTAAATTGGATTTCTTGATCGTAGACGCGCCCCTCGTAGGGACATTCCCACGATTCGTGCTTCCCCAAGCAAATGAAGCAGTCTAGTATCTGGGTCTCCATTGCGGTATCGCCTCCCGTCGATCCGCTCTCGTCCGAACCATCATTTGACTCGAAGGAACATTCCATTCCTTCTTCGGGTGAGATTGATGCCTCCGCTGCATCAAGCTCCATTTGAACGCTTGCCTTCGCGTCACGTTCCAGATCGATAGTGAGCTCGGAATAGAGTTGCGCCTCCCATGGACATGTCCATGAGTAGTGTGGACCCCTGCAAAACAGACAGCTCATGAACAAGCTGTTTGCGAATCCTTCGGTGCCCCAACTCAAGATGGTTGAGTCCATCGGCCTTTTCTCGTCGACGGACATTTCTTCCGTGCTCTCGATCTTCACAGACGGCATCCTCCCCATGCACGTCTCAATGGCAGCGAATGGTTCCGCTACCTCGGTCTCAAACTCGGTTGAGGTTGCTCTCGAGACATCCCCGTCCTGAGCAGCAATAGTTGGATCTTGGCAGAGGATTGAATTGCTCTGCCTTCCTTCATTGTTGATGTTCGCAGCGTGGAAACGGCATCCACTACCGCAGATTGAGTTGATCGCCTCTACTTCAGAAGTCGGAGAAACCATTCCGCCCGACGGTCTGCTCACACCCCGGATGAGCAAAGAGCTTTCGCTCATCGATACAACTCGTCTTGGTCCTTCATAACTTGCAACGTTGGATCCAAACGCGGCTCTGATACCACTTGTCACGCGATAATTTTCTCGATGTAGCAACAGCGGATAGAGTGGGCTGTTGTACCGCAAGCCATGCACGTTATCGCGCCCCATAACATGATAACGAAAAATTGCCGAGTGATGGCAACCGAATGTCGAACTCTTCCGAGCACCCGATTCCGCTAATTCCTACTCAAGCCCGCAATGCCGATGGCCTTGCAAGCAGTGTTGCTGCGTTATCCGCAATCTGGCTACAAGTCGTCTTCGATGGCACCAAGTACATCAAGTAAATCTAAAGAACATCAAGTAAATAAAGCACACAAGCATATTACGGAGCAATGCTCCAACCTTTTATTGTATTGCACAATTAAGGATACAACCATACGTTCTATCTAGGCACAAGGCTAGGATCTAACACTCGACACCCCAAGTGTTTCCCAAGTTGTTTTCCAACCCGACCCTTAGTAGAACCCGAGAGTGTTTCCTACGCACGGTTTGTTCCCTATTGGATTCCCAACCCGTTGAGACCTTGCCTATTCCCTTAGGCCTCTTGTTCTCTTTTCTGTTTGCCTAGTGTTGCCTATAAATAGGCTCGGTATGGCTGAACACCCCTCAGCCACGTAGGGATTAATTGGCCGAGCCAACCCCCACTAAGTGCCCACACTTAGTGCATCACAACCACCCATATGAAGCCCACGTGTCCCACGTCGCTGCTCCCTTTGGTTGCTGCCCGTTGGTCTATCCAACGTGCCTTGACCACGTCTCGTCGTGCCCAAGTATCCTGCTCGCTGGTGCGCCAGGTGTCGTCACTCAGCGCCCATGTTTGGTCGTGTCCGCATGCTGCGCGCCTACGTCCGCGTCCTTCCTGCATCTGCGCGCCCACGCTGCCTTCGTGGTCCGATCTTCGCGCGTCTGCCCACTTGTCCTTCCAATGGTTGCGCCACGTCCCCCTCGTGTGCGCTAATTTCGCGTGCCGTGCGCGCTCGTGGTGCCGCGTGGCCCATGATGTGCACGCACGCCGCTTAACGGCTCTGTTAGTTGCTTCAACATCCCACGTCTCCGCATCCGACGCCACTCTTCCGAGTTGTGCGCGCCCTCGGTGCCGCGTGGCCCGCAAGGTGCGCGCCCGTTGCGCCATTGACCAGCGCATGTTGGCCGAGGCGCCATCTGTCCGCCCAAGTCCCGCGAGACTCGGTTCGTGGTGTGCGCCAACCTCTCGCACATCCCACGTGTCATGCACATAAGCCGCCCCTTCCAACGGCCATGAACCCACGATCCACACCAAGGCCGCCTTCCTCGGCCTTGTTCCGTTGCTTCCTGTTCCTTCGGCATGCGTGGCCTTTGTGGCCCGCATTTGTAGCACCCGGTCCGCATCGTGTGCACAGCTCAGCTGCCTTGCTGTGCACGTGGCTGCACCAATCCTGCCGTGCTTGGCTTGTTGCTGCCTAGTGGCGTGCCCGCGCGCGCGCCACGTGTGGGTCGTTCCTTCCTCCTCGGCATTCTTCCCTTGGTCTTGCCGAGTCTTGCTTAGCTTGTGCCTCGCTAAGCTCTTGCTCTAGGTGCCAACTCACCCGAGCTACATGCCTCCGCATTTCGTGGTCGTCGTGCCACGTTGCACTTACACGCAACACCTGCTTGCATGTTGTCCCGACGAGGCTGCATGTTTGTCCGAACCATGCTAGCAAGGTTGCCGCCCCTCGCCTTCGGTCCTGCTCGTCTCGGTGCCGGCGCTGTTCGCACCGCCCGTGCTCATTGTGCCACGGCGCTGCGCTCGCGCGCAAGTACCGCATTGTTGTTCCGCGTTGCGCGCACAACTCGCCCATCGTCGGCTTCCGTCTCGAGTGCCGGCCTGTAAACACTCGACTTGTCACGACACTGCCGTGCCGGACAAAGGTTCCCGTTGGCTCGGATGTCGCCCGTGCACGCACATCCGTTCTGCCTCGCACGTCTGATTGTCGTGCGTGTCATCTCTTTGGAGAATGCTTGTTGTCTTGCCTCAGGCTTGGGTCTTGGCCGCCCCTTCTCGGCGCCCTCGGCAAGTTACCGAAAAAGGGTGTGACAGGGAGACACTATATGAGTCATGGAGGAGGTTTAAAGACCTGATTAGAAAGTGCCCACAACATGGCCTCCCTAAGTGGATGCAAGTTCAGACGTTCTACCTTGCTCTCACACCCGCCACAAAGAACCTTGTGAACGCAGCAGCTGGAGGATCATTGATGAACAAAACCGAAGACGCTGCATTTGATCTTCTGGAAAACATGGCCATTAACAATGATGGTGGAGGATCTGAAAGAACCATCTTGAGAAGACAAGTGCTGAATCATGATAGCGAGGTTATCAGGGCCTTAACGGAGTAGGTAGCTATACTTACTAGACAACTCCAAGGAGCACCACTTGGAGTTAACTCTAGTGCAACTTTCCAATGGTGTCAGGGACCTCATCCGAGCGAATCATGTCAGGTTGGTAATCCTATGACGAGGGAGACACCCGAACAGGCTAATTTTGTGGGAAATGCACAGTATGGCAACACATATAACCCCAACTGGCGAAATCATCCAAATTTCTCCTGGAAGAACCAAACCGCCACAGTCCCAATGCCACAAGCTCAACAAAAGGAGGCAAGACCTGATTTGGAAGACTTAATGGCGAAGATGGCCAAGAACACCACAAATTTCATGGTGGAGACCCACTCTGCCCTTCAACAACAGAGTGTTCAGATTCGAAATTTGGAGATGCAAATCGGCCATCTTGCATTGGCTCAAAACTCAAGGCCACAAGGAACACTGCCGAGCAACACCGAGGTAAATCCTAAGGAGCAGTGCAATGCCATTGTCCTGAGAAGTGGGAAGAAGCTTGAAGAGAGAAGTGAGCCAGAGCCTGCAAGACCGTATAAGAACGAAGAATCAACAGTAGAGAAAGAGTCTGAGAAAATGGAAACCGAGCAAGTTCCAGTGACATCACCACTACCATGTGTCCCTTTTCCGCAGAGACTGAAGCAAGGGAAGCTCGATAAGCAATTTGCGAAGTTTTTGGATGTGTTTAAGAAACTCCATATTAACATCCCCTTCGCTGAAGCACTTGAGAACATGCCGAGCTACACCAAGTTCCTTAAGGAAATTCTCTCAAGGAAAAGGAAGCTAGTGGAGTTTGAAACCGTGGCACTTACTGAAGAGTGCAGTGCGGTGATCCAAAAGAAGCTTCCGCCAAAGCTCAAGGACCCGGGGTCCTTCACAGTGATGCGATCCTCGTAGCGAGAACCGGGTTGACGATCGTTTTCTTGTTGGACGACACGGACTGGATAGAAACCCCGTCGAATGACTCGGTTAGGATGCTTGTTGCGACGCCACAACGGATGCGGAATAGCCGTTGATAAGTCAATGGGTTGAGGAACGCCACAAACGGTTGCGGAAGGGCCGTTTGATAAGTTCTTGGCGAATCGTCAAGCGTTGGACTTGATCGATTCAAGCTTCCGAGACAAACTCAGGAAGAAAACCTCAAAGGTGTTTTTCACAAAATAACGTAGTCTACTTTTGTTATTGAAATTGGCCTTTAAATAGGCTAAGAGTTTACAACCCTAACTAGCACTTAAGAAATTCGGAAATAACCCAAAATAATTCGAAAAATACCAAAAATAAAAACAAAACGCGTAAAATAAAGCTGGAGCGGAATTTCCTCGCGTGCGCGCGATCGATCGGCAGCATCTAGGCGATCGATCGGCCCATGTCGCGAACGTTCGGCTGGAATGCCGCGAACGACCGGCGCCGTCTCTGCCCAATTTCGCTCACCTGCGCGCGAACGTTCGGCTGGTTGGGGCGAACGATCGGCGCTTGTCGCGATCGATCGGCAAGTGTGGCGCGATCGATCGGCGCCTCCTTGGGTTTGCGCTCGTGATCCTCTTGTTGAGCCGATCGGTCGGTTGTAACCCCGCGATCGATCGGCGATGGCTCGGGTTCACCAATATTATTTGTTTCTAAATAATTCTAAAGTGTTCCAAACAACTACCAAAAATTCTAAACACTACTGACACATTATTCAAATAGAAATTACATAGAAATAACTCAAATAACATAAATAAAATAAAAGGTCTTCGACGAACACTTAATTGCTCGACTCGGTAGCTTCGCTCTTTTCCCGTGCTGAATAACATGCTTGCGCTTCGTTTTCGGCTCGCTCATCTTGAACCTCCTCCCTTAAGTCTCCGGGATCCAAGGTGATAGATGGCACGCCGACCAGGGTCGCATCACACAGTGCCTTGCGCTTTTGGCGACACGGTGTTTGAAAAAGCGCTGTGCGATTTAGGAGCAAGCATAAATTTGATGCCTCTCTCAATATACAAGAGGCTGATGTTGGGAGAGGTAAAACCTACAACAATCACACTCCGAATGGCGGATAGGACGATCAAGCACCCAAGGGGCGTTGTTGAGGACGTGCTTATAAAAGTAGGAAAATTTATATTCCCTGTCGATTTCGTAGTCCTCGACATGCAAGAAGATGCCAATGTCCCCATCATCTTGGGAAGACCCTTCTTGGACACTGGGCGGGCGCTCATAGATGTCCAAAAGGGAGAGCCGAAGCTGCGAATTCAAGGAGAAGAAGAGACCTTTAAGGTCTTCAAAGCCACCAAACATCCTGATGTAGACGAGGTGTTCTATATAGAGGTAGCTCCATCAGACCCTACCCCTCCTGCAAATCAAGCAAAGAGCAAAAAGAAGGGAAGGTTCAAGCCAAAGGTTGAAGAAATCAAGGAGTTGGTCACAGAGGTAATAAAGACGCTGAAGAAGAAGAAAAGCAGCACCACCAGAGCCTCAGCAACAACAAAAAGGCGTCGTCCGAATGGACGGCGCCCCACTGCGATCGACTGATGGGCAGTACCCATCGAGGGAGTATTTCTATCCTTACTTGTTTATATTGTAAAATCTTAAGTGTGGGGGTAGAAATACATGATTGTTTAGGTTTGTTTCATGCATTTGTTCATTCTTTTTGCATTCATATTAGTGTTGCATTCATACATTGCATTTTAGAAATGTTGCTTTGGTAAATCGAGTCAAGTAGATTGAGTTGGGTGGATTAGTTGAAAATGTTGTGTTGTGTATGCTTAGCTTCTTGCACGTTATTGTTTGAATGATGTGTTTGAATACTATGTATTAGTGAAATCAAATGGTCTGGAATTGCTTATCTCACTCTTAAACTCTCACACATTGAGCACCGTAGTCATGAGATTCTCAGTTAGGTCTTGAAAAAAATTTTAGCAAACACATTGTTCTAGAACTAGTTTGAAATCTCTCTCAAAGCGAAATCCTAGGCGAAGCACTTTTAGGAGAATGAAGTAGGCCATCAATTTGGAACGTTTGAGCCTAAAAAGCCTACCCGTACATAATTTGAACCATAGTCACCCTATTAAGCCTTATTGATTTAAACCCGTTCTTGAATGACCCTAGCTAGCCTAAAAGAAAGACTATGACATAACCCGTACCTAAGCACATTGAAAATCCTTATGCAAAAGTACGAGTTAAGACATGTCAAAGCAAAAGTCTTGGAACTATTCACAAAAGCACTTGGCCATGGAAAAAGAAGTAAAAAAAAAAAGAGAATGAAAGAAAGAAGAAATTGGCCAAGTGTAGCTAAAACTCAAGAATGGTCCTAATGACAAAGAAAAAGCAGCAAGGAGTCATAAAAGAAAGCATCAAGAAAGAAGGTAACAAAGTTGGTAGTCAATGTGCTTAGGTCGAAGAGCCACCAAATCTAAAAATCTGAATTACCTTAGCCAAAGCCTAACATTACAAGCCAAGAAAGCCCTACCGACCTCTAAGGGTGCGAGGAACCTACATTAGTGGAGAGAGAGATGATAGCTAGCCTATGGGATGATGTAGACACACTCTTATTCAATATCATCGTGTCTTATGTTTGTTTTAATCTATTCGGGACCAATACTTGAGAATGATTGATGAAATAACACACACACACATGAGAGAGAGAGAGAGAGAGAGAGAGAGAGAGAGAGAGAGAGAGAGAGAGAGAGAGAGAGAGAGAGAATGCATGGCTAGGCTAAGAGATGTAGCTATGCATGATAGAATGACACTGAACTCAACATGACTGTTTGAGCTTTTGTATACATTTGTATTGATATTGATTCTTTGAAACCCGTCTCGTTTACGTAGCTTGACTGGTAAGGCGTTCGTTCGATAGGTTTGCATTTAGGTTTTGCTCGAGGCGAGCAAAAGATAAGTATGGGGGTGTGATAAATCTCATATTTAGGGTCATATTTATCATCATGTTTTTCATGATTTTTAGGTGCATTTTTTGAGGGTGAACTTTCATTCATTGTAAGGAAAAGAGTCATGAGTTATAATATCAGAATAATGCTAAATTGTCACTTGAGGAGAAGCAACAATTTAAGTTTAGGGTCATATTTATCATCATGTTTTTCATGTTTTTATGTGCATTTTTTGAGGGTGTACTTTCATTCATTGTAAGGAAAAGAGTCATGAGTTATAATATCAGAATAATGCTAAATTGTCACTTGAGGACAAGCAACAGTTTAAGTTTGGGGGTGTGATGAGTGAGCAATATACTCACTCATATATCGCATTTTCCATATTGAATTGTTGTAATTTCCTCAAGTTTTATGTGTTTTAACAAGTTTCTTGAGTGTACAGATGACTTGCTAAGAAGCACAGAAATCGATGCGAAGAAGCACGAAAACAAAGCTTTTTTGAAGGAAGGAGAAACTCCACAGCAGAACAAGCGCCGGTCGTTCGCCAAAGCTGGGCGATCGACCGCCCAAAACAACAAAAATTGAAGTTCAGCAGAGCGGTCGCCGGTCGTTCGCCAAAATCCAGCCGAACGATCGCCCAGGTAACGAATCGCGAAAAAAACTCCTTGGGGCGAACGTTCGCCAAGATTGGCGGTCGTTCTCCCAATCTGGGCGAACGTTCACCAGGCCAATTTTCAGCATCAACTTTTTATGAGCCGAACGTTCGCCAAACTCCGCCAAACGACCGCCAAACTTCGCTGATACAAAAACGATGACGTTTTAACTTCGTTTCAAGAGGGGAAATTAGGTCAAATAACTTGGGCTATAAATATATCATGTTTTGGACGGAACAATTCGAATCATAGAGAAAAAAGTGAAGGTTTTGCAACGAGTCTCTCAAGAACGGGAAGAACACGAAGAATGCATCTCAACCGCCACCGTGAAGAGTTTCTTCTAATCCTTTATTGTTCTTTCTCCACCATGAACTCTATGCTTCTTGTTATTGTTTTCCTTTTCATTATGATCTAGAATTTTTATGCTAAGGCTACGATGTAGCTTAGAACAACATTTTGTGTAAATTCACAATTTTCCTGCAATATTATTTATTAATTCTATGCCTATGTGATTGATTTGATTCACGAGAGATTATGGAACACTTCGTAGAGTAATTTACTGTCACATAAGAATCATTAATTAATGCAGAGGAATTTGAATTATGCAATAGTGTGTCTAGGTGAAATCGGATGCCTTAGCCTCGTTAACATTGATTGAAACCAATGTAATTTGAGCTGCGTTTTGATTGCATTCATTTTATATTTAAGATTTTATTTCTTTACATTCGATTATCAACATTTATAATTAATCGTTCGAATAGAGTTAGGATTAAACTAGTTTGGTAATTAGCAAAACCAAGTCCTCGTGGGATCGACACTTGATTTACACTTTATTACTTGCCACGGCACGTGCACGTGCGTTGTGTTAGAAAAAGCCTATCAGCAATCGACCGGCGACGCCTCGGTTTCCTTCGCGAAAATATTCCCGGATGACTCTAACTTGAAAACTTGACGCCCAAACACGAAGACACAAATCTAACAACTCTAAACCAAGATTAACACAAGAATTAATGAATCAAGCCCTAAATTTTCAACAAGAACTCTATTAGCCAAACACAAATACTAAACACCCAAACAAGAACAACTTGAATAACTTGAAGAGCGATGAATAAACGAACAGGCTGAAAACTCAAAACCCAAACTAAAAATTGACAAACTCAAAAGACAATTTCACACAACACCAATAGGTATATAAAGGAACCAATTTTTTTTTTTACCCTAAGAAATCACAAACAAAATAAAGGATAGGCAAACCTAATTCGTAGAAACTGTGCTCTGATACCAACTGATATGAACCCCGTGCGTTGTGCTCGTGATTCACGGTTTTGTTACGGATCGTCTACGGAATTAGGAACGATTTGTGGATCGAATGGTGCTCGAACGATTGCGGAAAGTTCGTTCGATAAGCCGGGTGAACGCCACAAGATAAATTCTTGTGTCAACGAGATAAATTCTCGCCTATGTTCGTTGTCCAAGGTAAATCTTTTGGCACTTTGGTAAATCCGAGTTTATTCAAGGAAGATCCTTGACGGTTCATGAAGAACCAAGGGAAAGAGGAGAAACCCTCACTCACACAAATGTGTTTTTGATCAAAATAATTCTCTGGTTGATTTTTATTGATAAAGTTGGCCTTTAAATAGGCTAATAGGTTTACAACCCTAATTGGAATTAAAATTATACAAATAAATGAAATAAAACCTAACTAATTCGAAACCCATTGAAAAATACGCTAAAAATCCAAAATTGGCCCAAAACTCGAAGTGAG
This sequence comes from Boehmeria nivea var. tenacissima, assembly GCA_018132145.1. Classification (NCBI taxonomy): domain Eukaryota; kingdom Viridiplantae; phylum Streptophyta; class Magnoliopsida; order Rosales; family Urticaceae; genus Boehmeria; species Boehmeria nivea. Next base: position 1,043,360 of record CM030880.1, read on the forward strand.
CCCGAATCGGGCGATCGTTCGCCAAGTCTGGGCGACCGATGTGATCCTCGTTAGAGGAATCGCGTTATGACGATCGTCATAATGCGATTCCTCTAACGAGGATCGCATCTAGTGGTATCAGAGCTTCGGCATTTTCTTGTTTGGATTTCTTTCAATTTTAATTGTTTAGAGTCATCTATTCTAGGGTTTTGTTTTTTTTTTTTTTGTGTTGGTTCTTGAATTTATTCATTGTTCTTGAACCGTTCTTGTGTCTTGTTAATCTAGGTTTTAGCCTTGATTTGAGTTTTAGTGTCAAAAAAAAAACGTGTAGTACACAAAAAAAAGGCTATTGCCGTTTATTAAAAAAAAAAGTTTCTTGTGTTCTTGTTTTATTCTTGGATTTCGATTTGTTGATTCTTGTATTTGTCAATTGTGTTAACCTAGGGTTTCAATTGGGGCATTTTGTTCTTGATTGATTTCTTAGGTTTTTGGGGTCACAAAATTTTGGTGTTTTTTGTTTCTTGAGTTCAATTTCTTAATTCTTGACTGAATCTTGAAAGAATTCTTGTTCGTTCTTTGTCGAGTCTTGTTTCTTGTTTCTTGTGTCATTGAGTCTTGTTCTTGAGTCTTTTTCTTGTTTCTTGTTATTGTCTTAGAGTCTTGTACAAAAAAAAAAAAAAAAAAAAAAGAGGCAACATATTGCTGAGAACTAAGAGAGAATTTGTGTGAAAAAAAAGGCAATACTTGTGAGGTTCTTTGGAGAGAAAAGCCAAATCATGTGTGAAACAAGAGTGTTGAGTGAAACACGTGAGGGAGTGAGCTTGTGAGGTCCACATTTTCTGTCTAACCGTCTTTGCAGGACCATGTTTTACACCGAAGTTGGTCGAGACCATCGCTACCATACGTACATCAATTTGAAGCTTCCAACTCTCTATGGACGGTGCTGCTATAGGGAGTACCTTAAGTAGGAAGATACGGTAGAGTGTATTTTCGATGGTAACTCGTACTCCGAACGAGACAAAGTAAAATTTGCTGCTAGAACGTTCGATGACGATGCCTATGATTGGTGGGATAATTTAAAGACAAGTCGGTGTTTCTATGGTGAGAGGCCAATCGACACATGGTATGACATGAAGATTGCAATGCGGAAACAATTTCGCCAAAACGGCTACTATGTACATCAAAACAATGATACCGTGGTTGGATCTCAAGCGAAGGAGCAATATTACCCTAAGTTAGCTCGCCTCAACAAGAAGCTAGCCAATCTTCAAGATCAAGCAGCGAATATAATATCTCTTCTATCAAAATTGGAAGAGTTAAGTCCTCCACCTAACGAAGTTAGCAGCATCAACGTGAAGACTCCCGAGAAAGAAGAATCCTTGGAGCCGAAACAAGTAGAGACTCTAACGGTCGATGAGACCTTGACGGAGCATGCAGCGAGTTCGAAGGTTGAAGAGTCCATGTCAGAAATCATGGAGATTCACGAAGAGGAAGGAGTGAAGTCGAAGGACTTTGATGAAGAAATCTTAATCGGAGAAGATGATGTCTCAAGTCAAATTGAGGTTGTCTCATTTTCTTTATTTAATGATGTAGCTTCCAACCTTTTTGTAATTTTAAAGTTTATACAATTGTATGGTGTGTGCTTGAGAGAACAAAATAAGCTATTGAAGGCGGAAAAAAAGAGTGAATGTGGAAGAAAGAGAAAGGTAGAACTGATGAGAAGTAAGAAGAGAAAGAAAAAAAGAAACGGAAAGAGAGTGAGGGAGAAATGGGTTGTTCTGGATGTTTTACAGGTTACCATGGCTCGGATTTGAGGACAAATCCTTTTGAAGAGGAGGAGTATGACACAATCATGATCGACGAACCGTCAGCCAATCCGAGATCAAGTTTAGAGCTACTTTTAATTAGAGTTTTTAAGTGTTTATTAGAGTCAATTTATTGTAACTTTGTTATTTTTTAGTTTTATTATGTTTATTAGCCTTTTTAGAGGGTTAGGATCAAGTTTGGTCGAGGGTTGTGCGGGAGATTTTCGACAAAATACGGCAGAATGTGAACGAGTGCATCCGAGTGTGCAACAGCGTGCATCAGAGGGCATCAGGCAGAGCCGAAGCCAAACGTTCGCCCAGATGCCAAGAACGACCGCCCCGTGCCACGAACGTTCGCCCAGACTTGGAGAACGACCGCCCGAAATAAGCATCAGGCAGATTGAGCGCCGGTCGATCGCCCAACTTCGCGAACGACCGCCCGAATCCAACGAATTCTTAGCTTTGATGTGATTTTAGGATATTTTTAGTAGTTTTTGAATTCTTTTTTGGATATTTCTAAATTTTAATTATTTTAGTTCCAATTAGGTTGTAAAAGTGTCAAGCTTATTTAAAGGCCAAGATGAATAAGAAAAGTAGTCAACGTATTTTTGCAAAAACACCTTTGAGGTTTTCTTCCTGAGTTTGTCTCGGAAACCTGAATTGTTCAAGCCCAACGCTTGACGATTCATTTTGAACTTATCAAACGGCCCTTCCGCAACCGTTTGTGGCGTTCCTCAATCCCCGACTTATCACCGGCTATTCCGCATCCGTTGTGGCGTCCATTCAAGCAGCCTAACCGAGTCTTTGATGGGGTTCCTATCCAATCCGTGTCGTCCAACAAGAAAACGATCGTCGTAACGCGATTCCTCTAACGAGGATCGCATCAAGTGGTATCAGGGCATTGATAAATCCGATCATGGTCGTTAGAGGAATGATCAGATTTATGAAAAAAAATTTTGGTCGTTTTGTTCTTGGGTTCGTCGACCATGGTTTATTAGCCTTTTTATTTAATTTTCTTGGATATGTTGACGGTTAGAGGGTCATAACGCGATTCGATCAAAAACTTAGTTTTCGTCGACCACTCGTTCACTCGAATATGCAAGATTGAGCTACGATGATCGTCATAACACCGGTGAAATTTTTTTTGGGTCGTTTTGTTCTTGGGATTTCGATTTGTTGATTCTTGTTTTTGTCAATTGTGTCAACCCAGGGTTTCAATTAAGGCTTATCGCTCTCAATTGATTTCTTAGGGTTTTGGGGTCACAAAATTTTGGGGGTTTTTGTTTCTTGAGTTCAATTTTTTGATTCTTGACTAAATCTTGAAACAATTCTTGTTCGTTCTTTATCGAGTCTTGTTTCTTGTTTCTTGTGTCATTGAGTCTTGTTCTTGAGTCTTTTTCTTGTTTTTTGTTATTGTCTTAGAGTCTTGTACAAAAAAAAAAAAAAGAGAGAGGCACTATATTGCTGAGAACTAAGAGAGAATTTGTGTGAAAAAAAAAGGCAATACTTGTGAGGTTCTTTGGAGAGAAAAGCCAAATCATGTGTAAAACATGAGTGTTGAGTGAAACACATGAGGGAATGAGATTGTGAGGTCCATAGTTTTATGTCTAATAATCTTTGCAGGACCATGATTTACACTGAAGTTGGTCGAGACCACCGCTACCACACGTACATAAATTTGAAGTTTCCAACTCTCTTTGGAAGATGTTGCTATAAGGAGTACCTCAAGTGGGAGCGGACGGTTGAGTCGGCGTTCGGTTGTAACTCTTACTCCGAACGAGACAAGGTGAAGTTTGCGGCTAGTGCGTTCGATGATGAAGCCCTTATTTGGTGGGCTGATTTGGAGGATTGTCGACGTTACTATGATGAGAGGTCCATTAGCACGTGGCTAGAGATGAAGATGGTGATGAGGGAGCGTTTCTGCCAAAATGGTTACAAAGAAGTCTTGCTTCAAGACCATGATAATTCCAGCCGTGAGACAAGGGTAGACCGTATCAACAAAGGGGTAGCCGAGCTTCGCGAGGGCATAGAGAAGATTGAGTCTCTTTTCTCTCAATGGAAAGAGTCAAGTCCTAACCCAAACAAAGTAGGCAACAACGGCGTGAAGACCCCGACGACGAAAGACGAGAACATTGAAGACGGAGCACGCAGAGATTCAGAAGGTCAAAGAGTCCTTGTCGGAAAGCATGGAGAATCACGAAGAAGAAGAATTGGAGTTTTTGAAGCATGATCATGATTCTTTAATAGAAGACGATGAGGTTCAAAGTCACCACGAGGTTGTTTGTCCTTTACCCTCTACTGATGTAATTTCCATTGTCCACACCAGCCCCACCCCAATTCTTGTATCTCTTATGTTTGAAAAGGTGTCTCGTGTAAGTGTGAGTGAAGAAGATAAACATATGAGAGTGAAAAACAAGAGAGTGAAGAGAGTTATGAAGAGGGAAAAAAAATGAGTGGAAAGAAGATGGTGATTTTTATTTTGAGGAGGAAGAAGCGAAAGAAAATCAGAAACGGAAAGCGAGTGAGAAAAAAAAAAGTTTTTTTTTTCTTGATGTTTTACAGGTTACCATGGCTCGGATTTGAGGGCAAATCCTTTTGAAGAGGAGGAGTATGACACGATCATGGTCGACGAACCGTCAGCCAATCCGAGATCAAGTTTTAAGCTATTTTAGTTTAGAGTTTTTATGTGTTTATTAGAGTCAATTTATTGTAACTTTGTTATTTTTGAGTTTTATTATGTTTATTAGCCTTTTTAGAGGGTTAGGAACAAGTTTGGTTGAGGGTTGTGCGGGAGATTTTCAACAAAATGCGGCGGAATGTGAACGAGTGCATCCGAGTGTGCATCACCGTTCATCAGAGGGCATCAGGCAGATCCGTAGCCGAACGTTCGCCCAAATGCCAAGAACGACCGCCAAGTGCCAAGAACGTTTGCCCAGACTTAGAGAACGACCGCCCAAAGTGGCGTTTGGACAGATTCGTAGCCAGTCGATCGCCCAGACTTGGCGAACGACCGCCCGATTCGGGCTCACTTAGAGTTTTGGGCCAATTTTGGGTTTTTAGCGTATTTTTCAATGGGTTTCGAATTATTTAGGTTTTATTAATGTTTTATTTCATTTATTTGCATATTTTAATTCGAAATTAGGTTGTAAACAATTAAGCCTATTTAAAGGCTCTTTTGATGAATGAAAGAAGTAGACCACGTTTATTCAAAATTTGTGAGAACTCTCTCTTTGGTTCTTGGAACCGTTGTTATCGAACTTATCAAGATTGATAATCTTGTGGCGTTCAACCGACTTATCAAACGGTAATTCCGCAACCGTTTGTGGCGTCCATCGATCCCCGACTTATCAATGCTATTCCGCATCCGTTGTGGCGTCACTTCAAGCATCCTAACCGAGTCTTTGACGGGGTTCCTATCCAGTCCGTGTCGTCCAACAAGAAAACGATCGTCAACATCTGCTCTTCATAGACAAACTTGGGATTTGCGATCCCAGGTAAGATCGGTTCAGGATCATGGGATCCTTTTCTATCAGATAGGAAGGGCTGTTGCACAAAATGTACTTCTAAGTAATTGCTCCATAGATCCTATATCTATATCTATCTATATGAAGAAGAAATCATGTAACGAAGGGGATTCTTATTTGTACAAATGGTACTTCGAACTTGGAACGAGCATGAAGAAATTAACGCTACTTCTTTATCTTTTGAGTTGTTCTGCCGGATCGGTCGCTCAAGACCTTTGGTCTCTACCCAAACTCGATGAAAAAAATGGGATCACTTCTTATGGACTCGTTGAGAATGATTCTGATCTAGTTCATGGCCTATTAGAAGTAGAAGGCACTCTGGTGGGATCCTCATGGACAGAAAAAGATTGCAGCCAGTTTGATAATGATCGAGTGACATTGCTTCTTCGGCCCGAAGCAAGGAATCCCTTAGATATGATGCAAAATGGATCTTGGTCTATCGTTGATCAGAGATTTCTCTACGAACAATACAAATCGGAGTTTGAAGAAGGAGAAGGAGTCCTCGACCCGCAACGGATAGAGGAGGATTTATTCAATCACATAGTTTGGGCTCCTAGAATATGGCGCCCTTGGGGCTTTCGATACAATCAAATAGAAAGCCCCAATGAATTGGGATTTCCCTATTGGGCCAGGTCATTTCGGGGCAAGCGGATCATTTATGATGAAGAGGATGGGCTTAAAGAGAATGATTCGGAGTTCTTGCAGAGTGGAACCATGCAGTACCAGACACGAGATAGATCTTCCAAAGAACAAGGCTTTTTTCGAATAAGCCAATTCATTTGGGACCCTGCAGATCCACTCTTTTTCCTATTCAAAGATCAGCCCCTTGTCTCTGTGTTTTCACATCGAGAATTCTTTGCGGATGAAGAGATGTCAAAGGGGCTTCTTACTTCCCAAACAGATCTTCCTACATCTATATATAAACGCTGGTTTATCAAGAATACGCAAGAAAAGTACTTCGAATTGTTGATTTATCGCCAGAGATGGCTTAGAACCAATAGTTCATTATCTAATGGATTTTTCCGTTCTAATACTCCATCTGAGAGTTATCAGTATTTATCAAAGCTGTTCCTATCTAACGAAAGGCTATTGGATCAAATGACAAAGACATTGTTGAGAAAAAGATGGCTTTTCCCGGATGAAATGGTTGTTGCTATCTGCTACAATAACGAATCATTGGTTTAACTGAATAACTAAATAAAATAGATAGACATTTCTCTTCGTCTCAGGTCGACGGATCTTCTCAATTGAAAGATCCCCTATATGTATAATACACATTCCAGTTGACCGACTAATTCTAATTGTTTTGTTCCGAAGCAAAGATATCCACGGAGTGGTTCGTCCTAGTCAGATATTCACGACCAAGAAGTACTGGATTTTCTTTCGGATAGGCCCTGAAAGGAGAAGGGAGGCTGGAATGCCAACAGGCGTCTATTATTGAATTCACCCGACCCGATAGTACCCATTTTGGGAACGTCCAGCGCCAAAGTCACTGAATGGGTAAGTCGCCAATCCCTAAAACGGACTATGTAATGTACTTTATCTGCTGGGTTAGGGGTGGGCATTTTACCAGAGGTTTCTATTGTATCAATCTACCCCTGTGTGATTCCTGTTGAAGCATAGACTCGGGGGGTGGGCGCAGGGCGGACAATTTCAAAGCCGATTCTCGCTACGAGGATCGCATCAATTGGTATCAATTGGTATCAGATAAACTAAACCCTAAACTAAAAAAACTTGGTATCAGTTCTTAGCTCTGATACCACTTGATGCGATCCTCGTTAGAGGAATCGCGTTATGACGATTGTTTTCTTGTTGGACGACACGGACTGGATAGGAACCCCATCAAAGACTCGGTTAGGCTGCATGAATGGACGCCACAACGGATGCAGAATAGCCGTTCATAAGTCGGGGATTGAGGAACGCCACAAACGGTTGCGGAAGGGCCATTTGATAAGTTCAAGACGAATCGTCAAGCGTTGGACTTGAACGATTCAAGTTTCCGAGACAAACTCAGGAAGAAAACCTCAAAGGTGTTTTTGCAAAAATACGTTGACTACTTTTCTTATTCATCTTGGCTTTTAAATAGGCTTGACACTTTTACAACCCTAATTGGAAATAAATAATTAAAATTCGGAAATATCCAAAAAAGAATTCAAAAACTACTAAAAACAACCTAAAAACACGTCAAAGCAAAGAATTCGTCGGATTCGAGCGGTCGTTCGCGAAGTTGGGCGATCGACCGGCGCTCAATCTGCCTGATGCTTATTTCGGGCGGTTGTTCTCCAAGTCTGGGCGAACGTTCGTGGCAGGGGGCGGTCGTTCTTGGCATCTGGGCGAACGTTCGGCTACAGCTCTGCCTGGTGCCCTCTGATGCACGCTGTTGCACACTCGGATGCACTCGTTCACATTCTGCCGCATTTTGTCGAAAATCTCCCGCACAACCCTTGACCAAACTTGTTCCTAACCCTCTAAAAAGGCTAATAAACATAATAAAACTAAAAAATAACAAAGTTACAATAAATTGACTCTAATAAACACTTAAAAACTCTAATTAAAAGTAGCTCAAAACTTGATCTCGGATTGGCTGACGGTTCGTCGACCATGATCGTGTCATAAAACTTGATACGATCCTCGCAGCGGCGATCCCGACCAAGTTCTTTGTACAACATGGTCCTGCAAGATCTATTAGACAAAGAAACATAATAGACCTCACAATCTCAGTCCCTCGCGTGTTCCACTCAACACTCGTGTTTCACACATGATTTGGCTTTTCTCTCCAAAGAACCTCACAAGTATTGCCTTTTTTTTTCACACAAATTCTCTCTTAGTTCTCAGCAATATGTTGCCTCTCTTTTTTTTTTTTTTTTATTAGCCGAACGATGATAGTATGTGACGGCAACTAACGACGATTGGCTTTATTATCCGAACGATGATAGTATGTGACACCAACTAACGAGGATTGGCTTTTTTTTTATTATCCGAACGATGATAGTATGTGACGCCAACATACTAACATGATAGTATGTGACAACAAAAAAAATGCTAATCATCTACCTTTTTGGTATCACTTGTTTTTTACATTAATTTAATCGTCAAAAACAAGTGATACCACTTGATACGATCCTCGTTAGAGGAATCGCGTTATGACGATCGCTTTGTTTTTGGTCTCGAACGATTAGATAAAAGCCCCGTCGAAGCTCGGCTAGGATGGATTCGATTTGACGCCACAACGGTGATGGTAACCCGTTGATAAGTCCGTGGAATGAAGAACGCCACAAACGGTTGTGAAAGGCCGTTTGATAAGTCCGATAACGAATCGTCAAGGCGGTCTTGATCGATTCAAGTTCTGAGAAGACTCAGAGAAAATAGTCTCACACAAGTGTTTGGCTAAAAGACGTGAACCGCCATTCTCATTGAAAAGAGCCCTTAAATAGGCTGAGAAGTTTACAAACCTAATTAGAAACTAAAATAATTAAAATTTGTAAATAACTAAAAGAAAATTCGGAACCTAAATAAAATAACCTAAAACGCGACTAAGGCCTAAAATCCCGTCGGAATCGGCGGTCGTTCGCCCAAATGGGGCGAACGTCCGGCGCTCATTTTGCCTAAGTTCGCATCTTCAGGCGGTCGTTCGCCAGGTCTGTGCGAACGACCGGCGAACATTCTGCCCATTTTTGGTCCTTCGTCCGTTTGGGCGATCGGTCGCCGAAAATTCTAAGAACGACCGCCGCCTTGCGTTCTAAACTTATTTCTAATTTTTACAAAGCATCATTCATGCTAAAAACTCAAAATAACTTCAAATTACAAAGAATGTCTTTAATTTCCTTCCATAAGCATTTAATTGCTTGTTCCGGCTTGAATTACTTGAACGCACGCCGGCTTTGATTCTTGTCCGCGGTCTTGTTCTTCAAAGAATGTCTTCAAGAATAAATTGAGTTGTTCCTTGAATCGTCTAGCTCGAGCTCTCATGATCGGACCTTCAGGAGCCTCGATCTTCTTGTGTTGTGCACCGACGATGTCCGCATCATGAGCATGTAGAACATCTAAAACAAGTTTTCAGGATTCAGAAGCAAGACAAATTGTGTGCCAATCTCAAAAAGTGCACATTTTGTACCGATCATATTATTTTTCTTGGATTTATTGTTAGTGCTAACGGAGTGCAGGTTGACGAAGAGAAAGTTCGAGCCATTCGACAATGGCCGACACTGACTAACACTTCACACTTTCGAAGCTTCCATGGCTTAGCGGGATTTTATCGCCGATTTGTCAGAGATTTCAGCACTATCGCCGCCCCCTTCACTGAAGTTATGAAAAAGAATGCACCTTTTTAGTGGGGCAAAGCACAAGAGAAGGCCTTCCAGGAAATCAAAGATTGCTTAATCAATCCACCGGTATTGGCCTTACCAAACTTCGACAAACCGTTCGAAGTAGAGTGTGATGCATCGGGAGTGGGCATTGGAGCGGTTCTTATGCAAGACCGACGACCCATCGCCTTTTTCAGTGAGAAGTTAAGTTGGGCGGTTCTCAACTACCCCACTTATGATAAAGAGATGTTTGCACTTGTCAGAGCATTGGAGACGGGGCAACACTACTTGTTGGCCCGAGAGTTTGTGGTTCACACCGATCATGAGTCCCTCAAGTTTCTAAAGGCACAACACAAGCTCAATCGGCGCCATGCCCAATAGATGGAATTCCTAGAGCCATTCCCCTATGTCATCAAGTATAAACAAGGTAAGGAGAATGTGGTAGCCGATGCCCTTTCTCGAAGGTACGCACTTCTTTCAACTCATACCACCAAACTGTTGGGATTTGAACATTTGAAAGAGTCGTATGTTAATGATGATGACTTTGGTGACATTTATGCCTTGTGTGAAAAGTTTAGAAAGGAAGATTTTTATAGGCATGATGGGTTCTTATTCAAGGGTTCTAGGTTATGTGTCCCACAAAGTTCGGTGAGAGAATTATTGGTGCGAGAGGCACATAGTGGGGGATTAATGGGGCATTTTGGAGTCATGAAAACACTTGAGATCCTTCACCCACACTTTTATTGGCCACGTTTAAAACATGATGTTGAGCAGATTTGTGAGAGATGTGTCAAGTGTAAGCAAGCCAAGTCAAAGTCCAACCCCCATGGTCTCTATACTCCACTTCTAATACCAGAAGCACCTTGGGTAGATGTGTCTATGGACTTCGTCCTTGGACTACCTAGGACTCGTAAGGGTCGGGATTCGGTGTTTGTTGTGGTTGATCGGTTCTCCAAGATGGCGCATTTCATTCCTTGCCATAAAACTAATGATGCGTCGAGTGTGGCAGACTTGTTCTTTAGGGAAATAGTTCATCTGCATGGCATGCCTAGGTGAATTGTGTCGGATAGAGATGCTAAGTTTCTTAGTTATTTTTGGAAGACCTTATGGGCTAAGTTGGGAACTAAGTTGTTGTTTAGCACTACTTGTCATCCGCAAACCGACGGCCAAACTGAGGTAGTCAATCGTGCTTTATCTACCCTATTGAGGGAAATTATCAAAAAGAACATCAAAATGTGGGAGGACTGCCTACCACATGTGGAATTTGCTTACAATAGGGCTGTGCATTATACTACCAAATTCTCTCCTTTCGAAATTGTGTATGGTTTTAACCCACTAACTCCTTTAGATTTATTGCCTTTACCTTTATCTGAGCGTGTGAACCTAGATGGAAAGAAGAAGGCGGACTTTGTCAAGAAGGTTCATGAAGATGCTAAGCGCAATATCGAGCGGCGCACGGAGATGTACGCCAAACAAGCCAATAAAGGGCATCGAGAAGTGGTGTTTAAACCTGGGAATTGGGTTTTGATACACATGCGTAAGGAACGATTTCCTGAACAGCGCAAATCCAAGCTTCTACCACGGGGAGATGGTCCTTTTCAAGTCACCCCGCGTATCAACAACAACGCCTACCAACTTGATCTACCTGGTGAGTATAATATAAGTGCAACCTTTAATGTCGCTGATCTATCTCCTTATTTTGCAAATTCAGATTTGAGGTCAAATCCTTTTGAAGAGGTGGAGAATGAGGCGGACATCGTCGGTGCACAACACAAGAAGATCGAGGCTCCTGAAGGTCCGATCACGAGAGCTCGAGCTAGACGATTCAAGGAACAACTCAATTTATTCTTGAAGACATTGTTTGAAGAGCAAGACCGCGGACAAGAATCAAAGCCGGCGTGCGTTCAAGTAATTAAAGCTGGAACAAGCAATTAAATGCTTATGGAAGGAAATTAAGGACGTTCTTTGTAATTTGAAGTTATTTTGAGTTTTTAGCATGAATGATGCTTTGTAAAAATTAGAAATAAGTTTGGAACGCAAGGCGGCGGTCGTTCCTGGAATTTTCGGCGACCGATCGCCCAAACGGACGAAGGACCAAAAATGGGAAGAATGTTCGCCGGTCGTTCGCCCAGACCTGGCGAACGACCGCCTGAAGATGCGAACTTAGGCAAAATGAGCGCCGGATGTTCGCCCCATTTGGGCGAACGACCGCCCGATTCCGACGGGATTTTGGGCCTTAGTCGCGTTTTAGGTTATTTTAATTAGGTTTCGAATTTTCTTTTAGTTATTTACAAATTTTAATTATTTTAGTTTCTAATTAGGTTTGTAAACTTCTAAGCCTATTTAAGGGCTCTTTTCAATGAGAATGGCAGTTCACGTCTTTTAGCCAAACACTTATGTGAGACTATTTTCTCTGAGTCTTCTCAGAACTTTAATCGATCAAGACCGCCTTGACGATTCGTTACCGGACTTATCAAACGGCCTTTCACAACTGTTTGTGGCTTTCTTCATTCCACGGACTTATCGACGGGTTACTATCACCGTTGTGGCGTCAAATCGAATCCATCCTAGCCGAGTTTCGACGGGGCTTTTATCCAATCGTTCGAGTCAAACAAGAAAGCGATCCTCATAACGCGATTCCTCTAACGAGGATCGTATCAAGTTGATACGATGATCCTATCCAGTCGGTGTTATTTTAATTTCAATGGTATCCGATCAAGCTCTGATACCACTTGATGCGATCCTCGTTAGAGGAATCGCGTTCTGACGATCGTTTTCTTATTGGACGACACGGACTGGATAGGAACCCCGTCAAAGACTCGGTTAGGCTGCTTGAATGGACGCCACAACGGATGCGGAATAGCCGCTGATAAGTCGGGGATTGAGGAACGCCACAAACGGTTGCAGAAGGGCCGTTTGATAAGTTCAAGACGAATCGTCAAGCGTTGGACTTGGACGATTCAAGTTTCCGAGACAAACTCAGGAAGAAAATCTCAAAGGTGTTTTTGCAAAAATACGTTGACTACTTTTCTTATTCATCTTGGCCTTTAAATAGGCTTGACACTTTTACAACCCTCATTGGAACTAAAATAATTAAAATTCGGAAATATCCAAAAAAGAATTCAAAAACTACTAAAAATAACCTTAAAACACGTCAAAGCTAAGAATTCGTCGGATTCGGGCGGTCGTTCGCGAAGTTGGGCGATCGACCGGCGCTCAATCTGCCTGATGCTTATTTCAGGCGGTCGTTCTCCAAGTCTGGGCGAACGTTCGTGGCACGGGGCGGTCGTTCTTGGCATCTGGGCGAACGTTCGGCTACGGCTCTGCCTGATGCCCTCTTATGCACACTGTTGCACACTCGGATGCACTCGTTCACATTATGCCGCATTTTGTCAAAAATCTCCCGCACAACCCTCGACCAAACTTGTTCCTAACCCTCTAAAAAGGCTAATAAACATAATAAAACTAAAAAATAAAAAAGTTACAATAAATTGACTCTAATAAACACATAAAAACTCTAATTAAAAGTAGCTCGAAACTTGATCTCGGATTGGCTGACGGTTCGTCGATCATGAAAAAAAGATTTGCCCTCAAATCTGAGCCATGGTAACCTGTAAAACATTCAGAACAACCCATTTCTCCCTCTCTTTCTTTCCGTTTCTTTTTTTTCTTTCTCTTCTTACTTCTCATCAGTTCTACCTTTCTCTTTCTTCCACATTCACTCTTTTTTTTCGCCTTCAATAGCTTATTTTGTTCTCTCAAGCACACACCAAACAATTGTATAAACTTTATAATTACAAAAAGGTTGGAAGCTACATCATTAAATAAAGAAAATGAGACAACCTCAATTTGACTTGAGACATCATCTTCTCCGATTAAGATTTCTTCATCAAAGTCCTTCGACTTCACTCCTTCCTTTTCGTGAATCTCCATGATTTCTGACATGGACTCTTCAACCTTCGAACTCGTTGCATGCTCCGTCAAGGTCTCATCGACCGTTAGAGTCTCTACTTGTTTCGGCTCCAAGGATTCTTCTTTCTCGGGAGTCTTCACGTTGATGCTGCTAACTTCGTTTGGTGGAGGACTTAACTCTTCCAATTTTGATAGAAGAGATATTATATTCGCTGCTTGATCTTGAAGATTGGCTAGCTTCTTGTTGAGGCGAGCTAACTTAGGGCAATATTGCTCCTGCGCTTGAGATCCAACCACGGTATCATTGTTTTGACGTACATAGTAGTCGTTTTGGCGAAATTGTTTCCGCATTGCAATCTTCATGTTATACCATGTGTCGATTGGCCTCTCACCATAGAAACACCGACTTGTCTTTAAATCATCCCACCAATCATAGGCATCGTCATCGAACGTTCTAGCGGCAAATTTTACTTTGTCTCGTTCGGAGTAGGAGTTACCATCGAAAATACACTCTACCGTATCCTCCCACTTAAGGTACTCCCTATAGCAGCACCGTCCATAGAGAGTTGGAAGCTTCAAATTGATGTACGTATGGTAGCGATGGTCTCGACCAACTTCGGTGTAAAACATGTTCCTACAAAGACAGTTAGACAGAAAATGTGGACCTCACAATCTCACTCCCTCACGTGTTTCACTCAACACTCTTGTTTCACACATGATTTGGCTTTTCTCTCCAAAGAACCTCACAAGTATTGCCTTTTTTTTTTCACACAAATTCTCTCTTAGTTCTCAGCAATATGTTGCCTCTTCTTTTTTTTGTACAAGACTCTAAGACAATTGCAAGAAACAAGAAAAAGACACAAGAACAAGACTCAATGACACAAGAAACAAGAAACAAGACTCGACAAAGAACGAACAAGAATTCTTTCAAGATTCAGTCAAGAATTAAGAAATTGAACTCAAGAAACAAAAACCACCAAAATTTTGTGACCCCAAAAACCTAAGAAATCAATCAAGAACAAAACGCCCTAATTGAAACCCTAGGTTAACACAATTGACAAATACAAGAATCAACAAATCGAAAACCCAAGAATAAAACAAGAACACAAGAAACTAATTTTTTTTTAATAAACGGCAACAGCCTTTTTTTTTTGTGTACTGCACGTTTTTTTTTTACACTAAAACTCAAATCAAGGCTAAAACCTAGATTAACAAGACACAAGAACGGTTCAAGAACAATGAATAAATTCAAGAAACAACACAAAAAAAAAAAAACAAAACCCTAGAATAGATGACTCTAAACAATTAAAATTGAAAGAAATCCAAACAAGAAAAGGCCGAAGCTCTGATACCACTTGATGCGATCCTCGTTAGAGGAATCGCGTTATGACGATCGTTTTCTTGTTGGACGACACGGACTGGACAGGAACCCCGTCAAAGACTCGGTTAGGCTGCTTGAATGGACGCCACAACGGATGCGGAATAGCCGTTGATAAGTCGGGGATCGAGGAACACCACAAACGGTTGCGGAAGGGCCGTTTGATAAGTTCAAGACGAATCGTCAAGCGTTGGACTTGGACGATTCAAGTTTCCGAGACAAACTCAGGAAGAAAATCTCAAAGGTGTTTTTGCAAAAATACGTTGACTACTTTTCTTATTCATCTTGGCCTTTAAATAGGCTTGACACTTTTACAAACCTAATTGGAACTAAAATAATTAAAATTCGGAAATATCCAAAAAAGAATTCAAAAACTACTAAAAATAACCCAAAAACACGTCAAAGCTAAGAATTCGTCGGATTCGGGCGGTCGTTCGCGAAGTTGGGCGATCGACCGGCGCTCAATCTGCCTGATGCTTATTTCAGGCAGTTGTTCTCCAAGTCTGGGCGAACGTTCGTGGCACGGGGCGGTAGTTCTTGGCATCTGGAGAACGTTCGGCAACGGCTCTGCCTGATGCCCTCTGATGCACACTGTTGCACACTCGGATGTACTCGTTCACATTCTGCCGCATTTTGTCGAAAATCTCCCGCACAACCCTCGACCAAACTTGTTCCTAACCCTCTAAAAAGGCTAATAAACATAATGAAACTAAAAAGTAACAAAGTTGCAATAAATTGACTCTAATAAACACTTAAAAACTCTAATTAAAAGTAGCTCGAAACTTGATCTCGGATTGGCTGACCTTCGTTGACCATGATCGTGTCACCTTAAAAACTCAGTTCGCGCTAAAATAAATCATTATAACTAGTTTTGATGAAATCGAGCCTTTAAAGGACTTTTATGGCATCGATGTGGCTCTACCAAAGTTTTTTTGATCCCAAATGTGTATTTAAACATATAATATATTATAATAAGTCTTAACGACTCACTTGGAGATCCAAATACCTTAAAAACTCACTTCGCGCTAAAACAAAGTCCTTAAAACTAGTTGTGCTTAAATCCAGCCTTTGAAGGGCTTTTTTCGCTCCGAAGTGACTCTAGCAAAGTTGTTTTGATCCTAAATGAGTATTTGAACATAAAATATATTATCACAAATCTTAGGGACTCATTTGGTGCTCCAAAACGCCTTCAAAACTCAATTCACGCAAAACCAAAGTCATTATAACGAATTTTACTGAAATCGAGCCTTTAAAGGGATTTTCTGGTTCCGATGTGACTCTAGCAAAGTTGTTTTTTTCCCAAATATGTATTTAAACATATTATATATTATAACAAGTCTTAGAAACGTATTTGGACCTTTAACAAGCCTTAAAAACTCACTTCGCAGTTAAACAAAGTCATTATAACTAGTTTTACCTAAATCGATCGGTTAAAGGGCTTTTTTGGCTGCGAAGTGACTCTGGCAAAGTTATTTTTATCCTAAATGAGTATTTGAACATATAATATACTATAATAAGTCCTATGGTCTCATTTGTAGCGCCAACAAGCCATAAAAACTCACTTCGTGCTAAAACAAAGTTATTATAACTAGTTTTGACGAAATCGAGCTTTTAAAGGGCTTTTGTGGACTCGATGTGAGTCTAGCAAAGTTGTTTTGATTCTAAATGTGTATTCAAAACTATAATATGTTATAATAATTCTTAAGGACTGATTTAGAGCTCCAAAAACCTTAAAAACTCACTTCGTGCTAAAACTAAGTCCTTATAACTAGTTTTGCCTAAATCGAGCCTTTAAAGGGCTTTTTTGGCTCCGAAGTGACTCTAACAAACTTGTTTTGACCCTAAATGAGTATTTCCGCATATAAAATATTATAATAAGTCTTAGGGACTCATTTCGAGCTCCAACAAGTCCTTAAAACTCCCTTCGCCAAAAAAACTAATTCCTTATAACTAGTTTTACCTAAATCGAGCCGTTAAATGGCTTTTTTGGCTGCGAAGTGACTCTAGCAAAGTTTTTTTGATCCTAAATGAGTATTTGAGTATGTAATATATTATACTGAGTCTTATGGGCTCATTTGGAGCTCCAACAAGCCATAAAAACTCACTTCGTGGTAAAACAAAGTCATTATAACTAGTTTTGATGAAATCGAGCTTTTAGAGGGCTTTCATGGACTAGATGTGACTGCAGCAAAGTTGTTTTGATTCCAAATATGTATTTAAACATATAATATATTATAATAGGTCTTAAGGACTCATTTGGAGTCCCAAAAACCTTAAAAACTCACTCCGCGCTGAAACTAAGTCATTATAACTAGTTTTGCCTAATTCGAGCCTTTAAACGTTTTTTTTTGGCTCCGAAGTGATTCTAGCAAAGTTGTTTTGATCCAAAATGTGTATTTAGACATATAATATATTATAATAAGATTTAAGGACTTATTTGGAGCTCCAAAAACTTCAAAAACACACTTCGCGCTAAAACTAAGTCTTGATAACTAGTTTTGCCTAAATCATGCCTTTAAAGGGCTTTTTTGGCTCCGAACTGAGTCTAGCAAAGTTGTTTTGATCCTAAATGAGTATTTGAACATATAGTATATTATAATAAGTCTTTGGGACTCATTTGAGGCTCCAACAAGCCTAAAAAACTCACTTCGCGCTAAAACAAAGTCATTATAACTAGTTTTGAAGAAATCGATACCCTTAAAGGGCTTTTATGGCATCGATGCGACTCTAGCGAAGTTGTTTTGATTCAAAATATGTATTAAAACACATAATATATTATAATAAGTCTTAAGGACTCACTTGGAGCTCCAACGAGACTTAAAAACTCACTTCGCGCGAAAACAAAGTCATTGTAACTAGTTTTGACGAAATCGAGCCTTTAAAGGGCTTTTATGGCATCGATGTGACTCTAGCAAAGTTGTTTTGATTCAAAATGTGTATTTAAACATATAATATATTATAATAAGTGTTAAGGACTCATTTGGAGATCAAAAAATGTTAAAAACAAATTTTTCCCTTAAACTAAGTCATTATAACTAGTTTTGCCTAAATCAAGCTTTTAAAGGGCTTTTTTTGGCTCCGAAGTGACTCTCAAAGTTGTTTTGATCCTAAATGAGTATTTGAACATAAAATATATTATAATAAGTCTTTGGGACTCATTTGAGGCTCCAACAAACCTTAAAAACTCACTTCGCGCTAAAACAAAGTCGTTATAACTAGTTTTGAAGAAATCGATCCCTTAAAGGGCTTTTATGGCATTGATGCGACTCTAGCGAAGTTGTTTTGATTCAAAATATGTATTAAAACACATAATATATTATAATAAGTCTTAAGGACTCATTTGGAGCTCCAACAAGTCTTAAAAACTCAGTTGGCGCGAAAACAAAGTCAATGTAACTAGTTTTGACGAAATAGAGCCTTTAAAAGGCTTTTATTGCATCGATGTGACTCTAGCAAAGTTGTTTTGATTCCAAATGTGTATTTAAACATATAATATATTATAATAAGTGTTAAGGACTCATTTGGAGATTCAAAAATCTTAATAACGAATTTTGCGCTTAAACAAAGTCAGTATAACTAGTTTTGCATAAATCAAGCTTTTAAAGGGCTTTTTTGGCTCCGAAGTGACTCGCAAAGTTGTTTTGATCCTAAATGAGTATTTGAACATATAATATATTATAATAAGTCTTAGGGACTCATTTGAAGCTTCAACAAGCCTTAAAAACTCAGTTCGCGCTAAAACAAATCATTATAACTAGTTTTGACGAAATCGAGCCTTTAAAGGACTTTTATGGCATCGATGTGACTCTACCAAAGTTTTTTTGATCCCAAATGTGTATTTAAACATATAATATATTATAATAAGTCTTAAGGACTCACTTGGAGATCCAAATACCTTAAAAACTCACTTCGCGCTGAAACAAAGTCCTTATAACTAGTTTTGCCTAAATCGATCCGTTAAAGGGCTGTTTTGGCTGCGAAGTGACTCTGGCAAAGTTATTTTTATCCTAAATGAGTAGTTGAACATATAATATTCTATAATAATTCCTATGGTCTCATTTGTAGCGCCAACGAGCCATAAAAACTCACTTCGCGCTAAAACAAAGTCATTATAACTAGTTTTGACGAAATCGAGCTTTTAAAGGGCTTTTGTGGACTCGATGTGAGTCTAGCAAAGTTGTTTTGATTCTAAATGTATATTTAAACAAATAATATGTTATAATAATTCTTAAGGACTGATTTGGAGATCCAAAAACCTTAAAAACTCACTTCGTGCTAAAACTAAATCCTTATACCTAGTTTTGCCTAAATCGAGCCTTTAAAGGGCTTTTTTGGCTCCGAAGTGACTCTAACAAATTTGTTTTGATCCTAAATGAGTATTTCCGCATATAAAATATGATAATAAGTCTTAGGGACTCATTTCGTGCTCCAACAAGTCTTTAAAACTCCCTTCGCCAAAAAAACTAATTCCTTATAACTAGTTTTACCTAAATCGAGCCGTTAAATGGCTTTTTTGGCTGCGAAGTGACTCTAGCAAAGTTGTTTTGATCCTAAATGAGTATTTGAGTATGTAATATATTATACTGAGTCTTATGGGCTCATTTGGAGTTCCAACAAGCCATAAAAACTCACTTCGCGGTAAAACAAAGTCATTATAACTAGTTTTGATGAAATCGAGCTTTTAGAGGGCTTTCATTGACTGGATGTGACTGTAGCAAAGTTGTTTTGATTCCAAATATGTATTTAAACATATAATATATTATAATAAGTCTTAAGGACTCATTTGGAGCCCCAAAAACCTTAAAAACTCACTCCGCGCTAAAACTAAGTCATTATAACTAGTTTTGCCTAATTCGAGCCTTTAAACGTTTTTTTTGGCTCCGAAGTGATTCTAGAAAAGTTGTTTTGATCCCAAATGTGTATTTACACATATAACATATTATAATAAGACTTAAGGACTTATTTGGAGCTCCAAAAACTTCAAAAACACACTTCGCGCTAAAACTATGTCTTTATAACTAGTTTTGCCTAAATCAAGCCTTTAAAGGGCTTTTTTGGCTCCAAACTGAGTCTAGCAAAGTTGTTTTGATCCTAAATGAGTATTTGAACATATAATATATTATAATAAGTCTTTGGGACTCATTTGAGGCTCCAACAAGCCTAAAAAACTCACTTCGCGCTAAAACAAAGTCATTATAACTAGTTTTGAAGAAATGGATCCCTTAAAGGGCTTTTATGGCATCGATGCGACTCTAGCGAAGTTGTTTTGATTCAAAATATGTATTAAAACACATAATATATTATACTAAGTCTTAAGGACTCACTTGGAGCTCCAACAAGCCTTAAAAACTCACTTCGCGCGAAAACAAAGTCTTTGTAACTAGTTTTGACGAAATCGAGTCTTTAAAGGGCTTCTATGGCATCGATGAGACTCTAGCAAAGTTGTTTTGATTCGAAATTTGTATTTAAACATATAATATCTTATAATAAGTGTTAAGGACTCATTTGGAGATCCAAAAATCTTAAAAACGAATTTTGCGCTTAAACTAAGTCATTATAACTAGTTTTGCCTAAATCAAGCTTTTAAAGGGCTTTTTTGGCTACGAAGTGACTCGCAAAGTTGTTTTGATCCTAAATGAGTATTTGAACATATAATATATTATAATAAGTCTTAGGGACTCATTTGAAGCTTCAAAAAGCCTTAAAAACTCAGTTCGCGCTAAAACAAATCGTTATAACTAGTTTTGACGAAATCGAGCCTTTAAAGTACTTTTATGGCATCGATGTGACTCTACCAAAGTTTTTTTATCCCAAATGTGTATTTAAACATATAATATACTATAATAAGTCTTAAGGACTCACTTGGAGATCCAAATACCTTAAAAACTCACTTCGCGCATAAACAAAGTCCTTAAAACTAGTTTTGCCTAAATCCAGCCTTTGAAGGGCTTTTTTCGCTCCGAAGTGACTCTAGCAAAGTTGTTTTGATCCTAAATGAATATTTGAACATAAAATATAGTATAACAAGTCTTAGGGACTCATTTGGATCTCCAAAAAGCCTTAAAAACTCAATTCATGCAAAACCAAAGTCATTGTAACGAATTTTACTGAAATCGAGCCTTTAAAGGGATTTTTTGGTTCCGATGTGATTGTAGCAAACTTGTTTTGATCCCAAATATGTATTTAAACATATTATATATTATAACAAGTCTTAGAAACGTATTTGGACCTTCAACAAGCCTTAAAAACTCACTTCGCAATAAAACAAAGTCATTATAACTAGTTTTGCCTAAATCGATCCGTTAAAGGGCTGTTTTGGCTGCGAAGTGACTCTGGCAAAGTTATTTTTATCCTAAATGAGTAGTTGAACATATAATATACTATAATAAGTCCTATGGTCTCATTTGTAGCGCCAACAAGCCATAAAAACTCACTTCGCGCTAAAACAAAGTCATTATAACTAGTTTTGACGAAATCGAGCTTTTAAAGGGCTTTTGTGGACTCGACGTGAGTCTAGCAAAGTTGTTTTGATTCTAAATGTGTATTTAAACATATAATATGTTATAATAATTCTTAAGGACTTATTTGGAGCTTCAAAAACCTTAAAAACTCACTTCGTGCTAAAACTAAGTCCTTATAACTCGTTTTGCCTAAATCGAGCCTTTAAAGGGCTTTTTTTGCTCCGAAGTGATTCTAACAAACTTGTTTTGATCCTAAATGAGTATTTCCGCATATAAAATATTATAATAAGTCTTAGGGACTCATTTCGAGCTCCAACAAGTCTTTAAAACTCCCTTCGCCAAAAAAACTAATTCCTTATAACTAGTTTTACCTAAATCGAGCCGTTAAATGGCTTTTTTGGCTGCGAAGTGACTCTCGCAAAGTTGTTTTGATCCTAAATGAGTATTTGAGTATGTAATATATTATACTGAGTCTTATGGGCTCATTTGGAGCTCCAACAAGCCATAAAAACTCACTTCGCGGTAAAACAAAGTCATTATAACTAGTTTTGATGAAATCGAGCTTTTAGAGGGCTTTCATTGACTGGATGTGACTGTAGCAAAGTTGTTTTGATTCCAAATATGTATTTAAACATATAATATATTATAATAAGTCTTAAGGACTCATTTGGAGCACCAAAAACCTTAAAAACTCACTCTGCGCTAAAACTAAGTCATTATAACTAGTTTTGCCTAATTCGGCCTTTAAACGTTTTTTTTGGCTCCGAAGTGATTCTAGAAAAGTTGTTTTGATCCCAAATGTGTATTTACACATATAACATATTATAATAAGACTTAAGGACTTATTTGGAGCTCCAAAAACTTCAAAAACACACTTCGCGCTAAAACTATGTCCTTATAACTAGTTTTGCCTAAATCAAGCCTTTAAAGGGCTTTTTTGGCTCCAAACTGAGTCTAGCAAAGTTGTTTTGATCCTAAATGAGTATTTGAACATATAATATATTATAATAAGTCTTTGGGACTCATTTGAGGCTCCAACAAGCCTAAAAAAATCACTTCGCGCTAAAACAAAGTCATTATAACTAGTTTTGAAGAAATGGATCCCTTAAAGGGCTTTTATGGCATCGATGCGACTCTAGCGAAGTTGTTTTGATTCAAAATATGTATTAAAACACATAATATATTATAATAAGTCTTAAGGACTCACTTGGAGCTCCAACAAGCCTTAAAAACTCACTTCGCGCGAAAACAAAGTCTTTGTAACTAGTTTTGACGAAATCGAGTCTTTAAAGGGCTTCTATGGCATCGAAGAGACTCTAGCAAAGTTTTTTTGATTCGAAATGTGTATTTAAACATATAATATCTTATAATAAGTGTTAAGGACTCATTTGGAGATCCAAAAATCTTAAAAACGAATTTTGCGCTTAAACTAAGTCATTATAACTAGTTTTGCCTAAATCAAGCTTTTAAAGGGCTTTTTTGGCTACGAAGTGACACGCAAAGTTGTTTTGATCCTAAATGAGTATTTGAACATATAATATATTATAATAAGTCTTAGGGACTCATTTGAAACTTCAACAAGCCTTAAAAACCCATTTCGCGCTAAAACAAATCATTATAACTAGTTTTGACGAAATCGAGCCTTTAAAGGACTTTTATGGCATCGATGTGACTCTACCAAAGTTTTTTTTATCCCAAATGTGTATTTAAACATATAATATACTATAATAAGTCTTAAGGACTCACTTGGAGATCCAAATACCTTAAAAACTCACTTCGCGCATAAACAAAGTCCTTAAAACTAGTTTTGCCTAAATCCAGCCTTTGAAGGGCTTTTTTCGCTCCGAAGTGACTCTAGCAAAGTTGTTTTGATCCTAAATGAATATTTGAACATAAAATATAGTATAACAAGTCTTAGGGACTCATTTGGAGCTCCAAAAAGCCTTAAAAACTCAATTCACGCAAAACCAAAGTCATTGTAACGAATTTTACTGAAATCGAGCCTTTAAAGGGATTTTTTGGTTCCGATGTGACTGTAGCAAACTTGTTTTGATCCCAAATATGTATTTAAACATATTATATATTATAACAAGTCTTAGAAACGTATTTGGACCTTCAACAAGCCTTAAAAACTCACTTCGCAATAAAACAAAGTCATTATAACTAGTTTTGCCTAAATCGATCCGTTAAAGGGCTGTTTTGTCTGCGAAGTGACTCTGGCAAAGTTATTTTTATCCTAAATGAGTAGTTGAACATATAATATACTATAATAAGTCCTATGGTCTCATTTGTAGCGCCAACAAGCCATAAAAACTCACTTCGCGCTAAAACAAAGTCATTATAACTAGTTTTGACGAAATCGAGCTTTTAAAGGGCTTTTGTGGACTCGATGTGAGTCTAGCAAAGTTGTTTTGATTCTAAATGTGTATTTAAACATATCATATGTTATAATAATTCTTAAGGACTGATTTGGAGCTTCAAAAACCTTAAAAACTCACTTCGTGCTAAAACTAAGTCC
Source organism: Boehmeria nivea var. tenacissima (assembly GCA_018132145.1). Classification (NCBI taxonomy): domain Eukaryota; kingdom Viridiplantae; phylum Streptophyta; class Magnoliopsida; order Rosales; family Urticaceae; genus Boehmeria; species Boehmeria nivea. The sequence goes on from CM030880.1 coordinate 1,067,241, forward strand.
TTATAACTAGTTTTGCCTAAATCGAGCCTTTAAAGGGCTTTTTTGGCTCCGAAGTGATTCTAATAAACTTGTTTTGATCCTAAATGAGTATTTCCGCATATAAAATATTATAATAAGTCTTAGGGACTCATTTCGAGCTTCAACAAGTCTTTAAAACTCCCTTCGCCAAAAAAACTAATTCCTTATAACTAGTTTTACCTAAATCGAGCCGTTAAATGGCTTTTTTGGCTGCGAAGTGACTCTAGCAAAGTTGTTTTGATCCTAAATGAGTATTTGAGTATGTAATATATTATACTGAGTCTTATGGGCTCATTTGGAGCTCCAACAAGCCATAAAAACTCACTTCGCGGTAAAACAAAGTCATTATAACTAGTTTTGATTAAATCGAGCTTTTAGAGGGCTTTCATGGACTGGATGTGACTGTAGCAAAGTTGTTTTGATTCCAAATATATATTTAAACATATAATATATTATAATAAGTCTTAAGGACTCATTTGGAGCCCCAAAAACCTTAAAAACTCACTCCGCGCTAAAACAAAGTCATTATAACTAGTTTTGCCTAATTTGAGCCTTTAAACTTTTTTTTTGGTTCCGAAGTGATTCTAGCAAAGTTGTTTTGATCCCAAATGTGTATTTACACATATAACATATTATAATAAGACTTAAGGACTTATTTGGAGCTCCAAAAACTTCAAAAACACACTTCGCGCTAAAACTAAGTCTTTATAACTAGTTTTGCCTAAATCAAGCCTTTAAAGGGCTTTCTTGTCTCCGAACTCAATCTAGCAAAGTTGTTTTGATCCTAAATGAGTATTTGAACATATAATATATTATAATAAGTCTTTGGGACTCATTTGAGGCTCCAACAAGCCTAAAAAACTCACTTCGCGCTAAAACAAAGTCATTATAACTAGTTTTGAAGAAATGGATCCCTTGAACGGCTTTTATGGCATCGATGCGACTCTAGCGAAGTTGTTTTGATTCAAAATATGTATTAAAACACATAATATATTATAATAAGTCTTAAGGACTCACTTGGAGCTCCAACAAACCTTAAAAACTCACTTCGCGCGAAAACAAAGTCTTTGTAACTAGTTTTGACGAAATCGAGTCTTTAAAGGGCTTCTATGGCATCGATGAGACTCTAGCAAAGTTTTTTTGATTCAAAATGTGTATTTAAACATATAATATCTTATAATAAGTGTTAAGGACTCATTTGGAGATCCAAAAATCTTAAAAACGAATTTTGCGCTTAAACTAAGTCATTATAACTAGTTTTGCCTAAATCAAGCTTTTAAAGGGCTTTTTTGGCTACGAAGTGACACGCAAAGTTGTTTTGATCCTAAATGAGTATTTGAACATATAATATATTATAATAAGTCTTAGGGACTCATTTGAAACTTCAACAAGCCTTAAAAACCCATTTCGCGCTAAAACAAATCATTATAACTAGTTTTGACGAAATCGAGCCTTTAAACGACTTTTATGGCATCGATGTGACTCTACCAAAGTTTTTTTTTATCCAAAATATGTATTTAAACATATAATATACTATAATAAGTCTTAAGGACTCACTTTGAGATCCAAATACCTTAAAAACTCACTTCGCGCATAAACAAAGTCCTTAAAACTAGTTTTGCCTAATTCCAGCCTTTGAAGGGCTTTTTTCGCTCCGAAGTGACTCTAGCAAAGTTGTTTTGATCCTAAATGAATATTTGAACATAAAATATAGTATAACAAGTCTTAGGGACTCATCTGGAGCTCCAAAAAGCCTTAAAAACTCAATTCACGCAAAACCAAAGTCATTGTAATGAATTTTATTGAAATCGAGCCTTTAAAGGGATTTTTTGGTTCCGATGTGACTGTAGCAAACTTGTTTTGATCCCAAATATGTATTTAAACATATTATATATTATAACAAGTCTTAGAAACGTATTTGGACCTTCAACAAGCCTTAAAAACTCACTTCGCAATAAAACAAAGTCATTATAACTAGTTTTGCCTAAATCGATCTGTTAAAGGGCTGTTTTGGCTGCGAAGTAACTCTGGCAAAGTTATTTTTATCCTAAATGAGTAGTTGAACATATAATATACTATAATAAGTCCTATGGTCTCATTTGTAGCGCCAACAATCCATAAAAACTCTTTTCGCGCTAAAACAAAGTCATTATAACTAGTTTTGACGAAATCGAGCTTTTAAAGGGCTTTTGTGGACTCGATGTGAGTCTAGCAAAGTTGTTTTGATTCTAAATGTGTATTTAAACATATAATATGTTATAATAATTCTTAAGGACTGAGTTGGAGCTTCAAAAACCTTAAAAACTCACTTCGTGCTAAAACTAAGTCCTTATAACTGGTTTTGCCTAAATCGAGCCTTTAAAGGGCTTTTTTGGCTCCGAAGTGATTCTAATAAACTTTTTTTGATCCTAAATGAGTATTTCCGCATATAAAATATTATAATAAGTCTTAGGGACTCATTTCAAGCTCCAACAAGTCTTTAAAACTCCCTTCGCCAAAAAATCTAATTCCTTATAACTAGTTTTACCTAAATCGAGCCGTTAAATGGCTTTTTTGGCTGCGAAGTGACTCTAGCAAAGTTGTTTTGATCCTAAATGAGTATTTGAGTATGTAATATAATATACTGAGTCTTATGGGCTCATTTGGAGCTCCAACAAGCCATAAAAACTCACTTCGCGGTAAAACAAAGTCATTATAACTAGTTTTCATGAAATCGAGCTTTTAGAGGGCTTTCATGGACTGGATGTGACTGTAGCAAAGTTGTTTTGATTCCAAATATGTATTGAAACATATAATATATTATAATAAGTCTTAAGGACTCATTTGGAGCCCCAAAAACCTTTAAAACTCACTCCGCGCTAAAACTAAGTCATTATAACTAGTTTTGCCTAGTTTGAGCCTTTAAACATTTTTTTTTTGGTTCCGAAGTGATTCTAGCAAAGTTGTTTTGATCCCAAATGTGTATTTACACATATAACATATTATAATAAGACTTAAGGACTTATTTGGAGCTCCAAAAACTTCAAAAACACACTTCGCGCTAAAACTAAGTCTTTATAACTAGTTTTGCCTAAATCAAGCTTTTAAAGGGCTTTCTTGTCTCCGAACTCAGTCTAGCAAAGTTGTTTTGATCCTAAATGAGTATTTGAACATATAATATATTATAATAAGTCTTTGGGACTCATTTGAGGCTCCAACAAGCCTAAAAAACTCACTTCGAGCTAAAACAAAGTCATTATAACTAGTTTTGAAGAAATGGATCCTTTAAAGGGCTTTTATGGCATCGATGTGACTCTAGCGAAGTTGTTTTGATTCAAAATATGTATTAAAACACATAATATATTATAATAAGTCTTAAGGACTCACTTGGAGCTCCAACAAGCCTTAAAAACTCACTTCGCGCGAAAACAAAGTCTTTGTAACTAGTTTTGACGAAATCGAGTCTTTAAAGGGCTTCTATGGCATCGATGAGACTCTAGCAAAGTTTTTTTGATTCAAAATGTGTATTTAAACATATAATATCTTATAATAAGTGTTAAGGACTCATTTGGAGATCCAAAAATCTTAAAAACGAATTTTGCGCTTAAACTAAGTCATTATAACTAGTTTTGCCTAAATCAAGCTTTTAAAGGGCTTTTTTGGCTACGAAGTAACTCGCAAAGTTGTTTTGATCCTAAATGAGTATTTGAACATATAATATATTATAATAAGTCTTAGGGACTCATTTGAAACTTCAACAAGCCTTAAAAACTCAGTTCGCGCTAAAATAAATCGTTATAACTAGTTTTGACGAAATCGAGCCTTTAAAGGACTTTTATGGCATCGATGTGACTCTACCAAAGTTTTTTTTATCCCAAATGTGTTTTTAAACATATAATATACTATAATAAGTCTTAAGGACTCACTTGGAGATCCAAATACCTTAAAAACTCACTTCGCGCATAAACAAAGTCCTTAAAACTAGTTTTGCCTAAATCCAGCCTTTGAAGGGCTTTTTTCGCTCCGAAGTGACTCTAGCAAAGTTGTTTTGATCCTAAATGAATATTTGAACATAAAATATAGTATAACAAGTCTTAGGGACTCATCTGGAGCTCCAAAAAGCCTTAAAAACTCAATTCACGCAAAACCAAAGTCATTGTAATGAATTTTATTGAAATCGAGCCTTTAAAGGGATTTTTTGGTTCCGATGTGACTGTAGCAAACTTGTTTTGATCCCAAATATGTATTTAAACATATTATATATTATAACAAGTCTTAGAAACGTATTTGGACCTTCAACAAGCCTTAAAAACTCACTTCGCAATAAAACAAAGTCATTATAACTAGTTTTGCCTAAATCGATCTGTTAAAGGGCTGTTTTGGCTGCGAAGTGACTCTGGCAAAGTTATTTTTATCCTAAACGAGTATTTGAACATATAATATACTATAATAAGTCCTATGGTCTCATTTGTAGCGCCAACAATCCATAAAAACTCACTTCGCGCTAAAACAAAGTCATTATAACTAGTTTTGACGAAATCGAGCTTTTAAAGGGCTTTTGTGGACTCGATGTGAGTCTAGCAAAGTTGTTTTGATTCTAAATGTGTATTTAAACATATAATATGTTATAATAATTCTTAAGGACTGAGTTGGAGCTTCAAAAACCTTAAAAACTCACTTCGTGCTAAAACTAAGTCCTTATAACTAGTTTTGCCTAAATCGAGCCTTTAAAGGGCTTTTTTGGCTCCGAAGTGACTCTAACAAACTTTTTTTGATCCTAAATGAGTATTTCCGCATATAAAATATTATAATAAGTCTTAGGGACTCATTTCGAGCTCCAACAAGTCTTTAAAACTCCCTTCGCCAAAAAAACTAATTCCTTATAACTAGTTTTACCTAAATCGAGCCGTTAAATGGCTTTTTTGGCTGCGAAGTGACTCTAGCAAAGTTGTTTTGATCCTAAATGAGTATTTGAGTATGTAATATATTATACTGAGTCTTATGGGCTCATTTGGAGCTCCAACAAGCCATAAAAACTCACTTCGCGGTAAAACAAAGTCATTATAACTAGTTTTGATGAAATCGAGCTTTTAGAGGGCTTTCATGGACTGGATGTGACTGTAGCAAAGTTGTTTTGATTCCAAATATGTATTTAAACATATAATATATTATAATAAGTCTTAAGGACTCATTTGGAGCCCCAAAAACCTTAAAAACTCACTCCGCGCTAAAACTAAGTCATTATAACTAGTTTTGCCTAATTCGAGCCTTTAAACGTTTTTTTTTGGCTCCGAAGTGATTCTAGCAAAGTTGTTTTGATCCCAAATGTGTATTTACACATATAATATATTATAATAAGACTTAAGGACTTATTTGGAGCTCCAAAAACTTCAAAAACACACTTCGCGCTAAAACTAAGTCTTTATAACTAGTTTTGCCTAAATCAAGCCTTTAAAGGGCTTTTTTGGCTCCGAACTGAGTCTAGCAAAGTTGTTTTGATCCTAAATGAGTATTTGAACATATAATATATTATAATAAGTCTTTGGGACTCATTTGAGGCTCCAACAAGCCTAAAAAACTCACTTCGCGCTAAAACAAAGTCATTATAACTAGTTTTGAAGAAATCGATCCCTTAAAGGGCTTTTATGGCATCGATGCGACTCTAGCGAAGTTGTTTTGATTCAAAATATGTATTAAAACACATAATATATTATAATAAGTCTTAAGGACTCACTTGGAGCTCCAACAAGCCTTAAAAACTCACTTCGCGCGAAAACAAAGTCTTTGTAACTAGTTTTGACGAAATCGAGCCTTTAAAGGGCTTCTATGGCATCGATGTGACTCTAGCAAAGTTGTTTTGATTCGAAATGTGTATTTAAACATATAATATCTTATAATAAGTGTTAAGGACTCATTTGGAGATCCAAAAATCTTAAAAACGAATTTTGCGCTTAAACTAAGTCATTATAACTAGTTTTGCCTAAATCAAGCTTTTAAAGGGCTTTTTTGGCTACGAAGTGACTCGCAAAGTTGTTTTGATCCTAAATGAGTATTTGAACATATAATATATTATAATAAGTCTTAGGGACTCATTTGAAGCTTCAACAAGCCTTAAAAACTCAGTTCGCGCTAAAACAAATCATTATAACTAGTTTTGACGAAATCGAGCCTTTAAAGGACTTTTATGGCATCGATGTGACTCTACCAAAGTTTTTTTGATCCCAAATGTGTATTTAAACATATAATATATTATAATAAGTCTTAAGGACTCACTTGGAGATCCAAATACCTTAAAAACTCACTTCGCGCTAAAACAAAGTCCTTAAAACTAGTTTTGCCTAAATCCAGCCTTTGAAGGGCTTTTTTCGCTCCGAAGTGACTCTAGCAAAGTTGTTTTGATCCTAAATGAGTATTTGAACATAAAATATATTATAACAAGTCTTAGGGACTCATTTGGAGCTCCAAAAAGCCTTAAAAACTCAATTCACGCAAAACCAAAGTCATTGTAACGAATTTTACTGAAATCGAGCCTTTAAAGGGATTTTTTGGTTCCGATGTGACTGTAGCAAACTTGTTTTGATCCCAAATATGTATTTAAACATATTATATATTATAACAAGTCTTAGAAACGTATTTGGACCTTCAACAAGCCTTAAAAACTCACTTCGCAATAAAACAAAGTCATTATAACTAGTTTTGCCTAAATCGATCCGTTAAAGGGCTGTTTTGGCTGCGAAGTGACTCTGGCAAAGTTATTTTTATCCTAAATGAGTAGTTGAACATATAATATACTATAATAAGTCCTATGGTCTCATTTGTAGCTCCAACAAGCCATAAAAACTCACTTCGCGCTAAAACAAAGTCATTATAACTAGTTTTGACGAAATCGAGCTTTTAAAGGGCTTTTGTGGACTCGATGTGAGTCTAGCAAAGTTGTTTTGATTCTAAATGTGTATTTAAACATATAATATGTTATAATAATTCTTAAGGACTGAGTTGGAGCTCCAAAAACCTTAAAAACTCACTTCGTGCTAAAACTAAGTCCTTATAACTAGTTTTGCCTAAATCGAGCCTTTAAAGGGCTTTTTTGGCTCCGAAGTGATTCTAACAAACTTGTTTTGATCCTAAATGAGTATTTCCGCATATAAAATATTATAATAAGTCTTAGGGACTCATTTCGAGCTCCAACAAGTCTTTAAAACTCCCTTCGCCAAAAAAACTAATTCCTTATAACTAGTTTTACCTAAATCGAGCCGTTAAATGGCTTTTTTGGCTGCGAAGTGACTCTAGCAAAGTTGTTTTGAACCTAAATGAGTATTTGAGTATGTAATATATTATACTGAGTCTTATGGGCTCATTTGGAGCTCCAACAAGCCATAAAAACTCACTTCGCGGTAAAACAAAGTCATTATAACTAGTTTTGATGAAATCGAGCTTTTAGAGGGCTTTCATGGACTGGATGTGACTGTAGCAAAGTTGTTTTGATTCCAAATATGTATTTAAACATATAATATATTATAATAAGTCTTAAGGACTCATTTGGAGCCCCAAAAACCTTAAAAACTCACTCCGCGCTAAAACTAAGTCATTATAACTAGTTTTGCCTAATTCGAGCCTTTAAACGTTTTTTTTGGCTCCGAAGTGATTCTAGCAAAGTTGTTTTGATCCCAAATGTGTATTTACACATATAATATATTATAATAAGACTTAAGGACTTATTTGGAGCTCCAAAAACTTCAAAAACACACTTCGCGCTAAAACTAAGTCTTTATAACTAGTTTTGCCTAAATCAAGCCTTTAAAGGGCTTTTTTGGCTCCGAACTGAGTCTAGCAAAGTTGTTTTGATCCTAAATGAGTATTTGAACATATAATATATTATAATAAGTCTTTGGGACTCATTTGAGGCTCCAACAAGCCTAAAAAACTCACTTCGCGCTAAAACAAAGTCATTATAACTAGTTTTGAAGAAATCGATCCCTTAAAGGGCTTTTATGGCATCGATGCGACTCTAGCGAAGTTGTTTTGATTCAAAATATGTATTAAAACACATAATATATTATAATAAGTCTTAAGGACTCACTTGGAGCTCCAACAAGCCTTAAAAACTCACTTCGCGCGAAAACAAAGTCTTTGTAACTAGTTTTGACGAAATCGAGCCTTTAAAGGGCTTCTATGGCATCGATGTGACTCTAGCAAAGTTGTTTTGATTCGAAATGTGTATTTAAACATATAATATCTTATAATAAGTGTTAAGGACTCATTTGGAGATCCAAAAATCTTAAAAACGAATTTTGCGCTTAAACTAAGTCATTATAACTAGTTTTGCCTAAATCAAGCTTTTAAAGGGCTTTTTTGGCTACGAAGTGACTCGCAAAGTTGTTTTGATCCTAAATGAGTATTTGAACATATAATATATTATAATAAGTCTTAGGGACTCATTTGAAGCTTCAACAAGCCTTAAAAACTCAGTTCGCGCTAAAACAAATCATTATAACTAGTTTTGACGAAATCGAGCCTTTAAAGGACTTTTATGGCATCGATGTGACTCTACCAAAGTTTTTTTGATCCCAAATGTGTATTTAAACATATAATATACTATAATAAGTCTTAAGGACTCACTTGGAGATCCAAATACCTTAAAAACTCACTTCGCGCTAAAACAAAGTCCTTAAAACTAGTTTTGCCTAAATCCAGCCTTTGAAGGGCTTTTTTCGCTCCGAAGTGACTCTAGCAAAGTTGTTTTGATCCTAAATGAGTATTTGAACATAAAATATATTATAACAAGTCTTAGGGACTCATTTGGAGCTCCAAAAAGCCTTAAAAACTCAATTCACGCAAAACCAAAGTCATTGTAACGAATTTTACTGAAATCGAGCCTTTAAAGGGATTTTTTGGTTCCGATGTGACTGTAGCAAACTTGTTTTGATCCCAAATATGTATTTAAACATATTATATATTATAACAAGTCTTAGAAACGTATTTGGACCTTCAACAAGCCTTAAAAACTCACTTCGCAATAAAACAAAGTCATTATAACTAGTTTTGCCTAAATCGATCCGTTAAAGGGCTGTTTTGGCTGCGAAGTGACTCTGGCAAAGTTATTTTTATCCTAAATGAGTAGTTGAACATATAATATACTATAATAAGTCCTATGGTCTCATTTGTAGCGCCAACAAGCCATAAAAACTCACTTCGCGCTAAAACAAAGTCATTATAACTAGTTTTGACGAAATCGAGCTTTTAAAGGGCTTTTGTGGACTCGATGTGAGTCTAGCAAAGTTGTTTTGATTCTAAATGTGTATTTAAACATATAATATGTTATAATAATTCTTAAGGACTGAGTTGGAGCTCAAAAACCTTAAAAACTCACTTCGTGCTAAAACTAAGTCCTTATAACTAGTTTTGCCTAAATCGAGCCTTTAAAGGGCTTTTTTGGCTCCGAAGTGATTCTAACAAACTTGTTTTGATCCTAAATGAGTATTTCCGCATATAAAATATTATAATAAGTCTTAGGGACTCATTTCGAGCTCCAACAAGTCTTTAAAACTCCCTTCGCCAAAAAAACTAATTCCTTATAACTAGTTTTACCTAAATCGAGCCGTTAAATGGCTTTTTTGGCTGCGAAGTGACTCTAGCAAAGTTGTTTTGATCCTAAATGAGTATTTGAGTATGTAATATATTATACTGAGTCTTATGGGCTCATTTGGAGCTCCAACAAGCCATAAAAACTCACTTCGCGGTAAAACAAAGTCATTATAACTAGTTTTGATGAAATCGAGCTTTTAGAGGGCTTTCATGGACTGGATGTGACTGTAGCAAAGTTGTTTTGATTCCAAATATGTATTTAAACATATAATATATTATAATAAGTCTTAAGGACTCATTTGGAGCCCCAAAAACCTTAAAAACTCACTCCGCGCTAAAACTAAGTCATTATAACTAGTTTTGCCTAATTCGAGCCTTTAAACGTTTTTTTTGGCTCCGAAGTGATTCTAGCAAAGTTGTTTTGATCCCAAATGTGTATTTACACATATAATATATTATAATAAGACTTAAGGACTTATTTGGAGCTCCAAAAACTTCAAAAACACACTTCGCGCTAAAACTAAGTCTTTATAACTAGTTTTGCCTAAATCAAGCCTTTAAAGGGCTTTTTTTTGCTCCGAACTGAGTCTAGCAAAGTTGTTTTGATCCTAAATGAGTATTTGAACATATAATATATTATAATAAGTCTTTGGGACTCATTTGAGGCTCCAACAAGCCTAAAAAACTCACTTCGCGCTAAAACAAAGTCATTATAACTAGTTTTGAAGAAATCGATCCCTTAAAGGGCTTTTATGGCATCGATGCGACTCTAGCGAAGTTGTTTTGATTCAAAATATGTATTAAAACACATAATATATTATAATAAGTCTTAAGGACTCACTTGGAGCTCCAACAAGCCTTAAAAACTCACTTCGCGCGAAAACAAAGTCTTTGTAACTAGTTTTGACGAAATCGAGCCTTTAAAGGGCTTCTATGGCATCGATGTGACTCTAGCAAAGTTGTTTTGATTCAAAATGTGTATTTAAACATATAATATCTTATAATAAGTGTTAAGGACTCATTTGGAGATCCAAAAATCTTAAAAACGAATTTTGCGCTTAAACTAAGTCATTATAACTAGTTTTGCCTAAATCAAGCTTTTAAAGGGCTTTTTTGGCTACGAAGTGACTCGCAAAGTTGTTTTGATCCTAAATGAGTATTTGAACATATAATATATTATAATAAGTCTTAGGGACTCATTTGAAGCTTCAACAAGCCTTAAAAACTCAGTTCGCGCTAAAACAAATCATTATAACTAGTTTTGACGAAATCGAGCCTTTAAAGGACTTTTATGGCATCGATGTGACTCTACCAAAGTTTTTTTGATCCCAAATGTGTATTTAAACATATAATATACTATAATAAGTCTTAAGGACTCACTTGGAGATCCAAATACCTTAAAAACTCACTTCGCGCATAAACAAAGTCCTTAAAACTAGTTTTGCCTAAATCCAGCCTTTGAAGGGCTTTTTTCGCTCCGAAGTGACTCTAGCAAAGTTGTTTTGATCCTAAATGAGTATTTGAACATAAAATATAGTATAACAAGTCTTAGGGACTCATCTGGAGCTCCAAAAAGCCTTAAAAACTCAATTCACGCAAAACCAAAGTCATTGTAACGAATTTTATTGAAATCGAGCCTTTAAAGGGATTTTTTGGTTCCGATGTGACTGTAGCAAACTTGTTTTGATCCCAAATATGTATTTAAACATATTATATATTATAACAGGTCTTAGAAACGTATTTGGACCTTCAACAAGCCTTAAAAACTCACTTCGCAATAAAACAAAGTCATTATAACTAGTTTTGCCTAAATCGATCCGTTAAAGGGCTGTTTTGGCTGCGAAGTGACTCTGGCAAAGTTATTTTTATCCTAAATGAGTAGTTGAACATATAATATACTATAATAAGTCCTATGGTCTCATTTGTAGCGCCAACAATCCATAAAAACTCACTTCGCGCTAAAACAAAGTCATTATAACTAGTTTTGACGAAATCGAGCTTTTAAAGGGCTTTTGTGGACTCGATGTGAGTCTAGCAAAGTTGTTTTGATTCTAAATGTGTATTTAAACATATAATATGTTATAATAATTCTTAAGGACTGAGTTGGAGATTCAAAAACCTTAAAAACTCACTTCGTGCTAAAACTAAGTCCTTATAACTAGTTTTGCCTAAATCGAGCCTTTAAAGGGCTTTTTTGGCTCCGAAGTGATTCTAATAAACTTGTTTTGATCCTAAATGAGTATTTCCGCATATAAAATATTATAATAAGTCTTAGGGACTCATTTCGAGCTCCAACAAGTCTTTAAAACTCCCTTCGCCAAAAAAACTAATTCCTTATAACTAGTTTTACCTAAATCGAGCCGTTAAATGGCTTTTTTGGCTGCGAAGTGACTCTAGCAAAGTTGTTTTGATCCTAAATGAGTATTTGAGTATGTAAGATATTATACTGAGTCTTATGGGCTCATTTGGAGCTCCAACAAGCCATAAAAACTCACTTCGCGGTAAAACAAAGTCATTATAACTAGTTTTGATGAAATCGAGCTTTTAGAGGGCTTTCATGGACTGGATATGACTGTAGCAAAGTTGTTTTGATTCCAAATATGTATTTAAACATATAATATATTATAATAAGTCTTAAGGACTCATTTGGAGCCCCAAAAACCTTAAAAACTCACTCCGCGCTAAAACTAAGTCATTATAACTAGTTTTGCCTAATTTGAGCCTTTAAACATTTTTTTTGGTTCCAAAGTGATTCTAGCAAAGTTGTTTTGATCCCAAATGTGTATTTACACATATAACATATTATAATAAGACTTAAGGACTTATTTGGAGCTCCAAAAACTTTAAAAACACACTTCGCGCTAAAACAAAGTCTTTATAACTAGTTTTGCCTAAATCAAGCCTTTAAAGGGCTTTCTTGTCTCCGAACTCAATCTAGCAAAGTTGTTTTTATCCTAAATGAGTATTTGAACATATAATATATTATAATAAGTCTTTGGGACTCATTTGAGGCTCCAACAAGCCTAAAAAACTCACTTCGCGCTAAAACAAAGTCATTATAACTAGTTTTGAAGAAATGGATCCCTTAAAGGGCTTTTATGGCATCGATGCGACTCTAGCGAAGTTGTTTTGATTCAAAATATGTATTAAAACACATAATATATTATAATAAGTCTTAAGGACTCACTTGGAGCTCCAACAAGCCTTAAAAACTCACTTCGCGCGAAAACAAAGTCTTTGTAACTAGTTTTGACGAAATCGAGTCTTTAAAGGGCTTCTATGGCATCGATGAGACTCTAGCAAAGTTTTTTTGATTCAAAATGTGTATTTAAACATATATTATCTTATAATAAGTGTTAAGGACTCATTTGGAGATCCAAAAATCTTAAAAACGAATTTTGCGCTTAAACTAAGTCATTATAACTAGTTTTGCCTAAATCAAGCTTTTAAAGGGCTTTTTTTGGCTACGAAGTGACTCGCAAAGTTGTTTTGATCCTAAATGAGTATTTAAACATATAATATATTATAATAAGTCTTAGGACTCATTTGAAGCTTCAACAAGCTAAAATGAGTATTTAAACATATAATATATTATAATAAGTCTTAGGGACTCATTTGAAGCTTCAACAAGCCTTAAAAACTCAGTTCGCGCTAAAACAAATCATTATAACTAGTTTTGACGAAATCGAGCCTTTAAAGGACTTTTATGGCATCGATGTGACTCTACCAAAATTTTTTTGATCCCAAATGTGTATTTAAACATATAATATATTATAATAAGTCTTAAGGACTCACTTCGAGATCCAAATACCTTAAAAACTCACTTCGCGCTAAAACAAAGTCCTTAAAACTAGTTTTGCCTAAATCCAGCCTTTGAAGGGCTTTTTTCGCTCCGAAGTGACTCTAGCAAAGTTGTTTTGATCCTAAATGAGTATTTGAATGTAAAATTGATGAGGACAAGGCTTCGCTCAACCAAACAGAGGTACCGGAAGTGCAAGGTCCAATTACAAGAGCACGGGCCAAGAAATTCAAGGAAGAACTCAATCTTTTCATCACCAAAATATTCAAGGAGAGCTTGTCACCAAATGAAGAAATGAAGTTGGTGAATGTCATAGGAGCCTTACATGGGAACTTGGGTCAAGAAGAAGTTGATCCACTAAGATTGGGCTGATTAAAACCAAATGAAGTCCAAATAGTCCAATCCAGCCAAGTGAAGTGTAAATCCCATCAAAATACATTCCAATGGCTGAGATTCAGATCACATGGACGTTTCTAGCTACAAAGGATGTAACTGAATCAGATTTCCATTATGTTAGTGGCAAGCATTGAATGCTAAATAAGTGTGTGAGACCTTTAGTATAGATATAGTGTGTTTTAATGGCTGAAGGTGGTCATTAGTTTGTGTTAATTCAGTTTTATTCCTTTAATGGCTTTTATTTAGTCTTTTAAGTTTTTCTTTAAGTTAGTGGGTTTTAATTGTGTGTTAGTGGGTTTTAAATGAGTCTATTTGTATGCCTAGCATGAAGGGCTGTTCATGCCTATGAATACTTCTGAAACTCAATGAAAAGACAATCCAGAATTTTATCAAAGTGAGAGTAATTTTCTCTTGAGTTCTTTGAAGAACTTTTATCGAACTTATCAAGGAATCACCTTGTGGCGTTCAACCCGACTTATCAAACGGTCTCTTCCGCAACCGTTTGTGGCGTCCAGCAAACCACCGACTTATCAACGGAAATTCCATAACCGTTGTGGCGTCAACTCACTCCATCGTAGTTGAGTTACGAGTTCAATCGAGCACGTGACGGAACCTTTACCCCTATCAAAAACCTGTTTGAATCCATCGATCCAATTTTCCGCAACGATCCCTGATTTTCGTTGTTCGCGCGACGAAGATCATATCATTTGGTATCAGAGCCAAAAAGGGCTGTTCTCAGGTTTTTGTTATCTTTATTCCATTTCTTTTTAATTCTTGTTCCAATCTGAAAAAAACAAAAAAACAAAAAAACGTTCAAAAAAAAAAAACGTTCAGGAAAAAAAAATCTGAAAAAAAAAGTTCAAACACAAAAAAAAAAAAAAAATCAGTTTGATTTGCTGCTCCTATTTCCTTTAAGTTGGAAATTGTTCACATAAGTGCTTTCTTGTCTTGTTCTATTAGTTAAAGTCTAAAAGTAAAAAAGTAAAAAAAGTACAACTTTTTCTCTTTGTTTGCTGCTCCTATTTTCTATTCTAAGTTGGAAAATTGTTCATCATAAGTGGTTTTCTTGTTTTGTTCTATTAGTTCAATAAGAACTTAAAGAGAATCAACGAGTGGAAAAAGGCAAGAGTGGTAAGATCAATAGAGGGAAAAAGCCAGTTTGTGTGATAAACACGAGTGATATTTTTTTGTGCAAGTACTCTTCGAGCGTAAACACGTGAGGGAGTGATTGTGAGGTCCTTTCTAATATATTTCTTGCAGCGAAAGATGTCACAAAACAATGAAGGAAACGTCCAAGGTGGTGGAGACGTAAGAGTCATGATGGAAGCCTTGTTGGGGGAAATGAGAAGAATGATGCAGAGGGAAATGGAACCAATTCAAGAACGCATTGATCAGATGGAAAATACCAATCGTCAACAAGCCGCTCCAAGAAGAGGAAGGAATCACCCAATAGATATTGAGGATGACTTTGCTGATTCGCAAGGAGGAGGAATAGAAGATGATGACGATAGAGAAACGGTGTATGCTCCGAGAAGACAAGGAAGAGGTGCTAGACATCGAGAGGACAACCACTTGGGCAGCATTAAAATGAAGATACCGTCATTTCAAGGAAAGAATGATCCTGAAGCTTACCTTGAGTGGGAGAAGAAGGTTGAATTAGTCTTCGATTGCCATAATTACTCGGAGATTAAAAAGGTAAAGCTTGCTGCCATAGAATTCTCTGATTATGCTATTGTTTGGTGGGATCAACTTGTGACCAGTAGACGGAGGAACCGAGAGCGACCGGTAGAGACTTGGGCTGAGATGAAGGCATTGATGCGGCGTCGATTCGTCCCAACACATTACTACCGCGACTTGTACAACAAGCTTCAAAGGCTTAAACAAGGCAACCTGAGTGTAGAGGACTATTTCCAAGAGATGGAGGTGTCCATGATTCGAGCCAATGTGGAGGAAGATCGAGAGGCAACAATGGCAAGGTTCTTAGCTGGCCTAAATCCGGAGATAGCCAACCAAGTGGAGCTTCAACATTATGTGGAGATTGAAGACATGGTCCACATGGCTATAAAAATTGAGAAACAAGTCAAAAGAGGAACGCGATCAAATCGTTATTCTGACCAAAAACCTTGGAGGACGAGTACCACCAAGAAAGAGGAGAAAAGTACTAGCGGCACCAAAACAGAATCAAAACCATCCTCTTCAACCACCGGTTCCCAAGGTAAAACCGAAGCCACCACTTCTCGTAATCGTGATATAAAATGTTTTAAATGTCAAGGTAGAGGGCATATAGCGACACAATGTCCAAATCGAAGGATTATGGTCATTCGAGACAATGAGAAATTGAATCTGAGGACGAAGAAGAAGAAGTGGAGGACATGTCGGAAGAAGAATGTTTGGAGCACAACGATTTATCATTGGTGACAAGAAGAGCTTTGAGTTTGCAAGCCAAGGAGGATGAAGAGGTTCAGCGTGAAAACATTTTCCACGCTAGATGTCAAATTATGGGAAAAGTATGCAGCTTGATTATCGATGGTGGAAGTTGCACGAATGTGGCAAGTACAACTTTGGTGGAGAAGCTGGCTTTACCGATGATGAAGCACCCAAGGCCTTACAAACTTCAATGGCTCAACGATAGTGGAGATGTCCGAGTCACGCAGCAAGTACTTGTTCCTTTCAAAATTGGCAAATACGAGGACGAGGTACGTTGCGATGTTGTTCCAATGGAGGCAGGTCATTTACTTTTGGGAAGGCCATGGCAATTCGATCGACGTGTCAAACATGATGGCTTCACCAACAAATATTCATTGGTCCATAATCAACGTTCCATTGTACTTGTTCCTTTGTCACCTAAGCAAGTACATGAAGATCAAGTGAGGATGCAAAAAGAAAAAGAGTTGAAAAAGAGAGAGAGTGAAAAAAATAATGAAGAGAAAAAAATGGAAGAGAAAACAGAAAGTGAAATACAAAACAAGTGTGAAGAAAAAGAGTTAGTTAATGAAAGAAAAAAAGAGAGAAAACAAAAGAATTTCTATGCAAAAGCAAGTGAGGTTAAGAGAGCTTTTTTGTCAAAGCAGCCAATGATCCTATTTTTATATAAGGAGGCCGCACTCTTGACTACTAACCTTGATGAAAACTTGCCAAGTTCTATCATGTCTCTTTTGCAGGAATTTGAAGATCTCTTTCCGGAAGAAACACCAAACGGGTTGCCTCCAATCCGAGGAATCGAGCATCAAATTGACTTCATACCGGGAGCAACCATTCCAAATAGACCAGCATATCGAAGTAATCCGGAGGAAACCAAAGAGCTTCAAAGACAAGTTGAGGAGTTGATGGAGAAAGGATATGTAAGAGAGAGCATGAGTCCTTGTGCAGTCCCTGCTTTACTTGTACCAAAGAAAGATGGTTCTTGGAGGATGTGCACAGATTCACGCGCTATCAACAACATCACGGTTAAGTATCGCTTTCCTATTCCTAGGTTAGATGATATGTTGGATGAGTTGTATGGTGCGTGTTTGTTTTCAAAAATTGACCTTAAAAGTGGATATCACCAGATTAGGATGAAAGAAGGTGATGAGTGGAAAACTGCCTTTAAAACAAAACATGGATTGTATGAATGGTTAGTCATGCCTTTTGGGTTAACTAATGCTCCTAGCACATTCATGAGATTGATGAACCATGTCTTAAGGTCATTCATTGGGAAATTTGTTGTTGTTTACTTTGATGATATTCTCGTTTATAGTAAGAACTTGAATGAACATCTTGAGCATTTGCAACTCATTTTTGAAGTTCTTAGAAAAGAGAAACTCTATGCTAACATCAAGAAATGCACGTTTTGCATCGATAAGCTTGTTTTTCTAGGTTTTGTTGTGAGTGCAAAAGGAATTGAGGTGGATGAAGAGAAAGTCCGTGCAATTCAAGAATGGCCAACTCCAAGGAGTGTCGGACAAGTGAGGAGCTTTCATGGACTTGCTGGTTTCTACCGACGTTTTGTGAGAGACTTTAGTACCATTGCGGCACCACTAACTGAAGTCATCAAGAAAAGTGTTGGATTCAAGTGGGGTGAAGAACAAGAGAATGCTTTTCAAACATTGAAGCAAAGACTAACTAACCCACCTTTACTTGCTTTACCTAACTTTGCAAAAGCTTTTGAGATTGAATGTGATGCTTCAGGTGTTGGCGTAGGAGCTGTGCTTATGCAAGAAGGAAGACCAATAGCATATTTTAGTGAGAAGTTGAGTGGGGCTGCTCTAAACTACCCCACTTATGACAAAGAAATGTATGCTTTGGTTCGTGCATTGGAGACATGGCAACACTACCTTTTGTCCAAAGAATTCATCATTCACACAGATCATCAATCCTTAAAGTTTTTGAAGGGGCAACATAAACTCAACAAGCGACATGCCAATTGGATGCAATTCCTAGAGCCGTTTCCGTATGTGATCAAGTACAAAAAAGGTAAAGAGAATGTGGTAGCTGACGCCCTTTCTCGGAGGTACGCTCTAATCTCTACGCTTGATGCAAAGCTACTTGGTTTTGAACATATCAAAGATTTGTATGAAACTGATCAAGACTTTTGTGACATATACAAATCATGTGAGAATGTTGCATTTGGGGATTTTTATAGGCACGAGGGATATTTGTTTAAAAAAATGAAATTGTGTGTGCCTAAGTGTTCATTGAGAGAATTACTTGTGAGAGAAGCTCATGGAGGGGGTTTGATGGGTCATTTCGGTGTAGCCAAAACTTTGCAAACTTTGCAAGCCCATTTCTTTTGGCCACAAATGAGAAAGGATGTTGAGGGAATTTGTGAGAAATGCATCACTTGTAAACAAGCCAAGTCTAGAGTTCAACCCCACGGTCTCTACACGCCACTACCCATCCCTAATGCACCATGGATAGACATTTCTATGGATTTCGTGTTAGGATTACCAAGGACCAAGAGAGGTAAAGATTCAATATTTGTGGTTGTGGATAGATTCTCAAAAATGGCGCATTTCATCTCTTGTAATAAAACTGATGATGCTTCCAATGTTGCAAATTTGTTCTTTCAAGAGATTGTTAGGTTGCATGGCATGCCTAGAACAATTGTTTCAGATAGGGATACAAAGTTCTTAAGTTATTTTTGGAAGACCTTGTGGGGCAAGTTAGGTACCAAATTGTTGTTTTCTACAACTTGTCACCCCCAAACCGATGGTCAAACTGAAGTAGTAAATAGGACTTTGTCAACTTTGTTGAGGGCAATCATTAAAAAGAACATTAGGACTTGGGAAGAATGCTTGCCACATGTAGAATTTGCATATAATCGAGCTGTCCACTCAACCACTAAATTTTCACCATTTGAGATTGTGTATGGTTTTAATCCTCTAACTCCTTTGGATTTATCACCATTGCCATTGTCTGAGGCTGTGAATTTAGATGGGAAGAAAAAAGCAGATTTTGTTAAACGTATTCATGAGCAAGCATGCCTCAACATTGAAAGGAAGACGGAGTTGTATGCCAAACACGCCAACAAAGGCCGAAGCCAAGTTATTTTTGAACCAGGCAATTGGGTTTGGGTACATATGAGAAAAGAAAGATTTCCACAACAACGGCGATCGAAGCTTCTTCCGCGAGGAGATGGTCCATTCCAAGTCATTGAGCGAGTCAACAATAATGCCTACAAGTTAGAGCTTCCAGGTGAGTATAATATTAGCGCTACATTCAACGTTGCTGATTTATCTCTTTATGTTGTAGGTGAAGATTTGAGGGCAAATCTTTTTGAAGAAGGAGGGAATGATGAGGACAGGGCATTGCTCAACCAAACAGAGGCACCGGAAGTGCAAGGTCCAATTACAAGAGCACGGGCCAAGAAATTCAAGGAAGAACTCAATCTTATCATCACCAAAATATTCAAGGAGAGCTTGTCACCAAATGAAGAAATGAAGTTGGTGAATGTCATAGGAGCCTTACATGGGAACTTGGGTCAAGAAGAAGTTGATCCACTAAGATTGGGCTGATTAAAACCAAATGAAGTCCAAATAGTCCAATCCAGCCAAGTGAAGTGTAAATCCCATCAAAATACATTCCAAAGGCTGAGATTCAGATCACCTGGACGTTTCTAGCTACAAAGGATGTAACTGAATCAGATTTCCATTATGTTAGTGGCAAGCATTAAATGCTAAATAAGTGTGTGAGACCTTTAGTATAGATATAGTGTGTTTTAATGGCTGAAGGTGGTCATTAGTTTGTGTTAATTCAGTTTTATTCCTTTAATGGCTTTTATTTAGTCTTTTTAAGTTTTTCTTTAAGTTAGTGGGTTTTAATTGTGTGTTAGTGGGTTTTAAATGAGTCTATTTGTATGCCTAGCATGAAGGGCTGTTCATGCCTATGAATACTTCTGAAACTCAATGAAAAGACAATCCAGAATTTTATCAAAGTGAGAGTAATTTTCTCTTGAGTTCTTTGAAGAACTTTTATCGAACTTATCAAGGAATCACCTTGTGGCGTTCAACCCGACTTATCAAACGGTCTCTTCCGCAACCGTTTGTGGCGTCCAGCAAACCACCGACTTATAAACGAAAATTCCATAACCGTTGTGGCGTCAACTCACTCCATCAGAGTTTAGTTACGAGTTCAATCGAACACGTGACAGAACCTATACCCCTATCAAAAAAAAAAACCTGTTTAAATCCATCGATCCAATTTTCCGCAACGATCCCTGATTTTCGTTGTTCGCGCGACGAAGATCATATCAAAAATATAGTATAACAAGTCTTAGGGACTCATTTGGCGCTCCAAAAAGCCTTAAAAACTCAATTCACGCAAAACCAAAGTCATTGTAACGAATTTTACTGAAATCGAGCCTTTAAAGGGATTTTTTGGTTCCGATGTGACTGTAGCAAACTTGTTTTGATCCCAAATATGTATTTAAACATATTATATATTATAGCAAGTCTTAGAAACGTATTTGGACCTTCAACAAGCCTTAAAAACTCACTTGGCAATAAAACAAAGTCATTATAACTAGTTTTGCCTAAATCGATCCGTTAAAGGGCTGTTTTGGCTGCGAAGTGACTCTGGCAAAGTTATTTTTATCCTAAATTAGTAGTTGAACATATAATATACTATAATAAGTCCTATGGTCTCATTTGTAGCGCCAACAAGCCATAAAAACTCACTTCGCGCTAAAACAAAGTCATTAAAACTAGTTTTGACGAAATCGAGCTTTTAAAGGTCTTTTGTGGACTCGATGTGAGTCTAGCAAAGTTGTTTTGATTCTAAATGTGTATTTAAACATATAATATGTTATAATAATTCTTAAGGACTGATTTGGAGCTCCAAAAACCTTAAAAACTCACTTCGTGCTAAAACTAAGTCCTTATAACTAGTTTTGCCTAAACCGAGCCTTTAAAGGGCTTTTTTGGCTCCGAAGTGACTCTAACAAACTTGTTTTGATCCTAAATGAGTATTTCCGCATATAAAATACTATAATAAGTCTTAGGGACTCATTTCGAGCTCCAACAAGTCTTTAAAACTCCCTTCGCCAAAAAAACTATTTCCTTATAACTAGTTTTACCTAAATCGAGTCGTTAAATGGCTTTTTTGGCTGCGAAGTGACTCTAGCAAAGTTGTTTTGATCCTAAATGAGTATTTGAGTATGTAATATATTATACTGAGTCTTATGGGCTCATTTGGAGCTCCAACAAGCCATAAAAACTCACTTCGCGGTAAAACAAAGTCATTATAACTAGTTTTGATGAAATCGAGCTTTTAGAGGGCTTTCATGGACTGGATGTGACTGTAGCAAAGTTGTTTTGATTCCAAATATGTATTTAAACATATAATATATTATAATAAGTCTTAAGGACTCATTTGGAGCCCCAAAAACCTTAAAAACTCACTCCGCGCTAAAACTAAGTCATTATAAATAGTTTTGCCTAATTCGAGCCTTTAAACGTTTTTTTTTGGCTCCCAAGTGATTCTAGCAAAGTTGTTTTGATCCCAAATGTGTATTTACACGTATAATATATTATAATAAGACTTAAGTACTTATTTCGAGCTCCAAAAACTTCAAAAACACACTTCGCGCGTAAACTAAGTCTTTATAACTAGTTTTGCCTAAATCAAGCCTTTAAAGGGCTTTTTTTTGGCTCCGAACTAAGTCTAGCAAAGTTGTTATGATCCTCAATGAGTATTTGAACATATAATATATTATAATAAGTCTTTGGGACTCATTTGAGGCTCCAACAAGCCTAAAAAACTCACTTCGCGCTAAAACAAAGTCATTATAACTAGTTTTGAAGAAATCAATCCCTTAAAGGGCTTTTATGGCATCGATGCGACTCTAGCGAAGTTGTTTTGATTCAAACTATGTATTAAAACACATAATGTTTATAATAAGTCTTAAGGACTCACTTGGAGCTCCAACAAGCCTTAAAAACTCACTTCACGCGAAAACAAAGTCTTTGTAACTAGTTTTGACGAAATCGAGCCTTTAAAGGGCTTCTACGGCATCGATGTGACTCTACAAAGTTGTTTTGATTCGAAATGTGTATTTAAACATATAATATCTTATAATAAGTGTTAAGGACTCATTTGGAGATCCAGAAATCTTAAAAACGAATTTTGCGCTTAAACTAAGTCATTATAACTACTTTTGCCTAAATCAAGCTTTTAAAGGGCTTTTTTGGCTACGAAGTGACTCACAAAGTTGTTTTGATCCTAAATGAGTATTTGAACATATAATATATTATAATAAGTCTTAGGGACTCATTTGAAGCTTCAACAAGCCTTAAAAACTCAGTTCGCGCTAAAACAAATCATTATAACTAGTTTTGACGAAATCGAGCCTTTAAAGGGCTTCTATGGCATCAATGTGACTCTACAAAGTTGTTTTGATTCAAAATGTGTATTTAAACACATAATATATTATAATAAGTCTTAAGGACTCACTTGGAGATCCAAATACCGTAAAAACTCACTTCGCGCTAAAACAAAGTCCGTAAAACTAGTTTTGACTAAATCCAGCCTTTGAAGGGCTTTTTTCGCTCCGAAGTGACTCTAGCAAAGTTGTTTTGATCCTAAATGAGTATTTGAACATAAAATATATTATAACAAGTCTTAGGGACTCATTTGGAGCTCAAA
Source organism: Boehmeria nivea var. tenacissima (assembly GCA_018132145.1). Taxonomy (NCBI): domain Eukaryota; kingdom Viridiplantae; phylum Streptophyta; class Magnoliopsida; order Rosales; family Urticaceae; genus Boehmeria; species Boehmeria nivea. The sequence continues at coordinate 1,090,138 of CM030880.1, forward strand.
AAAGCCTTAAAAACTCAATTCACGCAAAACCAAAGTCATTGTAACGAATTTTACTAAAATCGAGCCTTTAAAGGGATTTTTTGGTTCCGATGTGACTGTAGCAAACTTGTTTTGATCCCAAATATGTATTTAAACATATTATATATTATAAAAGTCTTAGAAACGTATTTGGACCTTCAACAAGCCTTAAAAACTCACTTCGCAATAAAACGAAGTCATTATAACTAGTTTTGCCTAAATCGATCCGATAAAGGGCTGTTTTGGCTGCGAAGTGACTCTGGCAAAGTTATTTTTATCCTAAATGAGTAGTTGAACATATAATATACTATAATAAGTCCTATGGTCTCATTTGTAGCGCCAACAAGCCATAAAAACTCACTTCGCGCTAAAACAAAGTCATTATAACTAGTTTTGACGAAATCGAGCTTTTAAAGGGCTTTTGTGGACTCGATGTGAGTCTAGCAAAGTTGTTTTGATTCTAAATGTGTATTTAAACATATAATATGTTATAATAATTCTTAAGGACTGATTTGGAGCTCCAAAAACCTTAAAAACTCACTTCGTGCTAAAACTAAGTCCTTATAACTAGTTTTGCCTAAATCGAGCCTTTAAAGGGCTTTTTTGGCTCCGAAGTGACTCTAACAAACTTGTTTTGATCCTAAATGAGTATTTCCGCATATAAAATATTATAATAAGTCTTAGGGACTCATTTTGAGCTCCAACAAGTCTTTAAAACTCCCGTCGCCGAAAAAACTAATTCCTTATAACTAGTTTTACCTAAATCGAGCCGTTAAATGGCTTTTTTGGCTGCGAAGTTACTCTATCAAAGTTGTTTTGATCCTAAATGAGTACTTGAACATATAATACATTAATATAATTCGTAGGGACTCATTTTGAGCTCAACAACACAAACTCACCTCGCGCAAAAACTAAGTCCTTATAACTAGTTTGCCTAAATCAGTCCCTAAATTGGGTATTTTGGTCGTGACTCTAGCAAAGTTGTTGTGATCCCAAATCAGTATTTGAACATATAATACATTAATATAATTCGTAGGGACTCATTTTGAGCTCCAACAACACTAAAAACTCACCTGCGCGTAAAAACTAAGTCCTTATAACTAGTTTTGCCTAAATCGACCTTTTAAGCGGGTTTTTTGGATCAAAGAATGACTCTAGCAAACTTATTTTGATCCCAAATAGTATTTGAACATATAATATATTATAATAAGTCGTAGAGACTCATTTGGAGCTCCACAAACCTTATAAGGTCACTTCGCGCAAAAACTAAGTCTATAACTAGTTTGCCTAAATCGAGCCTTTAAATTTGTTTTGGGCTCCAAGTGAATCTGGGAAATTTATTTAGGTCCCAAATGTGTAATTTAATATAATATATTATAATAAGTCTTAGGGACTTATTTTGAGCTCCAACAACACTTAAAACTCCCTCGCAAAAACTAAGTCCTTATAACTAGTTTGCCTAAATCGACCCTTAAATTGGGTATTTTGGCTCAGGTGACTCTAGCAAAGTTATTGTGATCCCAAATCAGTATTTGAACATATAATACATTAATATAATTCTTAGGGGACTCATTTGGGGCTCCAACAACACTTAAAAACTCACCTCGCAAAAAACTAAGTCCTTATAACTAGTTTGCGTAAATCGAGCCCCAAAATGGGTACTTTGGCTCCAAGTGACTCTAGCAAAGTTGTTGTGATCCCAAATCAGTATTTGAACATATAACACATTAATATAATTAAGTAGGGACTCATTTTGCTCCAACAACACTTAAAAGCTCACCTCGCGCAAAAACTAAGTCCTTATAACTAGTTTGCCTAAATCGATCCCTAAATTGGGTTTTTTGGCTCAAGTGACTCTGCAAAGTTGTTGTGATCCCAAATCAGTATTTGAACATATAATACATTAATATAATTATAGAGACTCATTTTGACCTCCAACAACACTTAAAAAACTCACCTGCGTCAAAACTAAGTCCATTATAACTAGTTTTGCCTAAATCGAACCTTTTAAACGGGTTTTTTGGCTCCAAAGTTACTCTAGCAAACTTATTTTGATCCCAAATGAGTATTTGAACAAATAATATATTATAATAAGTCGTAGAGACTCATTTGGAGCTCCAACAAGCCTTATAAGTTCACTTGGCAAAAACTAAGTCTATGTAACTAGTTTTCCTAAATCGAGCCTTTATATTTGTTTTTGGGCTCAAGTGAATCTAGCAAAGTTGTTTAGATCCCAAATGTTGTAGTTTAATATAATATATTATAATAAGTCTTAGGGACTCATTTTGAGCTCAAACAACACTTAAAAAATCTCACTCGCTGAAAACTAAGTCCTTATAACTAGTTTGCCTAAATCATCCTAAATTGTGTATTTTGGCTCAAGTGACTTTACTAGGAGTTATTTGTGATCCCAAATCAGTATTTGAACATATAATCCATTAATATAATTCGTAGGGACTCATTTTGAGCTCCAACAACTCTTCAAAAACTCATCTGCAAAAACTAAGTCCTTATAACTAGTTTGCAAATCGATCCCAAAATGGGTACTTTGGCTCGAAGTGACTCTAGCAAAGTTTTTGTGATCCCAAATCAGTATTTGAACATATAATATATGAAATAGTCTTAAGGGACTCATTTTGCGCTCAAAATACCTTAGAAGCTCACCTCGCGCAAAAACTAAGTCCTTATAACAAGTTTGCCTAAATCGATCCTAAATTGGGTATTTGGCTCAGTGACTTAGCAAAGTTGTTGTGATCCCAAATCAGTATTTGAATATATAATACATTAATACAATTCGTAGGGACTCATTTTGAGCTCCAAAGCACTTAAAACTCACCTCACGCAAAACTAAGTCCTTATAACTATTTGCCTAAATCGAGCCCTAAAATGGGTACTTTGGCTCCAAGGACTCTAGCAAAGTTGTTTTGATCCCAAATCAGTATTTGAACATATAATACATTAATAAAATTCTAAGGAACTCATTTTGACCTCAACAAGCCTAAAAACTCACCTCAGTGCAAAAACTAAGTCCTTATAACTAGTTTACCTAAATCGAGCCCAAAGTGAATACTTTGGCTCAAGTGACTCTATGAAAGTTGTTGTGATCCCAAATCAGTATTTGAACATATAACACATTAATAAGTCTAGGGACTCATTTAGCTCCAAGACACTTAAAAACTCACTTGCTCAAAACTAAGTCATTATAACAAGTTTGCTTAAATCGATCCTAATTAAGGTATTTTGGCCCCAAGTGACTCTAGCAAAGTTGTTTTGATCCCAAATGAGTATTTAAACATATAATACATTAATATAATTTAAAGGCTCATTTGACCTCCAAAACACTAAAAACTCACCTGCCCAAAACTAAGTCCTTATAACTAGTTTGCCTAAATCGAGCCTTTTAAAAGCGGTTTTTTTGGTCTAAGTTACTCTAGCAAACTTATTTTGATCCCAAATGAGTATTTGAACAAATAATATATTATAATAAGTCTTAGGGACTCATTTGGACTCCAACAAGCCTTAAAAGTTCACTTCGCATAAAAATTAAGTCTATATAACTAGTTTTCCTAAATCGAGTTTTTATGTTGTTTTTGGGCTCAAGTGAATCTAGCAAAGTTGTTTTGATCCCAAATGTGTAATTTAATATGAATATATTATATTGTCTTAGGGCTCATTTTGAGCTCAAAAGCATTAAAAACTCACCTCGCGCAAAACAAAGTCATTATAACTAGTTTGCCTAAATCGAGCTCTAAAGGGTATTTTGGCTCGATGACCTGTAAAGTTGTTTTGATCCCAAATCATATTTGAACATATAATACATTAATATAAGTCTTAGGGACTCATTTGAGCTCCAAAACTCTTAAAACTCACTCCTGGGCAAAAACTAAGTCCTTATAACTAGTTTTGCCTAAATCGATCAAAATGGTATTTGGCTCAGTGATTCTAGCAAAGTTGTTTTGATCCCAAATCAGTATTGAACATATAATATATTATAATAAGATTAGGGACTCATTTTGAGCTCCAAAACACTTCAAAAACTCACTTCGCCAAAACTAAGTCCTTATAACAAGTTTTGCCTAAATCAAGCCCTTTAAATTGGGCTTTTTGGTCCGAACTGAGCTCTAGCAAAGTTGTTGTGATCCCAAATGAGTACTTGAACATATAATACATTACATATAGTCTTGGGACTCATTTGAGCTCCAATACTTAAAAACTCACCTCGCAAAAACTAAGTCCTTATAACTAGTTTGCCTAAATCGATCCCAAAATGGCTTTTGGCATCTGATGTGACTCTAGCAGGTTGTTGTGATCCCAAATCAGTATTTGAACATATAATACATTATTATAATTTTTAAGGACTCATTTTGACCTCCAACAACAGTAAAAAACTCACCTCGGCCAAAAACTAAGTCCTTATAACTAGTTTTGACCTAATCGAGCCCTAAAAGGGGTATTTTGGCTCCAGTGACTCTAGCAAAGTTGTTTTGATACCAAATGTGTGTTTGAACATATATCACATTAATATAATTGTTAAGGACTCATTTGACATCCAAAATCTTAAAACTCATCTTGCGCAAAAACTAAGTCATATAACTAGTTTTTGCCTAAATCGCTCCAAATTGGGTTTTTTGGCTCAAGTGACTCTAGCAAAGTTGTTTTGATCCCAAATCAGTATTTGAACATATAATACATTATAATAAGTCTTAGGGACTCATTTTCAGCTTCCAACAGCCTTAAAAACTCGGCCGCGTAAAACTAAGTCTTTATAACTAGTTTTGACTAAATCGACCTTTTAAAGGGGTTTTATGCTCGAGTGGCTCTAGCAAAGTTATTTTGATCCCAAATGGTATTTGAACAAATAATATATTATAATAAGTCTTAGGGACTCATTTGGAGCTCAAAATACCTTAAAATTCACTTCGCGCAAAACTAAGTCTTTATAACTAGTTTTGCCTAAATCCATTTATGAGGGTTTTTTTTGGTGGCCTAAGGGAATTAGCAAAGTTGTTTTTGATCCCAAATGTGTAATTTAATATAATATATATTATAATAAGTCTTAGGGACTCATTTTGAGCTCCAAAGCACTTAAAACTCACCTCCGAAAACCAAAGTCATTATAACGAATTTTCTAAATCGATCCTTAAATTTTGTATTTTGACCAGGTGACTTCTAGCAAAGTTGTTTTGATCCCAAATCAGTATTGAAACATATATGTATTATAATAAGTCTTAGAAACGCATTTGAGCTCAATAAGCTCTAAAAACTCACTTCAAAGAAATTAAGTCATTATAACTAGTTTTGCATAAATCGATCCTCAAAGGGCTTTTTTGGTCACTAAGTGACTCGCAAAGTTATTGTTATCCCAAATGAGTATTTGAACATATAATATACTATAATAAGTCCTAGGGGACTCATTTGCGCTCCAACATAGCTTAGAAACTCACTTCAAAAACAAAGTCCTTATAACAAGTTTTGACTAAATCGATCCTAAAGGGTTTTTTGGACTCAAGTGACTCTAGCAAGTTGTTGTGATCCCAAATCGTATTTGAACATATAATACATTAATATAATTTAGGACTCATTTGAGCTCCAAAAACTTTAAAAACTCACTGAAAAACTAAGTCCTTATAACTAGTTTTGCCTGAAATCGAGCCTTTAAAGGGGTCCCTTGGATCGGGTGACTCAAACAAAGTTATTTTTGATCCCAAATAAGTATTTAAACATATAATACATTATAATAAGTTTAGGACTCATTTGAGTCAACAACCTTAAAAACTTCTTCGCCAAAACTAAGTCTATAACATTTTACCCAAATCGAATCTGAAATGGTTTTTTGGTCACAAGTGACTCTAGCAAAGTTTTGTGATCCTAAATGAGTATTTGAACATATAACATATTAATAATGTAGACTTAGGGCTCATTTGAGCTCCAACAAGCCTAAAACTCACTCATGTAAAACTAAGTCAATATAACAGTTTTGATTAAATCGAGCCTAAAGGGGTATTTTGGCTCAGGTGATCAGTAAAAGTTGTTTTGATCCCAAATGAGTATTTGAACATATAATATATTATAATAAGTCCTAGGACTCATTTCACCTCCAACAACACTAAAAAAATCACTCCGTAAAAACTAAGTCATTATAACTAGTTTTGCCTAAAACAACCTTTAAAGGGTTTTAAGGCATCAAGGATTCTAGCAAACTTTTTTGATCCCAAAATATGTATTAAAACAAATAATATATTATAATAAGTCTTAAGGACTTATTTGGAGCTCTAACAAGCCTTATAATACTTCCGCTAAAACTATAAGTCTTAGAACTAGTTTTCGACTAAATAAGCCTTTAATGTTTTTGGCTTCGAAGTGACTCTGGCAAAGTTGTTTGATTCCAAATGTGTATTTAAACTATAATATATTATAATAAGTTTGGGACTCATTTGAAAATTAAACAGCTTAAAACTCATACACTAAACTAAGTCATATTATAAATAAGTTTACGAAATCGAGCTTTTAAAGAGCTTTTTGGCTCCGAAGTGACTTGAAGTTGTTTTGATCCTAAAATGGTATTAACACATAATTATAATAAGTCTTAAGGACTCATTTGAAGCTCCAACAAGCCTCAGAAAACTCACTCAGACAAAACAAAGTCATATAACTAGTTTTGACTAAATCGAGCCTTAAAAGGACTTTTATGGCATCGAAGTAACTGTAAAGTTGTTTTGATCCCAATGTATTTAAACATATAATACATTATAATAAGTCTTAAGGACTCATTTGGAGATCCAAAATCTTAAAACTCACTTGACCAAAAACTAAGTCCTTAAAACTAGTTTCGCCTAAATCGAGCTTCTAGGTGCTGGCTCGAAGTGACTTAGCAAAGTTTTGATCCCAAATGAGTATTTGAACATATAATTTACAGAATATCTTAGGGACTCATTTTGAGCTCAAAAAGCCTTAAAAACTCACGCAAAAACAAATCATTATAACTGTTTTACTAAATGAGTCCCAAATGGGACTTTTGCAGGCGTCCGATGGCTCTAGCAAAGTTGTTTTGATCCCTAAATATTATTTAAACATATAACATAATATAATAAGTCTTAGGACTCATTTGGAGCTCCAACAAAAGTTGAAACTCACTTTCAAAACAAAGTCCTTATAACTAGTTTTGCCTAAATCATCCTCAAGGGCTTTTTTGGTCAAGTGACTCTAGCAAAGTTATTTGATCCCAAATGAGTATTTAACATATAATACATTATAATAAGTCCTTAGGATCTATTTACGGCTCCAAAAGCCTTAAAACTCACCTCACATAAAAACAAAGTCATTATAACTAGTTTTGAAGATAAACCTTTAAAGGGATTTTTAGAACCAAGTTACTCTAGCAAAGTTATTTTGATCCCAAATGAGTATTTGAGCATATTATAACAAGTCTTAGAAACTCATTTGGAGCTCAACAAGCCTTAAAATTCACTTCGGAAAAAACAAGTCTATATAACTAGTTTCGTGCTAAATTGATTTTTAAAGCGGCTTTCTGGACATAAGTGATCAGCAATGTATTTAATCCTAAATGAGTATTTAAACATATAATATAATATAATAAAGTCTTAAGGACTCATTTGTAGCTCCAAGACCTTAAAACTCACTCCATAAAACTAAGTCATTATAACTAGGTTTGCCTAAATCGAGCCTTTAAACTTTTGTTTGGATCAAGTGACTTAGCAAAGTTGTTTTGATCCTAAATGTGTATTGAAATATATAATATTATAATAAGCTTAGGACTCATTTGAGCTCCAACAACTTTAAAAACTCATCAGGCAAAACTAAGTCCTTATAACTAGTTTGCCTAAATCAAGCCTTTAGCATTGGTTCGGCGAGTCTAACAAAGTTGTTTCATCCTAAAATGAGTACTTCCGTATAAAAATATTATAATATGTCCTTTAGGACTGCATTTGGGGTTCCAAGAAGGTTTAAAATCCATAATTTACTCACAAAACAAAGTCCATTATAACTAAGTTTACCTGAAATTGAGCCTTTAAAGGGCTTTTTTGATGTAGACTTCCAGCAGTTGTTTTGATTCAAAATATAGATATATGTAATATATTATAATGAGTCTTAAGTACCCATTTGAAATTCCAACAAGCCATAAAAACTCACTTCGTAAAACAAAGTCAACATAACTAGTTTTGACTAAATCGAGCCTTAAAGGGCTTTTTATGTAGCTCGATGTGATCAAGCAGTATGTTTGATTCAAATGTATTTAAACATATAATATATTATAATAGTCTTGAGATCATTTGAGATTCAAAATCCTTAAAACGCATTTTCGCACCACAAAACTAAGTCGCATAACCAGTTTGCTCAAATCTAGTCCTTTTAACACGCATGTTTGGTTAAATGAATTTTCTTTGTTGTTTTGATCCTAATGAGTATTTGTTATAGGTATATTATAATAAATCTGAGATTATTTTAAGCTTCAAAACTTAAAAATCGGCCTCACAAAAACTAAGTTATTATAATCTGTTTTATCTAACTCAAGTTTTTAAGGGATTTTTGTCTCAGTGTAGTCTACAAAGTTGTTTTGATCTCAACGGGTAGTTAAAGTTTGATAATATAATCTGTTAACTACTGAGACCAAAAATACCTTAAAATTGGCAAACAAAGTTAAAACAAGTTTGCCGAAATCCAAATTCCTAAAGGGCTTGTTTTCGCCCATGTTACTGCAAGTTGTTTTGATTCTAAATGATGTATTTGAACACACAATTTATCATAAGAAGTCTTAAGGACTCGTTTGGAGTTCAACAATCTTGAAAAACTCAATTTGCTTTAAAACAAAGTCATCAGAATCTGTTTTACGTAAATCGAGCCTTTAAAGGGATTATGGGATCGATGGACTTAAAAGTTGTTTTGATCCCAAATATGTATTTAAACATACTATACAGGATAATAAGTTTATGACCCACGGACATCTAACAAGCTTAAAACTCATTTCTTAACATAAGTCATTGTAACTAGTTTGCCTAAAACAAGCCGTTAACAGGGGCTTTTTTGGTCTGAGCGACTGCAAAGTTGTTTTATCCTAAATGAGTATTTGAATATAAATATATTATAATAGTCCGCAGGGATTCATTTGAAGTCAAGTAATTTAAACACTTTAAAAAAAGTATTAACTAGTTTGACGAAACCTGCCTTTAAAGCGGCTTTTATGGACCATGTGGCTCTACCAAAGTAGTTAGATCTCAAACGAGTATTTAAGCATCTCATATGGCCTTATAAGTCTAATGCTTTTGAGATCAAAATACTTTGAAACTGCTAAAAAAAGTCATTATAACTAGTTTTTGGACAAATCGAAGCCACAGTGGCTTTTATGGATCATGTGACTCAGAGCAAAGTTGATTTAGATCCTAAACAGTATTTAAACATATATTAGATTATACCAAGTCTTTTTAGGGACTCATTTAGAGTTCCAAAATCTTAAAAATAATTCGTAAACTAAAGTCACTATAACTAATTTAACAATTGCGTTTAACCATTTTAGGGATTCTAGTGATGTTGTTTTGATTTCAAGATAGTTATATTAGCATTAATATATTATAATAAGCTTCAGATATCAAATTGGAGCTTCAAATAATTTAAAAACGTCACTTAGGAAGACAGAGAATGCACCTATTTCAAATCAACCCTCTAGGCTTTTTTATTGGCTCAAGCGAGTGCAAAGTGATTTTGTATCCTAAGTGAGTATAAATGATACAATATACTATAAGTCCTTGGGAATCATTTAGGCTCACATATAAAAACTCACTTCGCGCTAAAACAAAAAGTTATTATAACTAGATTTGATGAAATCAGCTAATACAGCGCTTTTATGACTCTGAGTGCTAGATTGTGAAGTTGTTTTGATTCTAAATATGGGTTAAAAATAATATATATTATAATAATTCTAAGGACCTATTTGGAGTTCCAAACGCTAAAAACTCACGTCACATAAAACAAAGTCAGTTTAACTACTTTTGACGAATCGAGCCTTTAAAGGGTTTTTGGATCGAGTGACTTCAACAAAGTTGTTTGATCCTAAATGAGTATTTAAACATATAATATATTATATTAAGTGTTCAGGACTCACTTGGATCCAAAAAACTAGAAATAATTTTAAAATAAGTGATAAGTTAGTTTTGCCTAAATCGAGCTTTAAAGGGGATTTTTTTTGGCTCCAAGTGACTTTAGCAAGTTGTTTTGATCCTAATGAGTATTTGAATATATAATATATTACAAATAAGTCATAGGCTCATTTTGAGCCGCAAGCCATAAAAACTCACTCATGTAAAACAATGTCATTATAATCAGTTGACGAAATCGAGCCATTAAAGGACATTTATGGCATCGATGTGTCACCAGAAGTTGTTCTGATTCCAAATATGTATTTAAACATATAATATATTATATTGTCTTATGACTCACTTCGAGGTCAAAAAAACCTTAAAAACTCATTCGCTTAAACAAAGTCATTAAAACAAGTTTTGGTCGACATTTGAGTCTTTAAAGGTTGTTTTTTTTGGTCTGCTACTCTAGCAAAGTTGTTTTGATCCCGAACAGTATTCACACATATAATATATCATAAGAAGACTTAAGGACTCATTTGAGCTCCAAAAAACTTCAAAAACTCAATTCACACAAACTAAGTCATATATAACGACTTTTACGTAAATCAAGCCTTTTTAGCGACTATTGGTTCAACTTAGTCAGCAGAGTTGTTTTGATCCTAAATAAGTACTTAAACATATTAGTATATTACAATAAGTCTTTGAAACGCATTTGAGACCTCAATGTTTAAAATTACTGCAGTAAAACAAAGTTATTATAACAAGTTTTCCGAAATCGATTCGTTAAAGGGCTTTTGGCTTCGAAGCGATTTAGCGAAGTTATTTTTATTCAAAATGAGTATTAGAACATATAATATATTATAATAAGTCCTAAGAGTCATTAGAGCACAATGTCATAAAAACTACCGCCAAAAATAAAGTGATTATAACTAGTTTTTAACGACCTTAGTCTTTAAAGGGCTTTTATGGCACGAGATGACTCTAGCTAAGTTGTGTTGATTCTAAATGTGTATTTAAACATATAATATATTATAATAGTGTAAGGACTGATTTGGAGATCCAAAAATCCTTTAAACTAAGGTCCGATGCTAAAACTAAGTCCAGATAACTAGTTTTGGTTTAAATCGTTTTAGTATTTTTGTTCTAAGAGAATTCACAATAAAAGTTGTTGATCCTAAATAGAGTATTTCAAGATATAAATTTATTATAATCAGGTTTAGGGACTTATTTGGAGCTCCAACAAGTCTTAAAAACTCCCATACCAAAAACTCCTTATAACTAGTTTTTACCTAAATCGAGTCAAGAAATGAAGCTTTTGTCATAAATAAGACTCTTAGCAAAGTTGTTTTGATCCTAAATGAGGTATTCACAGTACGTATTATATTATAATGTGTCTTCTCGTTCTATTTGGGAGTCTGAATAGTTTAGTAAAACTCACTGGGCAGAAACAAGTCATTATAACTAGAGCTGACAAACCGAAAGCCTTAAAGGGCTTCATGGACTCGGATGATCACAAAGAAAGTTATTTTGATTCAAAATATGTATTAAACATATAATATATTATAGTAAGTCTTAAGGGCTCATTTGAGCTCCAAAACCTTAAAACTCACTCCGCTAAAAACTAAGTCATTATAACTAGTTTTGCCTAATTCGGAGCTCCTTTAAACTTTTTTGGTCTTGTTTATTTATAACAAACAGTTGATCCAAATGTGTATTTACATATATACATAATATAATACAACGTAAGGACTTAGAGCCCACAACTTCAAAACTCACTTCTCGGCTAAAACTAAAGTCTTTATAACTAGTTTCTGCCTAAATCAAGCCTTAAATGCTTTTTTCATCTGCTGAAACAGCTCCTAAGAAAGAGTTTCTGATCCTAAATGAGTACTTTTCTGAACATTGATACGATCCTCGTTGGACGAGAACCGATGTTGTCGCACTCGTTTTCTTGGGGGGCCCGATTGCGCGGGCTCTGATAAACCCCGCGCTGCGAGGCTCCTGCTAGGGTTGCTTCGGCGGACGCCAACGCAGTTGGCGAATACGCTGATAAGTCGGGATTGTACGCCACAAACGTTGGCCAAGTGGAAGTTGCCGCTTGATGTTCTTCGAAGAATCGTCAAGGATTCGCCTTGATCGATTCGAGTTCTCAGAAGAGTCTCAGGAAATATGAGAGAACACTTCCACAAATTTTGTTATGAACTAAAAACTATCTATTTCATTCATGAGTATAAGTCCCTTTATAAAGTCTTACACGCTTAAGACT
>CM030880.1:1103015-1252462 GCA_018132145.1 Boehmeria nivea var. tenacissima
TAACTAGTTTTGGCGAAATCGAGCGATTAACGGGCCTTTTTGGCTCCGATGTGACTCTAGCAAAGTTATTTTGTTCCCAAACGTGTATTTAAACATATAATATAATATAATAAGTCTTAGGGACTCATTTGGAGCTCCAAAAACATTAAAAACTCACCTCGCGAAAAAACTAAGTGCTTATAACTAGTTTTACCGTAATCGAGCCTTTAAAGGGCTTTTTGGCTCCGATGTGAATCTAGCAAAGTTGTTTTGCTCCCAAACGTGTATTTAAACAAATAATACATTATAATCAGTCTTAGGGACTCATTTAGAGCTCGAAAAAACCTTAAAAACTCAGCTCGTGCAAAATCTAAGTCTTTATAACTAGTTTTGCCGAAATCGAGCGATTAACGGGCCTTTTTGGCTCCGATGTGACTCTAGCAAAGTTATTTTGTTCCCAAACGTGTATTTAAACATATAATATAATATAATAAGTCTTAGGGACTCATTTGGAGCTCCAAAAACATTAAAAAGTCACCTCGCGAAAAAACTAAGTGCTTATAACTAGTTTTACCGTAATCGAGCCTTTAAAGGGCCTTCTGGTTCCGATGTGAATCTAGCAAAGTTGTTTTGCTCCCAAACGTGTATTTAAACAAATAATACATTATAATCAGTCTTAGGGACTCATTTGGATCTCCAAAAAACCTTAAAATCTCAGCTCACGCAAAAACTAAGTCTTTATAACTAGTTTTGCCGAAATCGAGCGATTAACGGGCCTTTTTGGCTCCGATGTGACTCTAGCAAAATTGTTTTGTTCCCAAACGTGTATTTAAACATATAATATATTATAATAAGTCTTAGGGACTCATTTGGAGCTCCAAAAACCTTAAAAACTCACCTCGCGAAAAAACTAAGTGCTTATAACTAGTTTTACCGTAATCGAGCCTTTAAAGGGCTTTTTGGCTCCGATGTGAATCTAGCAAAGTTGTTTTGCTCCCAAACGTGTATTTAAACAAATAATACATTATAATCAGTCTTAGGGACTCATTTAGAGCTCGCAAAAACCTTAAAAACTCAGCTCGTGCAAAAACTAAGTCTTTATAACTAGTTTTGCCGAAATCGAGCGATTAACGGGCCTTTTTGGCTCCGATGTGACTCTAGCAAAGTTATTTTGTTCCCAAACGTGTACTTAAACATATAATATAATATAATAAGTCTTAGGGACTCATTTGGAGCATCAAAAACCTTAAAAACTCACCTCGCGAAAAAACTAAGTGCTTATAACTAGTTTTACCGTAATCGAGCCTTTAAAGGGCTTTTTGGCTCCGATGTGAATCTAGCAAAGTTGTTTTGCTCCCAAACGTGTATTTAAACAAATAATACATTATAATCAGTCTTAGGGACTCATTTGGAGCTCGAAAAAACCTTAAAAACTCAGCTCGCGCAAAAACTAAGTCTATATAACTAGTTTTGCCGAAATCGAGCGATTAACGGGCCTTTTTGGTTCCGATGTGACTCTAGCAAAGTTTTTTTGTTATAATATAATAAGTCTTAGGGACTCATTTGGAGCTCCAAAAACATTAAAAAGTCACCTCACGAAAAAACTAGGTGCTTATAACTAGTTTTACCGTAATCGAGCCTTTAAAGGGCCTTCTGGTTCCGTGTGAATCTAGCAAAGTTGTTTTGCTCCCAAACGTGTATTTAAACAAATAATACATTATAATCAGTCTTAGGGACTCATTTGGAGCTCCAAAAAACCTTAAAAACTCAGCTCGCGCAAAAACTAAATCTTTATAACTAGTTTAGCCGAAATCGAGCGATTAACGGGCCTTTTTGGCTCCGATGTGACTCTAGCAAAGTTGTTTTGTTCCCAAACGTGTATTTAAACATATAATATATTATAATAAGTCTTAGGGACTCATTTGGAGCTTCAAAAACCTTAAAAACTCACCTCGCGAAAAAACTAAGTGCTTATAACTAGTTTTACCGAGCCTTTAAAGGGTTTTTTGGCTCCGATGTGAATCTAGCAAAATTGTTTTGCTCCCAAACGTGTATTTAAACAAATAATACATTAGAATCAGTCTTAGGGACTCATTTGGAGCTCCAAAAAACCTTAAAATCTCAGGTCGCGCAAAAACTAAGTCTTTATAACTAGTTTTGTCGAAATCGAGCGATTAACGGGCCTTTTTGGCTCCGATGTGACTCTAGCAAAATTGTTTTGTTCCCAAACGTGTATTTAAACATATAATATATTATAATAAGTCTTAGGGACTCATTTGGAGCTCCAAAAACCTTAAAAACTCACCTCGCGAAAAAACTAAGTGCTTATAACTAGTTTTACCGTAATCGAGCCTTTAAAGGGCTTTTTGGCTCCGATGTGAATCTAGCAAAGTTGTTTTGCTCCCAAACGTGTATTTAAACAAATAATACATTATAATCAGTCTTAGGGACTCATTTAGAGCTCGAAAAAACCTTAAAAACTCAGCTCGTGCAAAATCTAAGTCTTTATAACTAGTTTTGCCGAAATCGAGCGATTAACGGGCCTTTTTGGCTCCGATGTGACTCTAGCAAAGTTATTTTGTTCCCAAACGTGTATTTAAACATATAATATAATATACTAAGTCTTAGGGACTCATTTGGAGCTCCAAAAACATTAAAAAGTCACCTCGCGAAAAAACTAAGTGCTTATAACTAGTTTTACCGTAATCGAGCCTTTAAAGGGCCTTCTGGTTCCGATGTGAATCTAGCAAAGTTGTTTTGCTCCCAAACGTGTATTTAAACAAATAATACATTATAATCAGTCTTAGGGACTCATTTGGATCTCCAAAAAACCTTAAAATCTCAGCTCACGCAAAAACTAAGTCTTTATAACTAGTTTTGCCGAAATCGAGCGATTAACGGGCCTTTTTGGCTCCGATGTGACTCTAGCAAAATTGTTTTGTTCCCAAACGTGTATTTAAACATATAATATATTATAATAAGTCTTAGGGACTCATTTGGAGCTCCAAAAACCTTAAAAACTCACCTCGCGAAAAAACTAAGTGCTTATAACTAGTTTTACCGTAATCGAGCCTTTAAAGGGCTTTTTGGCTCCGATGTGAATCTAGCAAAGTTGTTTTGCTCCCAAACGTGTATTTAAACAAATAATACATTATAATCAGTCTTAGGGACTCATTTAGAGCTCGAAAAAACCTTAAAAACTCAGCTCGTGCAAAATCTAAGTCTTTATAACTAGTTTTGCCGAAATCGAGCGATTAACGGGCCTTTTTGGCTCCGATGTGACTCTAGCAAAGTTATTTTGTTCCCAAACGTGTATTTAAACATATAATATAATATACTAAGTCTTAGGGACTCATTTGGAGCTCCAAAAACATTAAAAAGTCACCTCGCGAAAAAACTAAGTGCTTATAACTAGTTTTACCGTAATCGAGCCTTTAAAGGGCTTTTTGGCTCCGATGTGAATCTAGCAAAGTTGTTTTGCTCCCAAACGTGTATTTAAACAAATAATACATTATAATCAGTCTTAGGGACTCATTTAGAGCTCGCAAAAACCTTAAAAACTCAGCTCGTGCAAAAACTAAGTCTTTATAACTAGTTTTGCCGAAATCGAGCGATTAACGGGCCTTTTTGGCTCCGATGTGACTCTAGCAAAGTTATTTTGTTCCCAAACGTGTACTTAAACATATAATATAATATAATAAGTCTTAGGGACTCATTTGGAGCATCAAAAACCTTAAAAACTCACCTCGCGAAAAAACTAAGTGCTTATAACTAGTTTTACCGTAATCGAGCCTTTAAAGGGCTTTTTGGCTCCGATGTGAATCTAGCAAAGTTGTTTTGCTCCCAAACGTGTATTTAAACAAATAATACATTATAATCAGTCTTAGGGACTCATTTGGAGCTCGAAAAAACCTTAAAAACTCAGCTCGCGCAAAAACTAAGTCTATATAACTAGTTTTGCCGAAATCGAGCGATTAACGGGCCTTTTTGGCTCCGATGTGACTCTAGCAAAGTTTTTTTGTTATAATATAATAAGTCTTAGGGACTCATTTGGAGCTCCAAAAACATTAAAAAGTCACCTCACGAAAAAACTAAGTGCTTATAACTAGTTTTACCGTAATCGAGCCTTTAAAGGGCCTTCTGGTTCCGTGTGAATCTAGCAAAGTTGTTTTGCTCCCAAACGTGTATTTAAACAAATAATACATTATAATCAGTCTTAGGGACTCATTTGGAGCTCCAAAAAACCTTAAAAACTCAGCTCGCGCAAAAACTAAATCTTTATAACTAGTTTAGCCGAAATCGAGCGATTAACGGGCCTTTTTGGCTCCGATGTGACTCTAGCAAAGTTGTTTTGTTCCCAAACGTGTATTTAAACATATAATATATTATAATAAGTCTTAGGGACTCATTTGGAGCTTCAAAAACCTTAAAAACTCACCTCGCGAAAAAACTAAGTGCTTATAACTAGTTTTACCGAGCCTTTAAAGGGTTTTTTGGCTCCGATGTGAATCTAGCAAAGTTGTTTTGCTCCCAAACGTGTATTTAAACAAATAATACATTATAATCATTCTTAGGGACTCATTTGGAGCTCAAAAAAACCTTAAAAACTCAGCTCGCGCAAAAACTAAGTCTATATAACTAGTTTTGCCGAAATCGAGCGATTAACGGGCCTTTTTGGCTCCGATGTGACTCTAGCAAAGTTGTTTTGTTCCCAAACGTGTATTTAAACATATAATATATTATAATAAGTCTTAGGGACTCATTTGGAGCTTCAAAAACCTTAAAAACTCACCTCGCGAAAAAACTAAGTGCTTATAACTAGTTTTACCGAGCCTTTAAAGGGTTTTTTGGCTCCGATGTGAATCTAGCAAAGTTGTTTTGCTCCCAAACGTGTATTTAAACAAATAATACATTATAATCATTCTTAGGGACTCATTTGGAGCTCAAAAAAACCTTAAAAACTCACCTCGCGAAAAAACTAAGGGCTTATAACTAGTTTTACCGTAATCGAGCCTTTAAAGGGCTTTTTGGCTCCGATGTGAATCTAGCAAAGTTTTTTTGCTCCCAAACGTGTATTTAAACAAATAATACATTATAATCAGTCTTAGGGACTCATTTGGAGCTCCAAAAAACCTTAAAAACTCAGCCTGCGCAAAAACTAAGTCTTTATAACTAGTTTTGCCGAAATCGAGCGATTAACGGGCCTTTTTGGCTCCGATGTGACTCTAGCAAAGTTGTTTTGTTCCCAAACGTGTATTTAAACATATAATATATTATAATAAGTCTTAGGGACTCATTTGGAGCTTCAAAAACCTTAAAAACTCACCTCGCGAAAAAACTAAGTGCTTATAACTAGTTTTACCGTAATCGAGCCTTTAAAGGGCCTTCTGGTTCCGATGTGAATCTAGCAAAGTTGTTTTGCTCCCAAACGTGTATTTAAACAAATAATACATTATAATCAGTCTTAGGGACTCATTTGGAGCTCCAAAAAACCTTAAAAACTCAGCTCGCGCAAAAACTAAGTCTATATAACTAGTTTTGCCGAAATCGAGCGATTAACGGGCCTTTTTGGCTCCGATGTGACTCTAGCAAAGTTATTTTGTTCCCAAACGTGTATTTAAACATATAATATATTATAATAAGTCTTAGGGACTCATTTGGAGCTTCAAAAACCTTAAAAACTCACCTCGCGAAAAAACTAAGGGCTTATAACTAGTTTTACCGTAATCGAGCCTTTAAAGGGCTTTTTGGCTCCGATGTGAATCTAGCAAAGTTTTTTTGCTCCCAAACGTGTATTTAAACAAATAATACATTATAATCAGTCTTAGGGACTCATTTGGAGCTCCAAAAAACCTTAAAAACTCAGCCTGCGCAAAAACTAAGTCTTTATAACTAGTTTTGCCGAAATCGAGCGATTAACGGGCCTTTTTGGCTCCGATGTGACTCTAGCAAAGTTGTTTTGTTCCCAAACGTGTATTTAAACATATAATATATTATAATAAGTCTTAGGGACTCATTTGGAGCTTCAAAAACCTTAAAAACTCACCTCGCGAAAAAACTAAGTGCTTATAACTAGTTTTACCGTAATCGAGCCTTTAAAGGGCCTTCTGGTTCCGATGTGAATCTAGCAAAGTTGTTTTGCTCCCAAACGTGTATTGAAACAAATAATACATTATAATCAGTCTTAGGGACTCATTTGGAGCTCCAAAAAACCTTAAAAACTCAGCTCGCGCAAAAACTAAGTCTTTATAACTAGTTTTGCCGAAATCGAGCGATTAACGGGCCTTTTTGGCTCCGATGTGACTCTAGCAAAGTTATTTTGTTCCCAAACGTGTATTTAAACATATAATATATTATAATAAGTCTTAGGGACGTGGAGCGGCTTGGTTTCTTCTGCCTTCATTCTCTCCTTGCTCCCGTTCCGCCCTCATCGCACCCATTTCTCCTCTCATATGCGTCACCTCACGCATTAAATCTTGCATTTGGCCTCTTAGCGCCTCCATCACAATGTTGTTATCCGCTGGCCTAACACGCTTGGCTCGTGCTCCGTCTTCTCCGCTGCCTGACATGGTTAGAAATACAACAGAAAAATTGGACCTCACAACACTCCCTCACGTGTTTCACTCGGAAGAATTTGAACTCTCGATACGTCTCTCGTGTTTAGCACTCGAATTGGCTTTTACCCTCGATTAGTCTCACCACTCGTGCCTTTTTCCACTCAAATTTCTCACTAAGGTTTTCTCGACGAACTCGAATGTACTCAAGAACAATTCCTAACAAATGTGGGACTTTCAAAGACCAAAACCCGCAAAACGTGTTAAGAGCGTTCCGCAAAACACAAGAACGAAAACAATGGTGAACAATACTCGATCAAACAAGCTTTCCTCTTCTTTTTTTTTTTTTTAAATGGTCGGCAGTTCTTTTGTAATGGCCGAACCCTCTTTTTTTTTTTTTTCTACACTTGATGCAAATGAAAAACACGTACACACACTCGATATTCAATGACGGTTCAAGAACGATGAATAAAATTTAAGAACCACACAAGAATGAAGAATGAAAATTAGAAATTGAAAAATGAAAAATAGTTAAATTCCAACAAGAAAAAGCCGAAGCTCTGATACCACTTGATACGATCCTCGTTGGACGAGAACCGATGTTGTCGATCGTTTCCTTGTCGGATTGCACGGGCCGGATAAAAACCCCGTCGGAGACTCGGTTAGGATGCTCGAAGGGACGCCACAACGGTTGCGAAATAGCTGTTGATAAGTCGGGGATTGTGGAACGCCACAAACGGTTGCGGGAAGTTACCGTTTGATAAGTTCTTCGAAGAATCGTCAAGGATTCGCCTTGATTGATTCGAGTTCTGAGAAGAGTCTCAGAGAGAAATGAGAGAAAACTCACAAGTTTTGTTATGAACTAAAAAACTATCCTTCATTCAGTAGGAGAAGCTCCTTTTATAAAGTCTTACACGCTTAGGACTGAAAAAGTAAAAGTTACAGTCAAAAATTTGAAGGAAACGCTTGTGAGGCGGTTTCCTCGCGGTTTGCCGATCGATCGGTGCGGTGCGGCGATCGATCGGCAGAAGGGGCGATCGATCGGCTGGAAGCCACGATCGATCGGCACAGCCTCTGCCCAAGTTGTTGCCTGCTGGCCGATCGATCGGCCAAAGGTGGCGAACGATCGGCGGTGCTGCTGCCAAAATACGTCCTTCATGCGATCGATCGGCTACATTTGCGCGATCGATCGGCGGTGCTTCGGGTCTCCTTCCTAAAACTCCTCCAAAACAAGTCTAAATGATCTAAAAGTGTTACAATTGTCTCTAAAACTTACTTACACATTATTTAATAGAAAATTACATGATAATTAATGTAAATTCTTCGACGAACACCTAGTTGTCCGTCCGGCTTCTTTCTCGGTCTTAAGCTTCTTGAATAACGTGCACGCACGTTGTCTTTGACTCGCTCGGATGACCTCGTTCCTTGAAGAAGCTTGTCATGACCAAGCTTAGTTGTTCCTTGAACCGTTTGGTACGGTCTCTCGTCATCGGACCTTCGGGAGCGTCGATGGTGGAATCACTCCTCTGAATGCGATCGAGTATAGCACGGTCCATGATCGCATCACTGAGGAAGAGAATCCGCCAAAACATCGACGAGGAGCTTCGTGCGGGAATGGACAAGATTGAGTCTCTTTTCTCACAACGGAAAGAGTCAAGTCCTAACCCGGACAAAGTTAGCAACATCAACGTGAAGACGCCCCAGAAAGAAGAGTCCTAGAAGATGGAGCATGTAGAGATTCCACCGGCAGATGAGGCCTTGATGGAGAGTATGGAGAATCACGAAGACGGAGGAACGAAGTCAGAGGATCATGATGTTCAACGTCCAAGTGAAGTCGTTTTTCCTTTTTCTGATAATGATGTTACTTCTAATCTTCTTGTAATTTCAAACTTCATACAATTGTATAATGTGTGCTTGAGAGAAGAAAATCCGCTACTGAGGGTGGATAAAGAGAGTGCATTTGATGAGATAAGGGGGATTGAAGTGATGAGAGGAAAGAAGAAAAAGAAAAAAAGAAACGGGAAGCGAGTGAAGGAGAAATTATTTGTTCTTGATATTTTCATGTTACCATAGCTCGGATTTGAGGGCTAATCCTTTTGAAGAGGAGGAGGATGATACGATCATGGTCGACGAAGTATCAGCCAATTCGAGATCAAGATTCAAGCTATTTTGATTTAAAGTTTTTAGGTGTTTTTAGAGTCATTTAAATTATGTAATGTAAGTTATTGTGAACTTAGAGTCATTTGGAAGAGTTTGGGAACATTTGGGATTATTTTGGTGGAGTTTCAGCACAGGAGGTCCGAGAGATAGCCGATCGATTGCAGCATTCCAGCCGAACGATCGGCCCAATACACGCGCGTCCAGCAGAGCCAGCGCCGATTGGTCGCCACCCTTCAGCCGAACGATCGCGCGCAAGATGCATCTCCGCACCGATCGATCACGCCTTAAAGCTGATCGCTCGCCCAAGTCTACCGATCGGTCGCACAATCGCGCTGATCGTTCGCTAAACCGCCCAGTTCGCGCGTACCTCTTGTCGATCGATCGCCCGACACAGCCGATCAATCGCCCAGTCGCCCAGCTTTCAGTCACAAGTCACTTTATGCGTTTTATTCGAATCTTTTTATTAGTTTAGGATTTTTAGCCGACTTTAGCTTTTGTAAAAGTCTATTTAAAGAGGTTTTCAACCTCAGAAGAGATATAGAATTTGGATTTCAGAAAACACTCTCTCGTGAGTTTCTCTCTTTCTCTGAGTTCATCTCAGAACTCGAATCGATCAAGGCGAATCCTTGACGATTCATCGCAGAACTTATCAAACGGTATCCTCCCGCAACTGTTTGTGGCGTTCCACAATCCCCGACTTATCAACGGCTATTCCGCAACCGTTGTGGCGTCCCTTCGAGCAACCTAACCGAGTCTCTGACGGGGTTTCTATCCGGCCCGTGCAATCCGACAAGAAAACGATCGAAAACACCGGTTCTCGTCCAACGAGGATCATTTCAGTAGAGCCACATCGATGCCATAAAAGTCCTTTAATGGCTCGATTTCGTCAAAACTAGTTATAATGATTTGTTTTAGCGCGAACTGAGTTTTTAAGGCTTGTTGAAGCTTCAAATGACTCCCTAAGACTTATTATAATATATTATGTGTTCAAAAACTCATTCAGGATCAAAACAACTTTGCGAGTCACTTCGGAGCCAAAAAAGCCCTTTAAAGGCTCGATTTAGGCAAAACTAGTTATAAAGACTTAGTTTTAGCGCGAAGTGAGTTTTTGAAGTTTTTGGAGCTCCAAATAAGTCATTAAGTCTTATTATAATATATTATATGTGTAAATACACATTTGGGATCAAAACAACATTGCTAGAATCACTTCGGAGCCAAAAAAAAGTTTAAAGGTTCGAATTAGGCAAAACTAGTTATAATGACTTAGTTTTAGCGCGGAGTGAGTTTTTAAGGTTTTTAGAGCTCCAAATGAGTCCTTAAGACTTATTATAATATATTATATGTTTAAATACATATTTGGAATCAAAATAACTTTGCTACAGTCACATCCAGTCCATGAAAGCCCTTTAAAAGTTCGATTTCATCAAAACTAGTTATAATGACTTTGTTTTACCGCGAAGTGAGTTTTTATGGCTTGTTGGAGCTCCAAATGAGCCCAGAAGACACATTATAATATATTACATGCTCAAATACTCATTTAGGATCAAAACAACTTTGCTAGAGTCACTTCGCAGCCAAAAAAGCCATTTAACGGCTCGATTTAGGTAAAACTAGTTATAAGGAATTAGTTTTTTGGCGAAGGGAGTTTTAAAGACTTGTTGGAGCTCGAAATGAGTCCCTAAGACTTATTATAATATTTTATATGCGGAAATACTCATTTAGGATCAGAACAAGTTTGTTAGAGTCACTTCGGAGCCAAAAAAGCCCTTTAAAGGCTCGATTTGCAAAACTAGTTATAAGGACTTAGTTTTAGCACGACGTGAGTTTTTAAGGTTTTTGGAGCTCCAAATCAGTCCTTAAGAATTATTATAATATATTATATGTTTAAATACACATCTAGAATCAAAACAACTTTGCTAGAGTCACATCGAGTCCATAAAAGCGCTTTAAATGGTCGATTTCGTCAAAACTAGTTATAATGACTTTGTTTTAGCGCGAAGTGAGTTTTTATGGCTTCTTGGAGCTACAAATGAGCCCATAGGACTTATTATAGTATATTATATGTTCAAATACTCATTTAGGGTAAAAATAACTTTGCCAGAGTCACTTCGCAGCCAAAAAAGCCCTTTAACAGATCGATTTAGGCAAAACTAGTTATAATGACTTTGTTTTACTGCGAAGTGAGTTTTTAAGGCTTGTTGAAGGTCCAAATACGTTTCTAAGACTTGTTATAATATATAATATGTTTAAATACATATTTGGGATCAAAACAACTTTGCTAGAGCACATCGGAACCAAAAAATCCCTTTAAAGACTCGATTTTAGTAAAATTCGTTATAATGACTTTGGTTTTACGTGAATTGAGTTTTTAAGGCTTTTTGGAGCTCTAAATGAGTCCCTAAGACTTGTTATAATATATTTTATGTTCAAATACTCATTTAGGATCAAAACAACTTTGCTAGACTCACTTCGGAGCGAAAAAAGCCCTTCAAAGGCTGGATTTAGGCAAAACTAGTTTTAAGGAGTTTGTTTTAGCGCGAATTGTGTTTTTAAGGTATTTTGATCTCCAAGTGAGTCCTTAAGACTTATTATAACATATTATATGTTTAAATACACATTTGGGATCGAAAAAACTTTGGTAGAGCCACATGGATGCCATAAAAGTCCTTTAAAGGCTCGATTTCGTCAAAACTAGTTATAATGATTTGTTTTAGCGTGAACTGAGTTTTTAAGGCTTGTTGAAGCTTCAAATGACTCCCTAAGACTTATTATAATATATTATGTGTTCAAAAACTCATTTAGGATCAAAACAACTTTGCGAGTGACTTCGGAGCCAAAAAAGCCCTTTAAAAGCTTGATTTAGGCAAAACTAGTTATACTGACTTAGTTTAAGCGCAAAATTCATTTTAAGATTTTTGGATCTCCAAATGAGTCCTTAACACTTATTATAATATATTATATGTTTAAATACACATTTGGAATCAAAACAACTTTGCTAGAGTCACATCGATGCCATAAAAGCCCTTTAAAGGCTCGATTTCGTCAAAACTAGTTACAATGACTTTGTTTTCGCGCGAAGTGTGTTTTTAAGGCTTGTTGGAGCTCCAAATGAGTCCTTAAGCCTCATTATAATATATTATGTGTTTTAATACACATTTTGAATCAAAACAACTTCGCTAGAGTTGTATCGATGCCATAAAAGCCCTTTAAGGGATCGATTTCATCAAAACTAGTTATAATGACTTTGTTTTAGCGCGAAGTGTGTTTTCAAGGCTTGTTGGAGACTCAAATGATTCCCAAACACTTATTGTAATATATTATATGTTCAAGTACTCATTTAGGATCAAAACAACTTTGCTAGACTCAGTTCGGAGCCAAAAAAGCCCTTTAAAGGCTTGATTTAGGCAAAACTAGTTATAAAGACTTAGTTTTGGCGCGAAGTGAGTTTTTGAAGTTGTTGGAGCTCCAAATAAGTCCTTAAGTCTTATTATAATATATTATATGCGTAAATACACATTTGGGATCAAAACAACATTGCTAGAATCACTTCGGAGCCAAAAAAAAGTTTAAAGGCTCGAATTAGGCAAAACTAGTTATAATGACTTAGTTTTAGCGCGGAGTGAGTTTTTAAGGTTTTTGGAGCTCCAAATGAGTCCTTAAGACTTATTATAATATATTATATGTTTAAATACATATTTGGAATCAAAATAACTTTGCTACAGTCACATCCAGTCCATGAAAGCCCTTTAAAAGCTCGATTTCATCAAAACTAGTTATAATGACTTTGTTTTACCGCGAAGTGAGTTTTTATGGCTTGTTGGAGCTCCAAATGAGCCCAGAAGACACATTATAATATATTACATACTCAAATACTCATTTAGGATCAAAACAACTTTGCTAGAGTCACTTCACAGCCAAAAAAGCCATTTAACGGCTCGATTTAGGTAAAACTAGTTATAAGGAATTAGTTTTTTGGCGAAGGGAAGTTTAAAGACTTGTTGGAGCTCGAAATGAGTCCCTAAGACTTATTATCATATTTTATATTCGGAAAAACTCCTTTAGGATCAGAAGAAGTTTGTTAGAGTCACTTCGGAGCCAAAAAAGCCCTTTAAAGGCTCGATTTAGGCAAAACTAGTTATAAGGACTTAATCTTAGCACGACGTGAGTTTTTAAGGTTTTTGGAGCTCCAAATCAGTCCTTAAGAATTATTATAATATATTATATGTTTAAATACACATTTAGAATCAAAACAACTTTGCTAGAGTCACATCGAGTCCATAAAAGCGCTTTAAAAGGTCGATTTCGTCAAAACTAGTTATAATGACTTTGTTTTAGCGCGAAGTGAGTTTTTATGGCTTCTTGGAGCTACAAATAAGCCCATTGGACTTATTATAGTATATTATATGTTCAAATACTCATTTAGGATAAAAATAACTTTGCCAGAGTCACTTCGCAGCCAAAAAAACCCTTTAACGGATCGATTTAGGCAAAACTAGTTATAATGACTTTGTTTTTCTGCGAAGTGAGTTTTTAAGGCTTGTTGAAGGTCTAAATACGTTTCTAAGACTTGTTATAATATATAATATGTTTAAATATAATCAAGGGGACGGGGTCACAATACAAATCTTGTTTGAAGGTCCTGAATACTATTCCGCATCTTTGACGGATCACGAAGCAAATTCCGCATCTTTGGTGGAGTTTCAGCACAGGAGGTCCGAGAGAGAGCCGATCGCTCGCCAGCCTTCAGCCGAACGATCGGCACAACACACGCGCGTCCAGCAGAGCCAGCGCCGATCGGTCGCCAGCCTTCAGCCGAACGATCGCGCGCAAGATGCGTCCCCGCGCCGATCGATCGCGCGTTAAAGCCGATCGCTCGCCCCTGTCTGCCGATCGGTCGCACAACCACGCCGAACGATCGCCAAACCGCCCAGTTCACGCGTGCCTCTTGCCGATCGATCGCCCGACACAGCCGATCGATCGCCAGTCGCCCAGCTTTTCAGTCACGAGCTACTTTATGCGTTTTGTTCGAAAATTTAAATTGTTTAGATTATTTTTAACCGACTTTAGCTTGTAAAAGTTTATTTAAAGGAGGTTTTCAACCTCAGAAGATATAGAATTTGGTTTACAGAAAACAAACACTCTCTCGTGAGTTTCTCTCGTTTCTCTCTGAGTTCGTCTCAGAACTCGAATCGATCAAGGCGAATCCTTGACGATTCTTCGAAGAACTTATCAAACGGCAATCCTCCCGCAACCGTTTGTGGCGTTCCACAATCCCCGACTTATCGACGGCTATTCCGCAACCGTTGTGGCGTCCCTTCGAGCATCCTAACCGAGTCTCCGACGGGGTTTTTATCCGGCCCGTGCAATCCGACAAGGAAACGATCGACAACATCGGTTCTCGTCCAACGAGGATCGTATCAAGTGGTATCAGAGCTTCGGCCTTTTCTTGTAGGATTTATCTATCTTTCATTTTTCTATTTCTGATTTTTCATTCTTATTCATCATTCTTGAACATCGTCAATCGTTCTTGAATCATTCTTGAACCGTTCTTGAACATCAAGTGTGTGTGTGCCTTTATTTGCGTTCTAGAGTCAAAAAAAAAATCTGCGTTTTTGTGTTTTTGTTAATGTTCTTGTGTCAATCTCGAATTCTTGAATTTAGTTCTTGATTTTTCTTGAATTCACATATCTAAAGTCTTGTTACAAAAAAAAAAAAAAAAAAGGGAGAGAAAGTTCGAGTGGTAAAAGGCGCGAAAGCAGAGAGCATTCGAGGTTAAAAGCCGAATCATGTGTGAAACACGAGCGTTGAGTGAAACACGTGAGGGAGCGAATTGTGAGGTCCTATTCTTTTATCTCTAACGAGTTTGCAGGATCATGTTTCACAATGATCGAAGACGTGGCTATGGCGACAACACCATCAGTACGAAACTCCCGTCCTTCCATGGAGGGTGTTCCTATAAGGAGTTCCAGAAGTGGAAAGATAAAATGGAGGCAATATTCGACGGTGACTACTACTCCGAACGTGAAAAGGTTAACATTGCCACTCGTACACTCGATGACGATACTTTCGAATGGTGGGAAGTGGAGAGACATTGTAGGCGTTTTTATGGTGATCGACCTCTCGATACATGGTATGAGATGACGGAGATGCTGAGGAAGAGAATCCGCCAAAACATCGACGAGGAGCTTCGTGCGGGAATGGACAAGATTGAGTCTCTTTTCTCACAATGGAAAGAGTCAAGTCCTAACCCGGACAAAGTTAGCAACATCAACGTGAAGACGCCCCAGAAAGAAGAGTCCTTGAAGACGGAGCATGTAGAGATTCCACCGGCAGATGAGGCCTTGATGGAGAGTATGGAGAATCACGAAGACGGAGGAACAAAGTCAGAGGATCATGATGTTCAACGTCCAAGTGTAGTTGTTTTTCCTTTTTCTGATAATGATGTTACTTCTAATCTTCTTGTAATTTCAAACTTCATACAATTGTATAATGTGTGCTTGAGAGAAGAAAATCCGCTACTGAGGGTGGATAAAGAGAGTGCATTTGATGAATTAAAGGGGACTGAAGTGATGAGAAGAAAGAAGAAAAAGAAAAAGAGAAACGGGAAGCGAGTGAAGGAGAAATTGTTTGTTCTTGATATTTTTCAGGTTACCATGGCTCGGATTTGAGGGCAAATCCTTTTTGAAGAGGAAGAGGATGATACGATCATGGTCGACGAACCGTCGACCGAATGCGAGATCAAGTTCAAGCTATTTTTGGTTTAGAGTTTTAAGTGTTTTTAGAGTCGTTTATTATGTAATTTTAGTTACTTTTGTTTAAGTGTGAACTTAGAGTCATTTGGAAGTGTTTGGGAACAATTGGAATTATTTTTGAAGTTTCAGCACAGGAGGTCCGAGAGAGAGCCGATCGCTCGCCAGCCTTCAGCCGAACGATCGGCACAACACACGCGCGCCCAGCAGAGCCAGCGCCGATCGGTCGCCAGCCTTCAGCCGAACGATCGCGCGCAAGATGCGTCCCCGCGCCGATCGATCGCGCGTTAAAGCCGATCGCTCGCCCCTGTCTGCCGATCGGTCGCACAACCACGCCGAACGATCGCCAAACCGCCCAGTTCACGCGTGCCTCTTGCCGATCGATCGCCCGACACAGCCGATCGATCGCCAGTCGCCCAGCTTTTCAGTCACGAGCTACTTTATGCGTTTTGTTCGAAAATTTAAATTGTTTAGATTATTTTTAACCGACTTTAGCTTGTAAAAGTCTATTTAAAGAGGTTTTCAACCTCAGAAGAGATATAGAATTTGGATTTCAGAAAACACTCTCTGGTGAGTTTCTCTCTTTCTCTGAGTTCGTCTCAAAACTCGAATCGATCAAGGCAAATCCTTGACGATTCTTCGCAGAACTTATCAAACGGTATCCTCCCGCAACTGTTTGTGGCGTTCCACAATCCCCGACTTATCAACGGCTATTCCGCAACCGTTGTGGCGTCCCTTCGAGCAACCTAACCGAGTCTCTAACGGGGTTTCTATCCTGCCCGTTCAATCAAACAAGAAAATGATCGACAACACCGGTTCTCGTCCAACGAGGATCGTATAAGTAGAGCCACATCGATGCCATAAAAGTCCTTTCAAGGCTCGATTTCGTCAAAACTAGTTATAATGATTTGTTTTAGCGCGAACTGAGTTTTTAAGGCTTGTTGAAGCTTCAAATGAGTCCCTAAGACTTATTATAATATATTATGTGTTCAAATACTCATTTAGGATCAAAACAACTTTGCGAGTCACTTCGGAGCCAAAAAAGCCCTTTAAAAGCTTGATTTAGGCAAAACTAGTTATACTGACTTAGTTTAAGCGCAAAATTCGTTTTAAGATTTTTGGATCTCCAAATGAGTCCTTAACACTTATTATAATATATTATATGTTTAAATACACATTTGGAATCAAAACAACTTTGCTAGAGTCACATCGATGCCATAAAAGCCCCTTAAAGGCTCGATTTCGTCAAAACTAGTTACAATGACTTTGTTTTCGCGCGCAGTGTGTTTTTAAGGCTTGTTGGTGCTCCAAATGAGTCCTTAAGACTCATTATAATATATTATGTGTTTTAATACACATTTTGAATCAAAACAACTTCGCTAGAGTTGCATCAATGCCATAAAAGCCCTTTAAGGGATCGATTTCATCAAAACTAGTTATAATGACTTTGTTTTAGCGCGCAGTGAGTTTTCAAGGCTTGTTAGAGCCTCAAATGATTCCCAAAGACTTATTGTAATATATTATATGTTCAACTACTCATTTAGGATCAAAACAACTTTGCTAGACTCAGCTCGGAGCCAAAAAAGCCCTTTAAAGGCTTGATTTAGGCAAAACTAGTTATAAAGACTTAGTTTTAGCGCGAAGTGAGTTTTTGAAGTTGTTGGAGCTCCAAATAAGTCCTTAAGTCTTATTATAATATATTATATGTGTAAATACACATTTGGGATCAAAACAACATTGCTAGAATCACTTCGGAGCCAAAAAAAAGTTTAAAGGCTCGAATTAGGCAAAACTAGTTATAATGACTTAGTTTTAGCGCGGAGTGAGTTTTTAAGGTTTTTGGAGCTCCAAATGAGTCCTTAAGACTTATTATAATATATTATATGTTTAAATACATATTTGGAATCAAAATAACTTTGCTACAGTCACATCCAGTCCATGAAAGCACTTTAAAAGCTCGATTTCATCAAAACTAGTTATAATGACTTTGTTTTACCGCGAAGTGAGTTTTTATGGCTTGTTGGAGCTCCAAATGAGCCCAGAAGACACATTATAATATATTACATACTCAAATACTCATTTAGGATCAAAACAACTTTGCTAGAGTCACTTCGCAGCCAAAAAAGCCATTTAACGGCTCGATTTAGGTAAAACTAGTTATAAGGAATTAGTTTTTTGGCGAATGGAGTTTTAAAGACTTGTTGGAGCTCGAAAGGAGTCCCTAAGACTTATTATAATATTTTATATGCGGAAATACTCATTTAGGATCAGAACAAGTTTGTTATAGTCACTTCGGAGCCAAAAAAGCCCTTTAAAGGCTCGATTTAGGCAAAACTAGTTATAAGGACTTAGTTTTAGCACGACGTGAGTTTTTAAGGTTTTTGGAGCTCCAAATCAGTCCTTAAGAATTATGATAATATATTATATGTTTAAATACACATATAGAATCAAATCAACTTTGCTAGAGTCACATCGAGTCCATAAAAGCGCTTTAAAAGGTCGATTTCGTCAAAACTAGTTATAATGACTTTGTTTTAGCGCGAAGTGAGTTTTTATGGCTTCTTGGAGCTACAAATGAGCCCATAGGACTTATTATAGTATATTATATGTTCAAATACTCATTAAGGATAAAAATAACTTTGCCAGAGTCACTTCGCAGCCAAAAAAGCCCTTTAACGGATCGATTTAGGCAAAACTAGTTATAATGACTTTGTTTTACTGCGAAGTGAGTTTTTAAGGCTTGTTGAAGGTCCAAATACGTTTCTAAGACTTGTTATAATATATAATATGTTTAAATACATATTTGGGATCAAAACAACTTTGCTAGAGTCACATCGGAACCAAAAAATCCCTTTAAAGGATCGATTTCAATAAAATTCGTTATAATGACTTTGGTTTTACGTGCATTGAGTTTTTAAGGCTTTTTGGAGCTCTAAATGAGTCCCTAAGACTTGTTATAATATATTTTATGTTCAAATACTCATTTAGGATCAAAACAACTTTGCTAGAGTCACTTCGGAGCGAAAAAAGCCCTTCATAGGCTGGATTTAGGCAAAACTAGTTTTAAGGACTTTGTTTTAGCGCGAAGTGAGTTTTTAAGGTATTTTGATCTCCAAGTGAGTCCTTAAGACTTATTATAATATATTATATGTTTAAATACACATTTGGGATCGAAAAAACTTTGGTAGAGCCACATCGATGCCATAAAAGTCCTTTAAAGGCTCGATTTCGTCAAAACTAGTTATAATGATTTGTTTTAGCGCGAACCGAGTTTTTAAGGCTTGTTGAAGCTTCAAATGAGTCCCTAAGACTTATTATAATATATTATGTGTTCAAATACTCATTTAGGATCAAAACAACTTTGCGAGTCACTTCGGAGCCAAAAAAGCCCTTTAAAAGCTTGATTTACGCAAAACTAGTTATGTTGACTTAGTTTAAGCGCAAAATTCGTTTTAAGATTTTTGGATCTCCAAATGAGTCCTTAACACTTATTATAATATATTATATGTTTAAATACACATTTGGAATCAAAACAACTTTGCTAGAGTCACATCGATGCCATAAAAGCCCCTTAAAGGCTAGATTTCGTCAAAAATAGTTACAATGACTTTGTTTTCGCGCGAAGTGTGTTTTTAAGGCTTGTTGGAGCTCCAAATGAGTCCTTAAGACTCATTATAATATATTATGTGTTTTAATACACATTTTGAATCAAAACAACTTCGCTAGAGTTGCATCGATGCCATAAAAGCCCTTTAAGGGATCGATTTCATCAAAACTAGTTATAATGACTTTGTTTTAGCGCGAAGTGAGTTTTCAAGGCTTGTTGGAGCCTCAAATGATTCCCAAAGACTTATTGTAATATATTATATGTTCAAGCACTCATTTAGGATCGAAACAACTTTGCTAGACTCAGCTAGGAGCCAAAAAAGCCCTTTAAAGGCTTGACTTAGGCAAAACTAGTTATAAAGACTTAGTTTTAGCGCGAAATGAGTTTTTGAAGTTGTTGGAGCTCCAAATAAGTCCTTAAGTCTTATTATAATATATTATATGTGTAAATACACATTTGGGATCAAAACAACATTGCTAGAATCACTTCGGAGCCAAAAAAAGTCTTAAAGGCTCGAATTAGGCAAAACTAGTTATAATGACTTAGTTTTAGCGCGGAGTGAGTTTTTAAGGTTTTTGGAGCTCCAAATGAGTCCTTAAGACTTATTATAATATATTATATGTTTAAATACATATTTGGAATCAAAATAACTTTGCTACAGTAACATCCAGTCCATGAAAGCCCTTTAAAAGCTCGATTACATCAAAACTAGTTATAATGACTTTGTTTTACCGCGAAGTGAGTTTTTATGGCTTGTTGGAGCTCCAAATGAGCCCAGAAGACACATTATAATATATTACATACTCAAATACTCATTTAGGATCAAAACAACTTTGCTAGAGTCACTTCGCAGCCAAAAAAGCTATTTAACGACTCGATTTAGGTAAAACTAGTTATAAGGAATTAGTTTTTTGGCGAAGGGAGTTTTAAAGACTTGTTGGAGCTCGAAACGAGTCCCTAAGACTTATTATAATATTTTATATGCGGAAATACTCATTTAGGATCAGAACAAGTTTGTTATAGTCACTTCGGAGCCAAAAAAGCCCTTTAAAGGCTCGATTTAGGCAAAACTAGTTATAAGGACTTAGTTTTAGCACGACGTGAGTTTTTAAGGTTTTTGGAGCTCCAAATCAGTCCTTAAGAATTATTATAATATATTATATGTTTAAATACACATCTAGAATCAAATCAACTTTGCTAGAGTCACATCGAGTCCATAAAAGCGCTTTAAAAGGTCGATTTCGTCAAAACTAGTTATAATGACTTTGTTTTAGCGCGAAGTGAGTTTTTATGGCTTCTTGGAGCTACAAATGAGCCCATAGGACTTATTATAGTATATTATATGTTCAAATACTCATTTAGGATAAAAATAACTTTGCCAGAGTCACTTCGCAGCCAAAAAAGCCCTTTAACGGATCGATTTAGGCAATCTAGTTATAATGACTTTGTTTTACTGCGAAGTGAGTTTTTAAGGCTTGTTGAAGGTCCAAATACGTTTCTAAGACTTGTTATAATATATAATATGTTTAAATACATATTTGGGATCAAAACAACTTTGCTAGAGTCACATCGGAACCAAAAAATCCCTTTAAAGGATCGATTTCAATAAAATTCGTTATAATGACTTTGGTTTTACGTGCATTGAGTTTTTAAGGCTTTTTGGAGCTCTAAATGAGTCCCTAAGACTTGTTATAATATATTTTATGTTCAAATACTCATTTAGGATCAAAACAACTTTGCTAGAGTCACTTCGGAGCGAAAAAAGCCCTTCATAGGCTGGATTTAGGCAAAACTAGTTTTAAGGACTTTGTTTTAGCGCGAAGTGGGTTTTTAAGGTATTTTGATCTCCAAGTGAGTCCTTAAGACTTATTATAATATATTATATGTTTAAATACACATTTGGGATCGAAAAAAACTATTGTAGAGCCACATCGATGCCGTAAAAGTCCTTTAAAGGCTCGATTTCGTCAAAACTAGTTATAATGATTTGTTTTAGCGCGAACTGAGTTTTTAAGGCTTGTTGAAGCTTCAAATGAGTCCCTAAGACTTATTATAATATATTATGTGTTCAAATACTCATTTAGGATCAAAACAACTTTGCGAGTCACTTCGGAGCCAAAAAAGCCCTTTAAAAGCTTGATTTACGCAAAACTAGTTATGTTGACTTAGTTTAAGCGCAAAATTCGTTTTAAGATTTTTGATCTCCAAATGAGTCCTTAACACTTATGATAATATATTATATGTTTAAATACACATTTGAATCAAAACAACTTTGCTAGAGTCACATCGATGCCATAAAAGCCCTTAAAGGCTAGATTTCGTCAAAACTAGTTACAATGACTTTGTTTTCGCGCGAAGTGTGTTTTTAAGACTTGTTGGAGCTCCAAATGAGTCCTTAAGACTCATTATAATATATTATGTGTTTTAATACACATTTTGAATCAAAAAAACTTCGCTAGAGTTGCATCGATGCCATAAAAGCCCTTTAAGGGATCGATTTCTGCAAAACTAGTTATAATGACTTTGTTTTAGCGTGAAGTGAGTTTTTAAGGCTTGTTGGAGCTCAAATGAGTCCCAAAGACTTATTATAATATATTATATGTTCAAATACTCATTTAGGATCAAAACAACTTTGCTAGACTCAGCTCGGAGCCAAAAAAGCCCTTTAAAAGCTCGATTTAGGCTAAACAAGTTATAAGGCGCGAAGTGAGTTTTTGAAGTTTTTGGAGCTCCAAATAAGTCCTTAAGTCTTATTATAATATATTATATGTGTAAATACACATTTGGGATCAAAACAACATTGCTAGAATCACTTCGGAGCCAAAAAAAAAAAGTTTAAAGGCTCGAATTAGGCAAAAACTAGTTATAATGACTTAGTTTTAGCGCGGAGTGAGTTTTTAAGGTTTTTGGAGCTCCAAATGAGTCCTTAAGACTTATTATAATATATTATATGTTTAAATACATATTTGGAATCAAAATAACTTTGCTACAGTAACATCCAGTCCATGAAAGCCCTTTAAAAGCTCGATTACATCAAAACTAGTTATAATGACTTTGTTTTACCGCGAAGTGAGTTTTTATGGCTTGTTGGAGCTCCAAATGAGCCGAGAAGACACATTATAATATATTACATACTCAAATACTCATTTAGGATCAAAACAACTTTGCTAGAGTCACTTCGCAGCCAAAAACGCCATTTAACGGCTCGATTTAGGTAAAACTAGTTATAAGGAATTAGTTTTTTGGCGAAGGGAGTTTTAAAAACTTGTTGGAGCTCGAAATGAGTCCCTAAGACTTATTATAATATTTTATATGTCGAAATACTCATTTAGGATCAGAACAAGTTTGTTATAGTCACTTCGGAGCCAAAAAAGCCCTTTAAAGGCTCGATTTAGGCAAAACTAGTTATAAGGACTTAGTTTTAGCACGACGTGAGTTTTTAAGGTTTTTGGAGCTCCAAATCAGTCCTTAAGAATTATTATAATATATTATATGTTTAAATACACATCTTGATATGAACCCCGGTCGACTTGCTCTGAGACCCAATATCCGAACTAGCACAGCGGCGGATCGTCTACGATTTTAGGAATGGAAAGGTGGATTGAATGACGCCACGGACGGATGCGACAGGCCGTCTGATGAGTCGGTATCGAACTCTCACACGCACCGCTTTGTGAGAGAAACGAATAGTTCTAAACGAACCAAAGAGAGAATAAAAAAAAATGTTCTAACTCCAAAATTTGCATTCTGATTATTCCATCAGCCGTAAGGCTTTGTTTATAGAGTTTACAAAGTAAATTCGTAGCTCCATGGGTTGCTAAACCTAAGAGGCCCATTTAGCCTTATTTTAGTGCAAGTAACATAAAACAAGAGGCCCAACCCAATACAAATACGTATGGGTTTTAAATAACATGTCTTTTGGCCCAAAACAATTATTAAACAGCAAAGATAGTCTTTTTTAATCCAATTCAGCCCGAATGACATTCTTCATGGGCGTTTCTTGGCTTCCTTGGATTTCCTCCTTCGCGAGCTTGTCTCCTTCTTCATCTTGGAGCTTGATGATCAGATTGTTCAGCTCCTCCTTGAATTTCCTCGCTTTGGCTCTCGTCACGGGTCCTACCGGTACTTGGTACTTGGCTTTGAGTTCCTTGTTGGACACGTCCTCATCATTCCCCTCGTCTTGAAAAGGATTTGCCCTCAAATCATGATCTGCATCAAAAGGAGATAAGTCAGACACATTAAATGTAGCACTAACACTATACTCACCTGGAAGATCCAATTTGTAGGCATTGTCGTTTATCCGCTGGGTAACTTGGAATGGTCCATCGCCACGCGGCTGTAGTTTGGACTTGCGTTGCTCCGGAAAACGCTCCTTGCGCATATGTAGCCAAACCCAATCACCTGGTTCAAAGATCACTCTCTTGCGGCCCTTGTTGGCTTGTTGTGCGTACTGCTCCGTCCTCCGCTCAATATTGAGTCGTGCCGTCTCATGGATTTGCTTGACAAGCTTTGCTTTCTGCTCACCATCTAAGTTCACATACTCAGACATAGGAATAGGAGATAAATCTAATGGGGTTAGTGGATTAAAACCATAGACAATCTCAAAGGGTGAAAACCTAGTAGATGAATGAATAGCGCGGTTATAAGCAAATTCGACATGGGGTAGACAATCTTCCCAAGTCTTGATGTTCTTCTTAATTATTGCCCTCAATAGAGTCGACAAAGTCCTATTAACTACTTCGGTCTGACCGTCCGTCTGGGGGTGACAAGTAGTCGAAAACAACAACCTAGTACCCAACTTACTCCACAAGGTCTTCCAAAAGTAACTTAAGAACTTGGTATCCCTATCCGAGACAATCGTCCTAGGCATGCCATGCAACCTAACAATCTCTCGAAAGAACAAATCAGCAACATTAGAAGCATCATCGGTTTTGTGACAAGGAATAAAATGTGCCATCTTTGAAAACCTATCAACCACTACAAAAACAGAATCACGACCTCTCTTAGTCCTAGGCAAACCTAACACAAAATCCATAGATATATCTACCCAAGGTGAGCTAGGAATAGGCAAAGGTGTATACATACCGTGTGATTGCACTTTCGACTTAGCTTTTCTACATGTGACACAATTACCACAAATCCTCTCAACATCACGTTTCATGCGAGGCCAATAAAAGTGCTCTTGGATCACTCCTAGAGTTTTAGCTATCCCAAAATGTCCCATAAGGCCTCCACCATGAGCTTCCCTCACTAACAACTCCCGAAGAGAACCACTAGGCACACAAAGTTTACCAAGCCTGAACAAAAATCCATCATGCCTAAAGTAATCTCCCGAAGCCATCTTCTCACACTTCTCAAATGTCTCACTAAAGTCTTGGTCTACTGGATACAAATCTTTAATATGTTCAAAACCAAGCAGTTTAGCATCTAAAGTGGAGAGTAAAACATACCTTCGAGAAAGGGCATCGGCCACCACATTCTCCTTACCTTGTTTGTACTTGATGACGTATGGAAACGGCTCGAGGAACTCCATCCATTGTGCATGCCGTTTGTTCAGCTTGTGTTGACCCTTCAAGTACTTCAGTGATTCGTGGTCGGTGTGCACCACGAACTCTCTTGGCAAAAGGTAGTGCTGCCAAGTCTCTAAGGCTCGAATCAATGCGTACATCTCCTTGTCATAAGTGGGGTAGTTAAGGGTGGCCCCACTCAATTTTTCGCTAAAGTACGCAATCGGCCGTCGATCTTGCATGAGAACCGCTCCTATTCCCACGCCGGATGCATCACATTCAACCTCGAATGGTTTATCGAAGTTAGGTAACGCGAGACAAGGAGGGTTGATTAGTTTTCCCTTGATTGCGGTGAATGCCTCCTCTTGTGCTTGCCCCCATGTGAACGCCACATGTTTCTTCATCACTTCCGTGAGCGGGGCAGCGATCGTGCTAAAATCTCTGACAAAGCGCCTATAAAAGCTCGCTAAGCCATGAAAACTCCGTACTTGTGCAGCGTTTGTCGGTGTCGGCCACTCTTGGATAGCTTTCACCTTTTCTTCATCTACCTGCACTCCTTTTGAACTTACAACAAAACCCAAGAAAACAACGTGATCGGTGCAAAAGGTGCACTTGTCAAGGTTAGCAAATAGCTGTTCATGTTTGAGTACAATAAAAACCTCACGCAAGTGTAAGACATGATCATCCAAGGTTTTGCTGTAAACCAAAATATCATCAAAGTATACCACCACAAATTTACCAATGAACGAACGCAAAACATGATTCATTAGTCGCATGAATGTGCTAGGTGCATTAGTTAAACCAAAAGGCATCACTAACCATTCATACAACCCAAGTTTAGTTTTAAAAGCGGTTTTCCATTCGTCCCCCTCTTTCATTCGAATTTGGTGGTACCCACTCTTTAAATCAATCTTAGAGAAAACACACGCACCATGTAATTCGTCTAGCATATCATCTAATCTAGGAATGGGAAATCGATACCTCACCGTGATGTTGTTGATGGCTCGGCAATCTACGCACATCCTCTGGGACCCATCCTTCTTTGGAACCAATAGAACTGGTACGGCACATGGGCTCATGCTCTCTCTAATGTACCCCTTTGACAAGAGTTCCTCGACTTGCCGTTGCAACTCCTTCGTCTCCTCAGGGTTGGTTCGGTAGGCCGGTCTGTTTGGGAGCGAAGCCCCGGGTACAAGGTCGATCTGGTGCTCAATACCTCTAACCGGTGGTAGTCCTGCTGGCATGTCTCGAACAACAACGTCCTTGAACTCCTGCAAAAGAGAATCAATGGCAATAGGTAGAACCTCACCATTTGGGTTAGTGAATAAGGCAGCCTCCTTATACACAAGTAGAATCATCGGCTGTTTGGCATAGAAAGCTTTCCTCACATCACTCTGTCCCGCAAAGAAGTTGTTTTGTGTTCTCTCACCGATTTGGTTTTTCATTACCCCTTCTTTTCTCTCACTCACTTCTTCTCTTTTTTCTCTTCTCTCTGATTTTACCTCTGTTTTTACTTCTCCCATTTTTCCTTTCCCTTTCTCTTGTGCCCTAAACCTCTCTCTCTCTTGTTGCAATTTTAGTTGATCCTCATAAACTTGTTTTGGAGTAAGAGGCGCGAGGGTGATGGTGCGATTCTTGTGCCTCAGGGAGTACTTGTTGGTGTAGCCGTCATGAATCACTCTCCGATCGAATTGCCACGGCCGCCCCAAAAGTATATGACCCGCATCCATTGGTGCCACGTCGCACAGCACCGAGTCCTCATAATTGCCAATCCGGAAACTAATAAGGACTTGTTTGTAGACACGTACCTCTCCACCATCATTAAACCACTGAAGCTTGTAAGGACGAGGGTGATTCGTCGTTGGTAGTCCAAGTTTCTTCACTACTGCAGCGCTGGCCACATTCGTGCAACTCCCCCCATCGATGATGACACTACACATCCTCTCACCGACATGACATCTCGTGTGAAAGATATTTTCACGCTGGGCGTCATCATCCCGTACAACCTGTGCATTCATGGCTCGTCGAGATACCAACACTAGTTCGGCAGGTGGTTCAATCTCCTCGTCTGACTCACCGTTAGGCCGCTCATGATCTTCCTCTTCATCTTCTGTTACCACCTCGCCGGTCGGAAGAATCATCATGGTCCTCTTGTTAGGGCACTGATTTGCGAAGTGGCCCAATCCCTGGCACTTGAAGCATTTGATGTCTCGATTCCTCTGAGATGACGTCTCTGGCTTCCTTTGGACATTGGCAACAGAATTAGTCGTGGTTGGGGCTGTGGAAGTGCTTGGCTTGGATAACTCTCCTCGCGACTTGAAACTGCTCTTCTCGTCTCGATTGAAATTCTTTTTCCATGTAGGTTGTTCTGAGAATCGGTTTCCCCTCAAGTTTCCCCTCGTCTTGAGCTGTTTCTCTACCTTGATTGCCAAGTGGACCAAATCCTCCATCTCTACGTAATGTTGTAATTCCACCTTGTCTGCGATGTCTTGATTCAGACCATTGATAAACCTAGCCATGGTCGACTCGCGGTCTTCATCTATGTTTGCTCGTATTATCGCAACTTCCATCTCTCGGTGGTATTCCTCAACGCTACGACTGCCCTGCCTTAAGGATTGGAGTTTCTGGTACAAATCCCTGTAATAGTGACGAGGCACAAAACGCCTCCGCATGATGGCTTTCATCTCGTCCCACGTCTCGATAGGCTCCTCTCCCGTCCGTCGCCTATTCGTCACCAACTGATCCCACCAAACAATAGCATAGTCAGTAAACTCAGCAACAGCAAGTAGTACCTTCTTTCGTTCGGTGTAGTTGTAGCAGTTGAATATGAATTGGACTTTGGTCTCCCACTCGAAGTAAGCGTCGGGATCACTCTTCCCTTGGAAGGGTGGAATCTTCTGCTTAATGCCACCGTTTCCTTCCTCTTCTCGGTTCCTTCCTTCTTGTCTTCCTCCGAACCGTCGATTGTTTCTTCCTTCTCTTCTATAATTCCTCTCCTCATCGTCACCGTAGGGATCCTCCTCCACGTCTTGTCTTCGTGGGTCTCGCCTAGCCTCATTCCGCGGCTGTCTGGCATTCTCCACTCTGTCTAGCCGTTCGTGGAGAGGTTCTAACTCTGCTCTCATCATCCGTCTCATCTCTCCTATCATTGCTTCCATCATTACCCTCTGATCTGGAATACCTTCGTTATCGCCGCTATTGTTTGACATTGTTTGCTGCAAGGAAATGGTTAGATAAAATAATCCTCACTATACACTCCCTCACGTGTTTGCGCTCGAAAATGTCACTCTGCTCTCGTGTTTGATAATGGCGATAAATATACTCTCTGCCTTTTACCACTCAATCAAACTCTCTATAGGCTCGTATCGAACTACTCAGAGAAAACACAAAGCACGGTGATGAAAGATACACCAAAACGACTCAGAAATTTTTTTTTTTTTTCGAAGACCTTAACCAAAACGACAGGAACGACTTCAAGGACTTTAAAAGACGACTTTCCCAAATAGTATAAAAATGACGGAAAATACCAGAAAAATGGTCGAAATTTTTTTGATAACACGACACCTATCTCAAAACACTCTAAAAGATGTATGGATTCGTAAAACGAAAGCACTCTAAAAGATTTTTTTTTTTTTTTTCGGGCGATCGCTCGGCTAGGAATCGGCGATAGACCGGCAGACGTTCTGCTGAAAGATGTAGAATCGGGCGATCGTTCGGCTGTAACGGGGCGATCGATCGGCTGAGGGTGCCGATCGTTCGGCTATGAGTCGCGATCGATCGGCAGGCGTTCTGCGGAACGGTGTAAAAATCGGGCGATCGTTCGGCAGTATGGGGCGATCGACCGGCGATGCCTCGGGTTTCCTTCGCGAATATGTGCCCAAATGACTCTAAACTCGAAAACTTGATACCCAAACACTGAGAAACCTAATTTTAATGACTCTAAACCCAATTTAACATAAGATTTCAACTGTAAAACCCAAAAAAAAAAAAGAAAGATAAAAATATGACCAATGTTAAACAACTCGACAAACCCTAAATTACCCGAAAACAATCCCAATGAATTGGATACGAACAAATGACACCAAACACAAAGAACGGACAGAATGACACCCAAAATGACATGAAACAAAGAATATGAGCGGGCTAACAACGGAAATCGAACAAGATTGACACGAACAAAACAAGAACACAACCCAGACTATTTTTTTTTTCACACGAATTGACACAAACAAAAACTAATAAAAGGATAGACAAACCTAATGTAGAAGACTGGCTCTGATACCAATTGATATGAACCTCGGTCGACTTGCTCCGAGACCCAATATCCGAACTAGCACAGCGGCGGATCGTCTACGATTTCAGGAATGGAAGGTGGATTGAATGACGCCACGGACGGATGCGACAGGCCGTCTGATGAGTCGGTATCGAACTCTCACACGCACCGCTTTGTGAGAGAAACGAATAGTTCTAAACGAACCAAAGAGAGAATAAAAAAATGTTCTAACTCCAAAATTTGCATTCTGATTATTCCATCAGCCTTAAGGCTTTGTTTATAGAGTTTACAAAGTAAATTCGTAGCTCCATGGGTTGCTAAACCTAAGAGGCCCATTTAGCCTTATTTTAGTGCAAGTAACATAGAAGAAATTACGCAATAGTTCAATTTAGAACAACATATTATATTCTATGACAAAAAGTACAATTATTATCACAGTAATTCATTGTGCTTAGGTGGCGTATTTTATTGGACATATATACCCTTTAATGGATCCGTTTTTTTTAAAACCCGAATTTACATTTTTTTTAATTACAATTAGATGATTTAATAGCTGGTTAGTCAAACCCCTTATTTTTAGGGATGACCAAATCAAATCAAGCTATTAACACTAACCATATATTCGAATATTAAATAAAAATAAAAACGTACTCAGTGTTTATGAATTTTCAAGCAATATACATATTCAAATTTGAATATTTTTGTAACTTTCAAATACCACAATTCTTGGGAAGTTTTTTTATAAATTAATTTTAGCACAAAAAATAATTTTCTGTTGCAGTAGTTTTTGTTTTGCGCGTATCCTAACATCGAAACGAACACTTTAAATTTATAATATGATATTCAAGTATTAATATTACATTTAAGAAAAAAAAATCGAAGGAACCAAACAGTAGATTGAATTCAAAGTGGAACAGATTACCGAACTAAGGCAAAAATCTAATTCCTAATTCGATTCTCTAAGACGAACTAAAGTAATGTCTCTAAGCAGCCAATGCAAAGAGCAAGCATGAATATGATAATCGAAATTGAATACTATATTAAATAATGCAATAATCTGTTGGTTAAAATGCTCATAAAACTCTTTGCACAATCCAATCTCAGAATATCATATTCAAATATTAATATTACATTTGAGTAAAAAATTCAAAGGAACTGAAGCCGGTACCAAAAATCAAACAAGAGATGGAATTCAAAATGCCACACACGATATTCAAGTTTGAATATTATATTTGAAATCAAGTATTATGCCAAACTCACATCACCGTCATTACGGCCGTCCGTTGGTTGCTCCTCCCGCAAACGTTTCCTCGCACCACCTGATTGGGGTGTGTACTTGAATCTCGCCATCTCAGAGACGACGGCCGGGGACCGGTGTTTGTGTAGAAGCGGGTTCCGGCGTTTGGGTTGAGGCTGGTTGCCTTGCGTTTGTGGAGGACTCCAAGGTTGATGGATGAGCGAACGGGGGACCACCGATTCGGAAGTGGGGGGCAACTCAAATGGCGGCGAATCGGGGGGCAGCGTTGCAGGGGGCGGCGATTCGGAGGGTGGTGACTCGAGCAGCGGCGATGGAGAGGAGGGAACGGCAATTTATAGGAAGCCAGAGGCGTCGATTTCGCGGTGGCTAGAGGCGGCGATTTTTGGAGGCCGTAGGTTGGGAACGGCGATTGTGGGAGGTGGACAAACTGAGGGAATGTTGCTTTGGTTAAAAAAAACTACGTGAGATAATAAGGGTTTTTCAAAAAAATTTGAAATCCCATAATTAATTCCTAAAATTAGGATTGACCAAAAAAATTTCCCCGAAAATATGTTTTTTTTTTTTTTGTAAATTTTCTATTGGGGATCCGGATTTTTAAATGGGTAGGGGTATTATAGTACTATAAATTTTTAGTTTGAACTAATTTAATATATGTTGTAGATAGTGAATCAAAATGTAATATTCACTCCCAAAGTGAATATATATGTAAATAACCCAGTAACATAAAACAAGAGGCCCAACCCAATACAAATACGTATGGGTTTTAAATAACATGTCTTTTGGCCCAAAACAATTATTAAACAGCAAAGATAGTCTTTTTTAATCCAATTCAGCCCGAATGACATTCTTCATGGGCG
The DNA here is from genome assembly GCA_018132145.1 of Boehmeria nivea var. tenacissima. Classification (NCBI taxonomy): domain Eukaryota; kingdom Viridiplantae; phylum Streptophyta; class Magnoliopsida; order Rosales; family Urticaceae; genus Boehmeria; species Boehmeria nivea. The sequence goes on from CM030880.1 coordinate 1,133,960, forward strand.
TTTCTTGGCTTCCTTGGATTTCCTCCTTCGCGAGCTTGTCTCCTTCTTCATCTTGGAGCTTCATGATCAGATTGTTCAGCTCCTCCTTGAATTTCCTCGCTTTGGCTCTCGTCACAGGTCCTACTGGTACTTGGTACTTGGCTTTGAGTTCCTTGTTGGACACGTCCTCATCATTCCCCTCGTCTTGAAAAGGATTTGCCCTCAAATCATGATCTGCATCAAAAGGAGATAAGTCAGACACATTAAATGTAGCACTAACACTATACTCACCTGGAAGATCCAATTTGTAGGCATTGTCGTTTATCCGCTGGGTAACTTGGAATGGTCCATCGCCACGCGACTGTAGTTTGGACTTGCGTTGCTCCGGAAAACGCTCCTTGCGCATATGTAGCCAAACCCAATCACCTGGTTCAAAGATCACTCTCTTGCGGCCTTTGTTGGCTTGTTGTGCGTACTGCTCCGTCCTCCGCTCCATATTGAGTCGTGCCGTCTCATGGATTTGCTTGACAAGTTTTGCTTTCTGCTCACCATCTAAGTGCACATACTCAGACATAGGAATAGGAGATAAATCTAATGGGGTTAGTGGATTAAAACCATAGACAATCTCAAAGGGTGAAAACCTAGTAGATGAATGAATAGCGCGGTTATAAGCAAATTCAACATGGGGTAGACAATCTTCCCAAGTCTTGATGTTCTTCTTAATTATTGCCCTCAATAGAGTCGACAAAGTCCTATTAACTACTTCGGTCTGACCGTCCGTCTGGGGGTGACAAGTAGTCGAAAACAACAACCTAGTACCCAACTTACTCCACAAGGTCTTCCAAAAGTAACTTAAGAACTTGGTATCCCTATCCGAGACAATCGTCCTAGGCATGCCATGCAACCTAACAATCTCTCGAAAGAACAAATCAGCAACATTAGAAGCATCATCGGTTTACCGCGAAGTGAGTTTTTATGGCTTGTTGGAGCTCCAAATGAGCCCAGAAGACACATTATAATATATTACATACTCAAATACTCATTTAGGATCAAAACAACTTTGCTAGAGTCACTTCGCAGCCAAAAAAGCCATTTAACGGCTCGATTTAGGTAAAACTAGTTATAAGGAATTAGTTTTTTGGCGAAGGGAGTTTTAAAGACTTGTTGGAGCTCGAAATGAGTCCCTAAGACTTATTATAATATTTTATATGCGGAAATACTCATTTAGGATCAGAACAAGTTTGTTAGAGTCACTTCGGAGCTAAAAAAGCCCTTTAAAGGCTCGATTTAGGCAAAACTAGTATAAGGACTTAGTTTTAGCACGACGTGAGTTTTTAAGGTTTTTGGAGCTCCAAATCAGTCCTTAAGAATTATTATAATATATTATATGTTTAAATACACATCTAGAATCAAAACAACTTTGCTAGAGTCACATCGAGTCCATAAAAGCGCTTTAAAAGGTCGATTTCGTCAAAACTAGTTATAATGACTTTGTTTTAGCGCGAAGTGAGTTTTTATGGCTTCTTGGAGCTACAAATGAGCCCATAGGACTTATTATAGCATATTATATGTTCAAATACTCATTTTGGATAAAAATAACTTTGCCAGAGTCACTTCGCAGCCAGAAAAGCCCTTTAACGGATCGATTTAGGCAAAACTAGTTATAATGACTTTGTTTTACTGCGAAGTGAGTTTTTAAGGCTTGTTGAAGGTCCAAATACGTTTCTAAGACTTGTTATAATATATAATATGTTTAAATACATATTTGGGATCAAAACAACTTTGCTAGAGTCACATCGGAACCAAAAAATCCCTTTAAAGGCTCGATTTCAGTAAAATTCGTTATAATGACTTTAGTTTTGCGTGAATTGAGTTTTTAAGGCTTTTTGGACCTCTAAATGAGTCCCTAAGACTTGTTATAATATATTTTATGTACAAATACTCATTTAGGATCAGAAAAACTTAGCTAGAGTCACTTCGGAGCGAAAAAAGCCCTTCAAAGGCTGGATTTAGGCAAAACTAGTTTTAAGGACTTTGTTTTAGCGCGAAGTGAGTTTTTAAGGTATTTTGATCTCCAAGTGAGTCCTTAAGACTTATTATAATATATTATATGTTTAAATACACATTTGGGATCGAAAAAACTTTGGTAGAGCCACATCGATGCCATAAAAGTCCTTTAAAGGCTCGATTTCGTCAAAACTAGTTATAATGATTTGTTTTAGCGCGAACTGAGTTTTTAAGGCTTGTTGAAGCTTCAAATGAGTCCCTAAGACTTATTATAATATATTATGTGTTCAAATACTCATTTAGGATCAAAACAACTTTGCGAGTCACTTCGGAGCCAAAAAAGCCCTTTAAAAGCTTGATTTAGGCAAAACTAGTTATACTGACTTAGTTTAAGCGCAAAATTCGTTTTAAGATTTTTGGATCTCCAAATGAGTCCTTAACACTTATTATAATATACTATATGTTTAAATACACATTTGGAATCAAAACAACTCTGCTAGAGTCACATCGATGCCATAAAAGCCCTTTAAAGGCTCGATTTCGTCAAAACTAGTTACAATGACTTTGTTTTCACGCGAAGTGTGTTTTTAAGGCTTGTTGGAGCTCCAAATGAGTCCTTAAGACTCATTATAATATATTATGTATTTGAATACACATTTTGAATCAAAACAACTTCGCTAGAGTCGCATCGATGCCATAAAAGCCCTTTAAGGGATCGATTTCATCAAAACTAGTTATAATGACTTTGTTTTAGCGCGAAGTGAGTTTTCAAGGCTTGTTGGAGCCTCAAATGATTCCGAAAGACTTATTGTAATATATTATATGTTCAAGTACTCATTTAGGATCAATACAACTTTGCTAGACTCAGTTCGGAGCCAAAAAAAGCCCTTTAAAGGCTTGATTTAGGCAAAACTAGTTATAAAGACTTAGTTTTAGCGCGAAGTGAGTTTTTGAAGTTGTTGGAGCTCCAAATAAGTCCTTAAGTCTTATTATAATATATTATATGTGTAAATACACATTTGGGATCAAAACAACATTGCTAGAATCACTTCGGAGCCAAAAAAAAAGTTTAAAGGCTCGAATTAGGCAAAACTAGTTATAATGACTTAGTTTTAGCGCGGAGTGAGTTTTTAAGGTTTTTGGAGCTCCAAATGAGTCCTTAAGACTTATTATAATATATTATATGTTTAAATACATATTTGGAATCAAAATAACTTTGCTACAGTCACATCCAGTCCATGAAATTCCTTTAAAAGCTCGATTTCATCAAAACTAGCTATAATGACTTTGTTTTACCGCGAAGTGAGTTTTTATGGCATGTTGGAGCTCCAAATGAGCCCAGAAGACACATTATAATATATTACATACTCAAATACTCATTTAGGATCAAAACAACTTTGCTAGAGTCACTTCGCAGCCAAAAAAGCCATTTAACGGCTCGATTTAGGTAAAACTAGTTATAAGGAATTAGTTTTTTGGCGAAGGGAGTTTTAAAGACTTGTTGGAGCTCGAAATGAGTCCCTAAGACTTATTATAATATTTTATATGCGGAAATACTCATTTAGGATCAGAACAAGTTTGTTAGAGTCACTTCGGAGCCAAAAAAGCCCTTTAAAGGCTCGATTTAGGCAAAACTAGTATAAGGACTTAGTTTTAGCACGACGTGAGTTTTTAAGGTTTTTGGAGCTCCAAATCAGTCCTTAAGAATTATTATAATATATTATATGTTTAAATACACATCTAGAATCAAAACAACTTTGCTAGAGTCACATCGAGTCCATAAAAGCGCTTTAAAAGGTCGATTTCGTCAAAACTAGTTATAATGACTTTGTTTTAGCGCGAAGTGAGTTTTTATGGCTTCTTGGAGCTACAAATGAGCCCATAGGACTTATTATAGTATATTATATGTTCAAATACTCATTTAGGATAAAAATAACTTTGCCAGAGTCACTTCGCAGCCAGAAAAGCCCTTTAACGGATCGATTTAGGCAAAACTAGTTATAATGACTTTGTTTTACTGCGAAGTGAGTTTTTAAGGCTTGTTGAAGGTCCAAATACGTTTCTAAGACTTGTTATAATATATAATATGTTTAAATACATATTTGGGATCAAAACAACTTTGCTAGAGTCACATCGGAACCAAAAAATCCCTTTAAAGGCTCGATTTCAGTAAAATTCGTTATAATGACTTTGGTTTTGCGTGAATTGAGTTTTTAAGGCTTTTTGGAGCTCTAAATGAGTCCCTAAGACTTGTTATAATATATTTTATGTTCAAATACTCATTTAGGATCAAAACAACTTTGCTAGAGTCACTTCGGAGCGAAAAAAGCCCTTCAAAGGCTGGATTTAGGCAAAACTAGTTTTAAGGACTTTGTTTTAGCGCGAAGTGAGTTTTTAAGGTATTTTGATCTCCAAGTGAGTCCTTAAGACTTATTATAATATATTATATGTTTAAATACACATTTGGGATCGAAAAAACTTTGGTAGAGCCACATCGATGCCATAAAAGTCCTTTAAAGGCTCGATTTCGTCAAAACTAGTTATAATGATTTGTTTTAGCGCGAACTGAGTTTTTAAGGCTTGTTGAAGCTTCAAATGAGTCCCTAAGACTTATTATAATATATTATATGTTCAAATACTCATTTAGGATCAAAACAACTTTGCGAGTCACTTCGGAGCCAAAAAAGCCCTTTAAAAGCTTGATTTAGGCAAAACTAGTTATACTGACTTAGTTTAAGCGCAAAATTCGTTTTAAGATTTTTGGATCTCCAAATGAGTCCTTAACACTTATTATAATATATTATATGTTTAAATACACATTTGGAATCAAAACAACTTTGCTAGAGTCACATCGATGCCATAAAAGCCCTTTAAAGGCTCGATTTCGTCAAAACTAGTTACAATGACTTTGTTTTCGCGCGAAGTGAGTTTTTAAGGCTTGTTGGAGCTCCAAATGAGTCCTTAAGACTCATTATAATATATTATGTGTTTTAATACATATTTTGAATCAAAACAACTTCGCTAGAGTCGCATCGATGCCATAAAAGCCCTTTAAGGGATCGATTTCTTCAAAACTAGTTATAATGACTTTGTTTTAGCGCGAAGTGAGTTTTTAAGGCTTGTTGGAGCCTCAAATGATTCCGAAAGACTTATTGTAATATATTATATGTTCAAGTACTCATTTAGGATCAAAACAACTTTGCTAGACTCAGTTCGGAGCCAAAAAAGCCCTTTAAAGGCTTGATTTAGGCAAAACTAGTTATAAAGACTTAGTTTTAGCGCGAAGTGAGTTTTTGAAGTTGTTGGAGCTCCAAATAAGTCCTTAAGTCTTATTATAATATATTATATGTGTAAATACACATTTGGGATCAAAACAACATTGCTAGAATCACTTCGGAGCCAAAAAAAAAGTTTAAAGGCTCGAATTAGGCAAAACTAGTTATAATGACTTAGTTTTAGCGCGGAGTGAGTTTTTAAGGTTTTTGGAGCTCCAAATGAGTCCTTAAGACTTATTATAATATATTATATGTTTAAATACATATTTGGAATCAAAATAACTTTGCTACAGTCACATCCAGTCCATGAAAGCCCTTTAAAAGCTCGATTTCATCAAAACTAGTTATAATGACTTTGTTTTACCGCGAAGTGAGTTTTTATGGCTTGTTGGAGCTCCAAATGAGCCCAGAAGACACATTATAATATATTACATACTCAAATACTCATTTAGGATCAAAACAACTTTGCTAGAGTCACTTCGCAGCCAAAAAAGCCATTTAACGGCTCGATTTAGGTAAAACTAGTTATAAGGAATTAGTTTTTTGGCGAAGGGAGTTTTAAAGACTTGTTGGAGCTCGAAATGAGTCCCTAAGACTTATTATAATATTTTATATGCGGAAATACTCATTTAGGATCAGAACAAGTTTGTTAGAGTCACTTCGGAGCCAAAAAAGCCCTTTAAAGGCTCGATTTAGGCAAAACTAGTTATAAGGACTTAGTTTTAGCACGACGTGAGTTTTTAAGGTTTTTGGAGCTCCAAATCAGTCCTTAAGAATTATTATAATATATTATATGTTTAAATACACATTTAGAATCAAAACAACTTTGCTAGAGTCACATCGAGTCCATAAAAGCGCTTTAAAAGGTCGATTTCGTCAAAACTAGTTATAATGACTTTGTTTTAGCGCGAAGTGAGTTTTTATGGCTTCTTGGAGCTACAAATGAGCCCATAGGACTTATTATAGTATATTATATGTTCAAATACTCATTTAGGATAAAAATAACTTTGCCAGAGTCACTTCGCAGCCAAAAAAGCCCTTTAACGGATCGATTTAGGCAAAACTAGTTATAATGACTTTGTTTTACTGCGAAGTGAGTTTTTAAGGCTTGTTGAAGGTCCAAATACGTTTCTAAGACTTGTTATAATATATAATATGTTTAAATACATATTTGGGATCAAAACAACTTTGCTAGAGTCACATCGGAACCAAAAAATCCCTTTAAAGGCTCGATTTCAGTAAAATTCGTTATAATGACTTTGGTTTTGCGTGAATTGAGTTTTTAAGGCTTTTTGGAGCTCTAAATGAGTCCCTAAGACTTGTTATAATATATTTTATGTTCAAATACTCATTTAGGATCAAAACAACTTTGCTAGAGTCACTTCGGAGCGAAAAAAGCCCTTCAAAGGCTGGATTTAGGCAAAACTAGTTTTAAGGACTTTGTTTTAGCGCGAAGTGAGTTTTTAAGGTATTTTGATCTCCAAGTGAGTCCTTAAGACTTATTATAATATATTATATGTTTAAATACACATTTGGGATCGAAAAAACTTTGGTAGAGCCACATCGATGCCATAAAAGTCCTTTAAAGGCTCGATTTCGTCAAAACTAGTTATAATGATTTGTTTTAGCGCGAACTGAGTTTTTAAGGCTTGTTGAAGCTTCAAATGAGTCCCTAAGACTTATTATAATATATTATATGTTCAAATACTCATTTAGGATCAAAACAACTTTGCGAGTCACTTCGGAGCCAAAAAAGCCCTTTAAAAGCTTGATTTAGGCAAAACTAGTTATACTGACTTAGTTTAAGCGCAAAATTCGTTTTAAGATTTTTGGATCTCCAAATGAGTCCTTAACACTTATTATAATATATTATATGTTTAAATACACATTTGGAATCAAAACAACTTTGCTAGAGTCACATCGATGCCATAAAAGCCCTTTAAAGGCTCGATTTCGTCAAAACTAGTTACAATGACTTTGTTTTCGCGCGAAGTGAGTTTTTAAGGCTTGTTGGAGCTCCAAATGAGTCCTTAAGACTCATTATAATATATTATGTGTTTTAATACATATTTTGAATCAAAACAACTTCGCTAGAGTCGCATCGATGCCATAAAAGCCCTTTAAGGGATCGATTTCTTCAAAACTAGTTATAATGACTTTGTTTTAGCGCGAAGTGAGTTTTTAAGGCTTGTTGGAGCCTCAAATGATTCCGAAAGACTTATTGTAATATATTATATGTTCAAGTACTCATTTAGGATCAAAACAACTTTGCTAGACTCAGTTCGGAGCCAAAAAAAGCCCTTTAAAGGCTTGATTTAGGCAAAACTAGTTATAAAGACTTAGTTTTAGCGCGAAGTGAGTTTTTGAAGTTGTTGGAGCTCCAAATAAGTCCTTAAGTCTTATTATAATATATTATATGTGTAAATACACATTTGGGATCAAAACAACATTGCTAGAATCACTTCGGAGCCAAAAAAAAAGTTTAAAGGCTCGAATTAGGCAAAACTAGTTATAATGACTTAGTTTTAGCGCGGAGTGAGTTTTTAAGGTTTTTGGAGCTCCAAATGAGTCCTTAAGACTTACTATAATATATTATATGTTTAAATACATATTTGGAATCAAAATAACTTTGCTACAGTCACATCCAGTCCATGAAAGCCCTTTAAAAGCTCGATTTCATCAAAACTAGTTATAATGACTTTGTTTTACCGCGAAGTGAGTTTTTATGGCTTGTTGGAGCTCCAAATGAGCCCATAAGACACATTATAATATATTACATACTCAAATACTCATTTAGGATCAAAACAACTTTGCTAGAGTCACTTCGCAGCCAAAAAAGCCATTTAACGGCTCGATTTAGGTAAAACTAGTTATAAGGAATTAGTTTTTTGGCGAAGGGAGTTTTAAAGACTTGTTGGAGCTCGAAATGAGTCCCTAAGACTTATTATAATATTTTATATGCGGAAATACTCATTTAGGATCAGAACAAGTTTGTTAGAGTCACTTCGGAGCCAAAAAAGCCCTTTAAAGGCTCGATTTAGGCAAAACTAGTTATAAGGACTTAGTTTTAGCACGACGTGAGTTTTTAAGGTTTTTGGAGCTCCAAATCAGTCCTTAAGAATTATTATAATATATTATATGTTTAAATACACATTTAGAATCAAAACAACTTTGCTAGAGTCACATCGAGTCCATAAAAGCGCTTTAAAAGGTCGATTTCGTCAAAACTAGTTATAATGACTTTGTTTTAGCGCGAAGTGAGTTTTTATGGCTTCTTGGAGCTACAAATGAGCCCATAGGACTTATTATAGTATATTATATGTTCAAATACTCATTTAGGATAAAAATAACTTTGCCAGAGTCACTTCGCAGCCAAAAAAGCCCTTTAACGGATCGATTTAGGCAAAACTAGTTATAATGACTTTGTTTTACTGCGAAGTGAGTTTTTAAGGCTTGTTGAAGGTCCAAATACGTTTCTAAGACTTGTTATAATATATAATATGTTTAAATACATATTTGGGATCAAAACAACTTTGCTAGAGTCACATCGGAACCAAAAAATCCCTTTAAAGGCTCGATTTCAGTAAAATTCGTTATAATGACTTTGGTTTTGCGTGAATTGAGTTTTTAAGGCTTTTTGGAGCTCTAAATGAGTCCCTAAGACTTGTTATAATATATTTTATGTTCAAATACTCATTTAGGATCAAAACAACTTTGCTAGAGTCACTTCGGAGCGAAAAAAGCCCTTCAAAGGCTGGATTTAGGCAAAACTAGTTTTAAGGACTTTGTTTTAGCGCGAAGTGAGTTTTTAAGGTATTTTGATCTCCAAGTGAGTCCTTAAGACTTATTATAATATATTATATGTTTAAATACACATTTGGGATCGAAAAAACTTTGGTAGAGCCACATCGATGCCATAAAAGTCCTTTAAAGGCTCGATTTCGTCAAAACTAGTTATAATGATTTGTTTTAGCGCGAACTGAGTTTTTAAGGCTTGTTGAAGCTTCAAATGAGTCCCTAAGACTTATTATAATATATTATATGTTCAAATACTCATTTAGGATCAAAACAACTTTGCGAGTCACTTCGGAGCCAAAAAAGCCCTTTAAAAGCTTGATTTAGGCAAAACTAGTTATACTGACTTAGTTTAAGCGCAAAATTCGTTTTAAGATTTTTGGATCTCCAAATGAGTCCTTAACACTTATTATAATATATTATATGTTTAAATACACATTTGGAATCAAAACAACTTTGCTAGAGTCACATCGATGCCATAAAAGCCCTTTAAAGGCTCGATTTCGTCAAAACTAGTTACAATGACTTTGTTTTCGCGCGAAGTGAGTTTTTAAGGCTTGTTGGAGCTCCAAATGAGTCCTTAAGACTCATTATAATATATTATGTGTTTTAATACATATTTTGAATCAAAACAACTTCGCTAGAGTCGCATCGATGCCATAAAAGCCCTTTAAGGGATCGATTTCTTCAAAACTAGTTATAATGACTTTGTTTTAGCGCGAAGTGAGTTTTTAAGGCTTGTTGGAGCCTCAAATGATTCCGAAAGACTTATTGTAATATATTATATGTTCAAGTACTCATTTAGGATCAAAACAACTTTGCTAGACTCAGTTCGGAGCCAAAAAAGCCCTTTAAAGGCTTGATTTAGGCAAAACTAGTTATAAAGACTTAGTTTTAGCGCGAAGTGAGTTTTTGAAGTTGTTGGAGCTCCAAATAAGTCCTTAAGTCTTATTATAATATATTATATGTGTAAATACACATTTGGGATCAAAACAACATTGCTAGAATCACTTCGGAGCCAAAAAAAAAGTTTAAAGGCTCGAATTAGGCAAAACTAGTTATAATGACTTAGTTTTAGCGCGGAGTGAGTTTTTAAGGTTTTTGGAGCTCCAAATGAGTCCTTAAGACTTATTATAATATATTATATGTTTAAATACATATTTGGAATCAAAATAACTTTGCTACAGTCACATCCAGTCCATGAAATCCCTTTAAAAGCTCGATTTCATCAAAACTAGCTATAATGACTTTGTTTTACCGCGAAGTGAGTTTTTATGGCTTGTTGGAGCTCCAAATGAGCCCAGAAGACACATTATAATATATTACATACTCAAATACTCATTTAGGATCAAAATAACTTTGCTAGAGTCACTTCGCAGCCAAAAAAGCCATTTAACGGCTCGATTTAGGTAAAACTAGTTATAAGGAATTAGTTTTTTGGCGAAGGGAGTTTTAAAGACTTGTTGGAGCTCGAAATGAGTCCCTAAGACTTATTATAATATTTTATATGCGGAAATACTCATATAGGATCAGAACAAGTTTGTTAGAGTCACTTCGGAGCCAAAAAAGCCCTTTAAAGGCTCGATTTAGGCAAAACTAGTTATAAGGACTTAGTTTTAGCACGACGTGAGTTTTTAAGGTTTTTGGAGCTCCAAATCAGTCCTTAAGAATTATTATAATATATTATATGTTTAAATACACATCTAGAATCAAAACAACTTTGCTAGAGTCACATCGAGTCCATAAAAGCGCTTTAAAAGGTCGATTTCGTCAAAACTAGTTATAATGACTTTGTTTTAGCGCGAAGTGAGTTTTTATGGCTTCTTGGAGCTACAAATGAGCCCATAGGACTTATTATAGTATATTATATGTTCAAATACTCATTTAGGATAAAAATAACTTTGCCAGAGTCACTTCGCAGCCAAAAAAGCCCTTTAACGGATCGATTTAGGCAAAACTAGTTATAATGACTTTGTTTTACTGCGAAGTGAGTTTTTAAGGCTTGTTGAAGGTCCAAATACGTTTCTAAGACTTGTTATAATATATAATATGTTTAAATACATATTTGGGATCAAAACAACTTTGCTAGAGTCACATCGGAACCAAAAAATCCCTTTAAAGGCTCGATTTCAGTAAAATTCGTTATAATGACTTTGGTTTTGCGTGAATTGAGTTTTTAAGGCTTTTTGGAGCTCTAAATGAGTCCCTAAGACTTGTTATAATATATTTTATGTTCAAATACTCATTTAGGATCAAAACAACTTTGCTAGAGTCACTTCGGAGCGAAAAAAGCCCTTCAAAGGCTGGATTTAGGCAAAACTAGTTTTAAGGACTTTGTTTTAGCGCGAAGTGAGTTTTTAAGGTATTTTGATCTCCAAGTGAGTCCTTAAGACTTATTATAATATATTATATGTTTAAATACACATTTGGGATCGAAAAAACTTTGGTAGAGCCACATCGATGCCATAAAAGTCCTTTAAAGGCTCGATTTCGTCAAAACTAGTTATAATGATTTGTTTTAGCGCGAACTGAGTTTTTAAGGCTTGTTGAAGCTTCAAATGAGTCCCTAAGACTTATTATAATATATTATATGTTCAAATACTCATTTAGGATCAAAACAACTTTGCGAGTCACTTCGGAGCCAAAAAAGCCCTTTAAAAGCTTGATTTAGGCAAAACTAGTTATACTGACTTAGTTTAAGCGCAAAATTCGTTTTAAGATTTTTGGATCTCCAAATGAGTCCTTAACACTTATTATAATATATTATATGTTTAAATACACATTTGGAATCAAAACAACTTTGCTAGAGTCACATCGATGCCATAAAAGCCCTTTAAAGGCTCGATTTCGTCAAAACTAGTTACAATGACTTTGTTTTCGCGCGAAGTGAGTTTTTAAGGCTTGTTGGAGCTCCAAATGAGTCCTTAAGACTCATTATAATATATTATGTGTTTTAATACATATTTTGAATCAAAACAACTTCGCTAGAGTCGCATCGATGCCATAAAAGCCCTTTAAGGGATCGATTTCTTCAAAACTAGTTATAATGACTTTGTTTTAGCGCGAAGTGAGTTTTTAAGGCTTGTTGGAGCCTCAAATGATTCCGAAAGACTTATTGTAATATATTATATGTTCAAGTACTCATTTAGGATCAAAACAACTTTGCTAGACTCAGTTCGGAGCCAAAAAAGCCCTTTAAAGGCTTGATTTAGGCAAAACTAGTTATAAAGACTTAGTTTTAGCGCGAAGTGAGTTTTTGAAGTTGTTGGAGCTCCAAATAAGTCCTTAAGTCTTATTATAATATATTATATGTGTAAATACACATTTGGGATCAAAACAACATTGCTAGAATCACTTCGGAGCCAAAAAAAAAGTTTAAAGGCTCGAATTAGGCAAAACTAGTTATAATGACTTAGTTTTAGCGCGGAGTGAGTTTTTAAGGTTTTTGGAGCTCCAAATGAGTCCTTAAGACTTATTATAATATATTATATGTTTAAATACATATTTGGAATCAAAATAACTTTGCTACAGTCACATCCAGTCCATGAAAGCCCTTTAAAAGCTCGATTTCATCAAAACTAGTTATAATGACTTTGTTTTACCGCGAAGTGAGTTTTTATGGCTTGTTGGAGCTCCAAATGAGCCCAGAAGACACATTATAATATATTACATACTCAAATACTCATTTAGGATCAAAACAACTTTGCTAGAGTCACTTCGCAGCCAAAAAAGCCATTTAACGGCTCGATTTAGGTAAAACTAGTTATAAGGAATTAGTTTTTTGGCGAAGGGAGTTTTAAAGACTTGTTGGAGCTCGAAATGAGTCCCTAAGACTTATTATAATATTTTATATGCGGAAATACTCATTTAGGATCAGAACAAGTTTGTTAGAGTCACTTCGGAGCCAAAAAAGCCCTTTAAAGGCTCGATTTAGGCAAAACTAGTTATAAGGACTTAGTTTTAGCACGACGTGAGTTTTTAAGGTTTTTGGAGCTCCAAATCAGTCCTTAAGAATTATTATAATATATTATATGTTTAAATACACATTTAGAATCAAAACAACTTTGCTAGAGTCACATCGAGTCCATAAAAGCGCTTTAAAAGGTCGATTTCGTCAAAACTAGTTATAATGACTTTGTTTTAGCGCGAAGTGAGTTTTTATGGCTTCTTGGAGCTACAAATGAGCCCATAGGACTTATTATAGTATATTATATGTTCAAATACTCATTTAGGATAAAAATAACTTTGCCAGAGTCACTTCGCAGCCAAAAAAGCCCTTTAACGGATCGATTTAGGCAAAACTAGTTATAATGACTTTGTTTTACTGCGAAGTGAGTTTTTAAGGCTTGTTGAAGGTCCAAATACGTTTCTAAGACTTGTTATAATATATAATATGTTTAAATACATATTTGGGATCAAAACAACTTTGCTAGAGTCACATCGGAACCAAAAAATCCCTTTAAAGGCTCGATTTCAGTAAAATTCGTTATAATGACTTTGGTTTTGCGTGAATTGAGTTTTTAAGGCTTTTTGGAGCTCTAAATGAGTCCCTAAGACTTGTTATAATATATTTTATGTTCAAATACTCATTTAGGATCAAAACAACTTTGCTAGAGTCACTTCGGAGCGAAAAAAGCCCTTCAAAGGCTGGATTTAGGCAAAACTAGTTTTAAGGACTTTGTTTTAGCGCGAAGTGAGTTTTTAAGGTATTTTGATCTCCAAGTGAGTCCTTAAGACTTATTATAATATATTATATGTTTAAATACACATTTGGGATCGAAAAAACTTTGGTAGAGCCACATCGATGCCATAAAAGTCCTTTAAAGGCTCGATTTCGTCAAAACTAGTTATAATGATTTGTTTTAGCGCGAACTGAGTTTTTAAGGCTTGTTGAAGCTTCAAATGAGTCCCTAAGACTTATTATAATATATTATATGTTCAAATACTCATTTAGGATCAAAACAACTTTGCGAGTCACTTCGGAGCCAAAAAAGCCCTTTAAAAGCTTGATTTAGGCAAAACTAGTTATACTGACTTAGTTTAAGCGCAAAATTCGTTTTAAGATTTTTGGATCTCCAAATGAGTCCTTAACACTTATTATAATATATTATATGTTTAAATACACATTTGGAATCAAAACAACTTTGCTAGAGTCACATCGATGCCATAAAAGCCCTTTAAAGGCTCGATTTCGTCAAAACTAGTTACAATGACTTTGTTTTCGCGCGAAGTGAGTTTTTAAGGCTTGTTGGAGCTCCAAATGAGTCCTTAAGACTCATTATAATATATTATGTGTTTTAATACATATTTTGAATCAAAACAACTTCGCTAGAGTCGCATCGATGCCATAAAAGCCCTTTAAGGGATCGATTTCTTCAAAACTAGTTATAATGACTTTGGTTTAGCGCGAAGTGAGTTTTTAAGGCTTGTTGGAGCCTCAAATGATTCCCAAAGACTTATTGTAATATATTATACGTTCAAGTACTCATTTAGGATCAAAATAACTTTGCTAGACTCAGTTCGGAGCCAAAAAAGCCCTTTAAAGGCTCGATTTAGGCAAAACTGGTTATAAAGACTTAGTTTTAGCGCGAAGTGTGTTTATGAAAGCCCTTTAAAAGCCCATAAAAGCCCATAAAAGCCCTTTAAAAGCTCGATTTCATCAAAACTAGTTATAATGACTTTGTTTTTCCACGAAGTGAGTTTTTATGGCTTGTTGGATCTCCAAATGAGCCCAGAAGACACATTATAATATATTACATTCTCAAATACTCATTTAGGATCAAAACCACTTTGCTAGAGTCACTTCGCAGCCAAAAAAGCCATTTAACGACTCGATTTAGGTAAAACTAGTTATAAGGAATTAGTTTTTTGGCGAAGGGAGTTTTAAAGACTTGTTGGAGCTCGAAATGAGTCCTTAAGACTTATTATAATATTTTATATGCGGAAATACTCATTTAGGATCAGAACAAGTTTGTTAGAGTCACTTCGGAGCCAAAAAAGCCCTTTAAAGGCTCGATTTAGGCAAAACTAGTATAAGGACTTAGTTTTAGCACGACGTGAGTTTTTAAGGTTTTTGGAGCTCCAAATCAGTCCTTAAGAATTATTATAATATATTATATGTTTAAATACACATCTAGAATCAAAACAACTTTGCTAGAGTCACATCGAGTCCATAAAAGCGCTTGAAAAGGTCGATTTCGTCAAAACCAATTATAATGACTTTGTTTTAGCGCGAAGTGAGTTTTTATGGCTTCTTGGAGCTACAAATGAGCCCATAGGACTTATTATAGTATATTATATGTTCAAATACTCATTTAGGATAAAAATAACTTTGCCAGAGTCACTTCGCAGCCAAAAAAGCCCTTTAACGGATCGATTTAGGCAAAACTAGTTATAATGACTTTGTTTTAATGCGAAGTGAGTTTTTAAGGCTTGTTGAAGGTCCAAATACGTTTCTAAGACTTGTTATAATATATAATATGTTTAAATACATATTTGGGATCAAAACAACTTTGCTAGAGTCACCTCGGAACCAAAAAATCCCTTTAAAGGATCGATTTCAGTAAAATTCGTTATAATGACTTTGGTTTTGCGTGAATTGAGTTTTTAAGGCTTTTTGGAGCTCTCAATGAGTCCCTAAGACTTGTTATAACATATTTTATGTTCAAATACTCATTTAGGATCAAAACAACTTTGCTAGAGTCACTTCGGAGCGAAAAAAGCCCTTCAAAGGCTGGATTTAGGCAAAACTAGTTTTAAGGACTTTGTTTTAGCGCGAAGTGAGTTTTTAAGGTATTTTTATCTCCAAGTGAGTCCTTAAGACTTATTATAATATATTATATGTTTATATACACATTTGGGATCGAAAGAACTTTGGTAGAGGCACATCGATGCCGTAAAAGTCCTTTAAAGGCTCGATTTCGTCAAAACTTGTTATAATGATTTGTTTTAGTGCGAACTGAGTTTTTAAGGCTTGTTGAAGCTACAAATGAGTCCATAAGACTTATTATAATATATTATATGTTCAAATACTCATTTAGGATCAAAACAAATTTGCGAGTCACTTCGGAGCCAAAAAAGCCCTTTAAAAGCTTGATTTAGGCAAAACTAGTTATAATGACTTAGTTTAAGCGCAAAATTCATTTTTAAGATTTTTGGATCTCCAAATGAGTCCTTAACACTTATTATAATATATTATATGATTAAATACAAATTTGGAATCAAAATAACTTTGCTAGAGTCACATCGATGCCATAAAAGGCCTTTAAAGGCTCGATTTCGTCAAAACTAGTTACAATGACTTTGTTTTCGCGCGAAGTGAGTTTTTAATGCTTGTTGGAGCTCCAAATGAGTCCTTAAGACTTATTATAATATATTATGTGTTTTAATACATATTTTGAATCAAAACAACTTCGCTAGAGTCGCATTGATGCCATAAAAGCCCTTTAAGGGATCGATTTCTTCAAAACTAGTTATAATGACTTTGTTTTAGCGCGAAGTGAGTTTTTAAGGCTTGTTGGAGCTCAAATGAGTCCCAAAGACTTATTATAATATATTATATGTTCAAATACTCATTTAGGATCAAAACAACTTTGCTAGACTTAGTTCGGAGCCAAAAAAGCCTTTTAAAGGCTCGATTTAGGCAAAACTAGTTATAAAGACTTTGTTTTAGGGCGAAGTGAGTTTTTGGAGCTCCAAATAAGTCCTTAAGTCTTATTATAATATATTATATGTGTAAATACACATTTGGCATCAAAACAACTTTGCTAGAATCACTTCGGAGCAAAAAAAAAACGTTTAAAGGCTCGAATTAGAAAAGACTAGTTATAATGACTTAGTTTTAGCGCGGAGTGAGTTTTTAAGGTTTTTGGAGCTCCGAATGAGTCCTTAAGACTTATTATAATATATTATATGTTTAAATACATATTTGGAATCAAAACAACTTTGCTACAGTCACATCCAGTCCATGAAAGCCCTTTAAAAGCTCGATTTCATCAAAACTAGTTATAATGACTTTGTTTTACCGCGAAGTGAGTTTTTATGGTTTGTTGGAGCTCCAAATGAACCCATAAGACTCATTATAATATATTACATACTCAAATACTCATTTAGGATCAAAACAACTTTGCTAGAGTCACTTCGCAGCCAAAAAAGCCATTTAACGGCTCGATTTAGGTAAAACTAGTTATAAGGAATGAGTTTTTTGGCGAAGGGAGTTTTAAAGACTTGTTGGAGCTCAAAATGAGTCCCTAAGACTTATTGGAATATTTATATGCGGAAATACTCATTTAGGATCAAAACAAGTTTGTTAGAGTTACTTCGGAGCCAAAAAAAAGCCCTTTAAAGGCTCGATTTAGGCAAAACTAGTTATAAGGACTTAGTTTTAGTACCAAGTGAGTTTTTAAGGTATTTGGAGCTCCAAATCAGTCCTTAAGAATTATTATAATATATTATATTTTTAAATACACATTTAGAATCAAAACAACTTTGCTAGAGTCACATCGAGTCCATAAAAGCCCTTTAAAAGCTTGATTTCGTCAAAACTAGTTATAATGACTTTGTTTTAGCACGAAGTGAGTTTTTATGACTTGTTGGAGCTACAAATGAGCCCATAGGACTTATTATAGTATATTATATGCTCAAATACTCATTTAGGATAAAAATAACTTTGCCAGAGTCACTTCGCAGCCAAAAAAGCCCTTTAACGGATCGATTTAGGCAAAACTAGTTATAATGACTTTGTTTTACTGCGAAGCTAGTTTTTAAGGCTTGTTGAAGGTCCAAATACGTTTCTAAGACTTGTTATATTATATAATATGTTTAAATACGTATTTGGGATCAAAACAACTTTGCTAGAGTCACATCGGAACCAAAAAAGCCCTTTAAAGGCTCGATTTCAGAAAAATTCGTTATAATGACTTTGGTTTTGCATGAACTGAGTTTTTAAGGATTTTGAAGCTCCAAATGAGTCCTTAAGACTTGTTATAATATATTTTATGTTCAAATACTCATTTAGGATCAAAACAAGTTTGCTAGAGTCACTTCGGAGCGAAAAAAGCCCTTCAAAGGCTGGATTTAGGCAAAACTAGTTTTAAGGACTTTGTTTTAGCGCGAAGTGAGTTTTTAAGGTATTTGGATCTCCAAGTGAGTCCTTAAGAATTATTATAGCATATTGTATGTTTAAATAAACATTTGGGATCAAAAAAACTTTGGTAGAGCCACATCGATGCCGTAAAAGTCCTTTAAAGGCTCGATTTAGTCAAAACTAGTTATAATGATTTGTTTTAGCGCGAACTGAGTTTTTAAGGCTTGTTGAAGCTACAAATGAGTCCATAAGACTTATTATAATATATTATATGTTCAAATACTCATTTAGGATCAAAACAACTTTGCGAGTCACTTCGGAGCCAAAAAAGCCCTTTAAAAGCTTGATTTTGGCAAAACTAGTTATAATGACTTAGTTTAAGCGCAAAATTCATTTTTAAGATTTTTGGATCTCCAAATGAGTCCTTAACACTTATTATAACATATTATATGTTTAAATACACATTTGGAATCAAAATAACTTTGCTAGAGTCACATCGATGCCATAAAAGCCCTTTAAAGGCTCGATTTCGTCAAAACTAGTTACAATGACTTTGTTTTCGCGCGAAGCGAGTTTTTAATGCTTGTTGGAGCTCCAAATGAGCCCTTAAGACTTATTATAATATATTATGTGTTTTAATACATATTTTGAATCAAAACAACTTCGCTAGAGTCGCATCGATGCCATAAAAGCCCTTTAAGGGATCGATTTCTTCAAAACTAGTTATAATGACTTTGTTTTAGCGCGAAGTGAGTTTTAAGGCTTGTTGGAGCTCAAATGAGTCCCAAAGACTTATTACAATATATTATATGTTCAAATACTCATTTGTGATCAAAACAACTTTGCTAGACTCAGTTCGGAGCCAAAAAAGCCCTTTAAAGGCTCGATTTAGGCAAAACTAGTTATAGAGACTTAGTTTTAGCGCGAAGTGAGTTTTTGAAGTTTTTGGAGCTCCAAATAAGTCCTTAAGTCTTATTATAATATATTATATGTGTAAATACACATTTGGGATCAAAACAACTTTGCTAGAATCACTTCGGAGCAAAAAAAAACGTTTAAAGGCTCGAATTAGAAAAAACTAGTCATAATGACTTAGTTTTAGCGCGGAGTGAGTTTTTAAGGTTTTTGGAGCTCCGAATGAGTCCTTAAGACTTATTGTAATATATTATATGTTTAAATAATATTTGGAATCAAAACAACTTTGCTACAGTCACATCCAGTCCATGAAAGCCCTTTAAAAGCTCGATTTCATCAAAACTAGTTATAATGATTTTGTTTTACCGCGAAGTGAGTTTTTATGGCTTGTTGGAGCTCTAAATTAGCCCATAAGACTCATTATAATATATTACATACTCAAATACTCATTTAGGATCAAAACAACTTTGCTAGAGTCATTTCGAAGCCAAAAAAGCCATTTAACGGTTCGATTTAGGTAAAACTAGTTATAAGGAATTAGTTTTTTGGCGAAGGGAGTTTTAAAGTCTTGTTGGAGCTCGAAATGAGTCCTCAAGACTTATTGTAATATTTTATATGTGGAAATACTCATTTAGGATCAAAACAAGTTTGTTAGAGTCACTTCGGAGCCAAAAAAGCCCTTTAAAGGCTCGATTTAGGCAAAACTAGTTATAAGGACTTAGTTTTAGCACGAAGTGAGTTTTTAAGGTTTTTGGAGCTCCAAATCAGTCCTTAAGAATTATTATAATACTAGGTTGTGTAGCACGTGCTTTGCACGTGCATGTGCGATCATCTTCTTGATTTACATTTACAACAATAATTCTTTGGTTTATTATAAAAAAAAATAGGGAACAAAAAGTTCTGGTGGTAGACTAATGTTTTATTAAATAATTATTGTAGAAAAAAAATACAAGATTTTATAGACAATGTAAAAGATTGTTGAATATTTAAAGTAACTGTCATACGAATTGTTGTCAGTGATTTTTCGTCACTCAATGAGTCCGAGGGCGGTGTCCAATTCATTCCCAAGAAGTCCATAACCCCCGACTCTACCAAACCAAGCAAAAATCGCCACCCCGTGGACGTACCCTTCAGGGAAAGGACGGGCAAGGATTATCAGAGATGACCCCCGATCCTAAACCCTCGGAGGTAAAACATTACAAAGAGAATACCAGGAAGCCTTCTAGAAAGCCTTCCTGGTGATGGGCCGACATTTAAAGACGAGTCCTCAAAGGCGATCTACCCCCGAAGGAAGTTGCCACGAAGGAAGGACCATTCGACGGAGTCTCGGCCCTCGAAGTCACCGACCCTCGGTCATAGAACTTTTGACCGCAGGGTCACAGACCTCAGTTATTCTCCCCCGAGCAGGGAATTCACTGTAGCGACAGCCTTATCCTGCCGGATTCAGAAGAACTGCTCCCGGCAGGTGGGCAGCTTTATTAGGTGAACCAAACCCGTGACTTAGGGGATTTGACATTTTGTCCTTTCTCAACTGTAGCTCCCTTCTTCGCTTATAAGAGAAGGAGGAGTGAAGGATGAGGGGGCAGGAGAAAAAAGAGAGAAAAATAATACTCTGTAAACTTTCTCATGAAAAAGATGAAATATCATAAACACAGTGGACGTAGGCTATTACTCTTGAGGAGGGCCGAACCACTTTAAAAATTCTCCGAGTGTTTATTTATCGCTAATACAATTTTTATTACTTTTAATTGCCGAATCACACACTAGAGGTGCGGATCTCGTCGTTGGTTCAAATTATACACCAACAGATTGGCGCTAGAAGGAGGGCGGCGCTGACCCAAACTTCCGGGCGTGCCCTTCCATTCCAGTTTCGTTCGAGCTTTTTCCGGGAGTCTCGTCGTCACCTAAGATCGGAGATCATGGATCCGACGACCTGATGAACGGGAAAGAAACCCCACAAGTCCCAAGTTGGGTCAAAGTTAGCATAAAAGAAAGAGCGTCCAAAACCCCATGTCCCGGATGAACAGCATGGTGAAGATCTTCGGTTCATGACCACCAACATCTGTAGTTCATCACCGGCAAGGGAGAAATAGACAAGCCCCAGACGCGGCTTTGAGGCGGAAGGGACCGAGCCACAGCGGAAGTGGCTGCCAAGGACATCACCTAGATAGACTGGGAGCCATCCGACTGGCGGATCACATGCTCTGGCCGGCCACCACTGCAATCGGAGGACTGACGATGAACCATCCGGGGGCTCCGAACCGAGGGAGCGCAGCCACCAGTGGTCCAAACCGGAAGATCACGACTAACCGCTAGCAAGAAAAAGAGATCGACTCTTTTCACAGCCGGCGAACTGGATCTCTACCCCCAAGAACCACTGAGGCATGCTCCGTCACATTCGGAGGACTGCCTCGGATGGCCTCGATCCCCGGCGACGACCTAGTTCCGCGAGCGACTGCAGTCTGAGATACTGCGGGAGTAAGGCTTGTCTCCCCCACCTCTCCCCTGCCCTCGGTATCATTATACCCCGAGGCTTTTACTTGGTCGCAGACCAACGGCGCAGAAGAAGAGATTTGGGGGAGATAAACCCGAGATCTCTGACCACAGCCGATGTAGTCAGAGCAATTCAGATTCTCAAGGAGAGGTGGCCGAACCCTCTTGCCAAGCACGGAATGTCCTCGTACGCGCCGTGCGTGGCTCCAGGCAAGCTGGCGGAAAGCCAGCATAGTGCTAGCCCCCGAAGGTGCTTCCAGGGCCAACCAAGAAGATATCTCTCTTGTCAGGGCAGACCGCAAGACCCGCGAATCTCGCCTAGACGGCTGCTGGCGAAAAGAGAGAAGTCGCCTCGACGACCAAACTCAGGGCTCACGCCAAATGGGGTGCATCCGCCGGATAGCCTGGAGAAGAGACATCATTGACGGCATGGTTGCACCCGCGGCTGTTCTTGATCGGGGGGCGCCCCCGAAGATAGTCAACTGCCTCCTGGAGTCACTTCTTCGGCAGCTCCCACTCGCCTGCGCGCAGCACCCTCGCGCACTCCAAGCACAGTTATAGGCGTGCCAAGAGATATCCGAGGCACAATCGGGTCGCACGCAATCAAGAAGTGTCTGCGGGGTAAGATCGCCAGGGATCTTGTCCCGTAGCCCGTTAGTCGACAGAGAACGGAAACTTGATGTACGAAGGATAAAACCGCGAAGCGGATGAATCCTATAAGCATCACCCTCGATGCCCTTCTTGACCGCGGAGCGTTCATGCCGCTGAGGGAGACCCGGGGTACCAGAGAAATAGATGCGCTCTGTAGGTACCTCGAAGGAGAGCAAGACTAGAACGCGTGAGTCTCGAGGAGCTTACGTGGGTCTTACTCACTGAAGCTTCCTACCGCACAAAGGTCAATCTTGTCAGGTCCTTCCCCCAAGGAAAACCTGTTCGGGGATTAACTTGGGAAGCTGGGCCAATAGTCTCCTGGAACCATTCTACTCTTCGGAGGAGGTAGAAGATCTAGATACGCCTAAAGGAGGAACTCCGAGGCGGAAGGGACTAGAATCCCTCAGAGGATGGTCTGAACCGCCGGTGTATAAAGACAAAAAAGGCCCTGCCCCATTCAAAAGCACCGGGGACCGCTGCGAGCAGTGGGGTACTAGCAAATCTTGACGAATACAAGATCTGACCGAGTTCGCCCCCGAAGAAGCCTGGTTCGGGATAATCCTTCGTAGGAGGAACAACCCGCAACTAAACAGTGCATTCACGGAGGTATGCTCCGGTCCCGATCTGGTACTTAATCGTCTAATTTGCTCGTTTTGACCCTCGGAGAGGGTCTGATTCAGACGAGTTGTAGTCCTCGTAGGGGACACGACGAGCGACTATAGGAACGATCCCGGAGGGATGTTGATCCTATAGTTGGGGGCCACAGCGTGAAGAAGGTAATATTTAAACTTTAAACCTTAAACTTCGCGTAACCAATTCTCTTTTTATAGGTACCCACTGTTCCACCGTCGAAAGAAGCATGGACGGACTCCCCGGCGAAGCGAGGTTCGAGGTGTTGCCGGAGCCAACGGATTCGGCGTCGGAGGGACAATTGACTCCATAGGGATCAAACACCGTTTCTCTACCAGAGAAATCAGGGTTAGAGAAACGTCTGGTTCCGGAGGGATCAGACCCCGTTTCTCTACCAACGGGAATGTCTCCCTGCAAGGCGACGAGAAGATTCGGCGTAGCTGAAGTTGTTTCCGCGCAAGGTTCCCTTCGCTAACAGGAGGCGCATCCCTAGCACATTGGCTTCAACCAGGATGAATCCCAAGCAACGCGACTCGTGCCACTGGGATTGGGGGGCAGATGTTGTCAGTGATTTTTCGTCACTCAATGAGTCCGAGGGCGGTGTCCAATTCATTCCCAAGAAGTCCAGAACCCCCGACTCTACCAAACCAAGCAAAAATCGCCACCCCGTGGACGTACCCTTCAGGGACAGGACGGGCGAGGATTATCGGAGATGACCCCCGATCCTAAACCCTCGGAGGTAAAACATTACAAAGAGAATACCAGGAAGCCTTCCAGAAAGCCTTCCTGGTGATGGGCCGACATTTAAAGACGAGTCCTCAAAGGCGATCTACCCCCGAAGGAAGTTGCCACGAAGGAAGGACCATTCGACGGAGTCTCGGCCCTCGAAGTCACCGACCCTCGGTCATAGAACTTTTGACCGCAGGCTCACAGACCTCAGTTATTCTCCCCCGAGCAGGGAATTCACTGTAGCGACAGCCTTATCCTGCCGGATTCAGAAGAACTGCTCCCGGCAGGTGGGCAGCTTTATTAGGTGAACCAAACCCGTGACTTAGGGGATTTGACATTTTGTCATTTCTCAACTGTAGCTCCCTTCTTCGCTTATAAGAGAAGGAGGAGTGAAGGATGAGGGGGCAGGAGAAAAAAGAGAGAAAAATAATACTCTGTAAACTTTCTCATGAAAAAGATGAAATATCATAAACACAGTGGACGTAGGCTATTACTCTTGAGGAGGGCCGAACCACTTTAAAAATTCTCCGAGTGTTTATTTATCGCTAATACAATTTTTATTACTTTTAATTGCCGCATCACACACTAGAGGTGCGGATCTCGTCGTTGGTTCAAATTATACACCAACACGAATGTCAAATAATATTCTTGTTGTCTTTGTTGCGAAAGCCTTGGGGAAAAAAATCTGCATTAAAGAGAAAATAAAAATTGTGAAATAGAACAAACTAGTGTCAAATAAGAGAAATTTAATACTTACCTTAAATATGAGATTCATTTTGTTAATGATAATATTTCATCGTAGACAATATTTTTTGTGCATTTATCGTCAATTTTTTTAGGCAAATTAGGTTTAATAAGAATTCTTATGCGTTCACTTGATTTTGCTCTTGATAATGCAACATATAATTGGCCATGTGAGAAAACAGGTTCCGGAAGATATATACCAACAAAATCTAAAGTTTGTCCTTGAGCTTTATTTATTGTCATTGCAAAACTTAATCGTATTGGAAATTGAATTCTTTTAAATGGGTAAGGATATTTTTTATTTTCTAATGGAATAAATGGAATTCTCGGTAAAAATACTCTTTTTTTTTAATAATAACCACTACTAATTTCTGCATCAATAGTATTGGGTTGAAAGTGTCGACAAATTAATCTAGTTCCATTACATAATCCTTCTGATGGGTTGATATTTCGTAATAATATAACTGGACAATTTGGTTTTAATATTAATTCATGAGGTGGAATTCCATTTGGTGTTAAAGTATTTAGGAAATCTTCTTGAAAGCATTGTTCATTTCTATCTAAAGTTTCATCAAAACTATAATATTTAGTAGCTTCACCAGGAAAAGTTTCAATTAATAAATTGTTTATTTGATCAACATAATTATTTTTGGGTGTTAAGATCGCTCTATTAATCATTAAACTTAAATTATTAGGATAATTATTTATGTTTGGAAAAACTATTTTTATTAAATTTTTAAGTGATAAATCATCATTTTCATATGGTATAAGTATATTAGATGGTAATTTTATATTTTCCTCTTTATATATTGGTTCAGAACCATTTCCAATACGTAATAATAAATCTTAGAATGCAGGATCCTTATTCGCTCGCATATTTTGAGTGAGTTTAATTTTTATAAAGATTGGCCATAAATAAGATGTAACTAAAGTAACGTTTATTATTTCTTCTTTTCTTGCTCGAGGAACAACAGGAAGTATTTGTCGAAAATCACCACCAAATACGACCACTTTACCACCAAAAGGAAATTTACATTCATTTATGTCTTGTAACATTTTATCTAGAGCTTCAATTGCATATTTATTTATCATTGGCGCTTCATCCCATATAATAATTTTAGTTGATTTTAGTAATCGAGCTAAACTTGATTGTTTACTGATATTGCATGTAACATTATCTTCTATTTCAATTGGAAGTTTAAATCTCGAGTGAGCAGTTCGACCACCAGGTAATATAGCAACAACAACTCCAGAAGAAGCAGTAGCTAAAGCAATATAATTTTTTGTTCTAATAGCACCTAATATAGCTCGGTATAAAAATGTTTTACCTGTTCCTCCTGGACCATCGATAAAAAATGCAGCTGCTGTTTCTGTAAATACTTTGTCGAGTATTACGTCATACACATGTTTTTGTTGCTCGTTTAGATTTGAAGCAGCCATTATATCCTCTTCTGAAACAATAATACTTAGTTCTTCATTTATTTCTCTCATAAATCTTTCATTTTCAGATAAAGTGATTTTATAATTTACTAAATGATAATCATTTATGTTTTTTCCTATTGTATCTAACATATAACTTAAATTTTGTAAGACATTATTTTTAATATTAATATTACTCATATTTAATAAAGAGTAATCTTCTGACATTGCATTTTCAAACTTTTCGAATAGCGCTTTTGGATTTACCGGTTCACAATATGCTAATATAATAACAAATAAACGTCGTAATGTATATGGTAATTGATATAAAGAAGCTTCTTCCAAGCATAAGATTAAATAATTATCTCCTTTTAAGATACCATGTAAAAGAGCAGCTTCACGAAATGAAGTTACTAATACATTATTAACTGTTTTAAGATCTTCAAATGAAGTTGATCCTTTAACATGATTTAATAATAAACGTAAATAATATCATTCTCCTTCTGCTGGATTGACTGAAACGATTCTTCCGATTACATTACCTTTTTGCCGTGGAAACCAGAGTTTATCTTTTTTACTCCATACAAAAAATTCTGGAAATTGTTTATATAGTAAACTTTTAGCTTTTTCATTAGTTTTATTCATATTAAAATATTCAGTTAACATAGACCTTAATGCAAATTCATTATCAATTATTTGATTTAGTTTGTCATATTTTGTAAAAGTAATAAGTTGTTGATATTCTAAATGTAATTGTAATGTGATAACAGATGGATAAATTTCATTTAGAATAAACGAAAAAATTCTCCATGTTGCTTCTGGAGGAGAAATCCATCTACCTGACTAAAAATTTTTAATTTCATCAATTTGAATATTTTGATTACCAGTATCAGAATTAATGTAAATTGCTATTCGATCATGACCTTTATATATATATTTATACAAATATTTTACAGCTTTTACGGTAGAACATATCTCGACATTCATATGACAATTAAATTTTGCAAGTAAATAAGGATTATAAGGAACAACCCATTGGTTATTTAGATAATGTCCTCTAACTTTAACATTATCATTATTATTTCTTCTTTTATATTTTGGATATTCATGTTCTCCTAAATATGTTTTTGAAGTAAATGCTTTCGGATAATGATCTTTACATTTGCCCTTTTTTTGCATACAAACATTATTTGGATTTAAATGACCACAAGGACCATGCATCATGTGTTTAACTACTGTTTTACGAAGATATTTATTTTCATAATTATTTGGCAATTCTGCTGATACTATCTTATCAAAAGTTTCTGGATTAGTTATTTTTGAATTAGACTTTAATATTAGTAGAAAGTGAGCATGCGGAAGACCTCTTTTTTGAAATTCTATTACATATACATAAGCTGCAGTAGGGCCGAATATTTGTTTTTTCAGAAGCTCAATTTTTAGATCTTCTAATTTTGCCTTAAATATACGAGATACTAAATCTGGTCTATTTTGAGCATTTTCATACGACTGTAATTCTTGTTTAATTTCATACCAATTAGGATTACATGTAATTGTTTAAAATATATCAGGTTTTCCAAATCGTTGGACTAATGTCATAGCATCCATATATCTTTTACGCATATCTCTAGGACTACCAATAAAAGAAGCTGGAAGAATTATTCTTTTGCCAATTTCAGAGCCTTTTTTCATTCCACTTTCAAAACTATCAATTATTCCTTGATATAATTCAGCGCGAATTTCTTCTTGTCTATTTTTTAAATAATCTAATCTTTGACTTTCAAGTTTAACATACATATCTACAACATATTGTTGAAGAAGATGACCAGAATGCAATAATATCGATGTATCAGTAGACCTAATTTGTAATTTATAACAATAATATTCACGACATGAAACATTTCTTTTCTTGTGAATCTTTGCGACTGAGAAAAAAATAAAAAATAAATAAATTAGTAATTAAAAAAAATAAAGAATCGAATAATTTAATTTCGTCATTAGACATATAATAAACATACCTTCATTGTCTGATCGTAATATTTGTAATACTAATTTGTGTGGATCGATCCATTGCTGATGCTGTAGATTTTTTCCTTTTTTTATATTTATTCGTTCAATATTTTCATGCCAACCAATATCTCCATAAGGAAACAATAAAGGATATTGTAGAGGATCATAACAACCAGAATAATATTTAACTTTATGGTTTGAGCCAGAATGTGTATGAACAACAATGTCACGAATACTTGTTTCAATTGAAGATTCATGATTTAGCCAAATTGCAGCAACTTGTGACGTTAAAGGCATGTTATACACTCTTTAATCTAGATTGGGATCAGCTTTTATTATAATTTTATATTCATTTAGATCATGTAGATCTTTGAGATAACGAAAAAAACTGTTATATGGATTAATTTTTAATATTTCAATTAATCTATTAACAATATTTTGATTAAGATTAGGAGAATTATTTATTCGATTTTCTAACTCATGTTCAGTATCATAAAAGTATAATTGTAAATTACTTGGAAGATTAGTCGATGGTATAAGATCATTTATATAATGATAAACTTGTCCTTGAACGCGAAAAGTGTAAATTCCTTTATTTTTTTTTACATAAATCTTTATCATACTTAACTCCAAATGAAGTGAAAGCAAAGCTATTATTATAAGTTCGTACTAAATTTTGAAATTCTAAACATTCTTCTGTTGTCGATGTAAATAATTCAAATAATTCTTTAGGTACACTTGTCATAAACAGTAATATTTCACCATCTGAACAACAAAAATTATTACTTTCATGGTAGAATTTCTTTGCATTACAATATTTACATATTGTTGGCGATTTTAATTTATCTGCTTCTTGAGTTATTATTTTTTCTAATATTTGTTTTTTTCGTATAAAGCACTTAGTACCTAGAAAACAAACTTTCAAAAACATATAAGCGAAATAATAATAATAATAATAATAATAATAATAATAATAATGGGTTGAAAGGAAAAAAATACCTTTTTCTTTAGTATTTTGATTATTTTGATTTTCAGTGTGTGTTGTATATGAACTTTGACCTACAATAAATAAATTAATAAATATATATATATATATATATATATATATAAAGAGAGAGAGAGAGAAATGAGATTTCATAAACACTATGTCTATAAAATGAGAAAATAGTTATTCTTACCAATTTCGAAAATGGATTCAATTGCTTCATGTGTGTGGCCATCACTTGTTCTTATTAGTTTTGTAAGATAACCTAAAAACATATTAAATATTAAAAAATTTAAGAGGCGGAATTAATATTTGTTTATATAGAATATGACTATAATTATAATTTGTAAAGTGAGAAACAACAAATGATATTACATATTACACAACAAACCAAAATTTTATAATTTTAAATTTTGAAATCTCAATACATTGATATATAGTATAATATATTTTTATTAGAAGTTAAACCATAAAAAAAAATTATTCATTACCTCGTGAAGAAGATTTATAGTCACTATAATTTACAATACTTTTTCCTTTTTCTTTCTCATTGTTTGAGATTTGTTCATTATATTGATTTGATTTCTTATGCTGTATAGATAAAGATAATCTACGTTTTGCAGCATATTCTCTCCATTGTTTTCTTTGTACTTCTTTTTGTTCATCAGTCATTCTTTGTTTCTTTTGTTGATATTGTTCTTTTGCGCGCTTCCTTTTTCTCTCTTTGATTTGTTCTGTTGTCATTTTAGAAACATATTGGAAATTATTACTTTTGAGTTCATCGCGTCTGTTTCTTTGTTTTATTTTATTGTCCATGATTTATCAGTTTTTTATTGATTTCACGTTCGGAAAAATTTGTTAGAAGTGATTGTCAATTATATTTCGTTTTCCTGCACAGTCAATGATTATAAGAAGACAAAATCAACACACATTGATCACAATATGGATTTTTTTAAAATTGAAGATAGAAATAGAATGTTAAATTAGAATATACGTATAGGAAATAGCAGCATTAAAAGTATGTTTTTGAATTGAGATAATTTTCGTAATATAAAGAAAGAAAAAAAAGAATGACAATGAAATATAGCCATACTCTTTTTTTCGTATCCTAATTTTTATCACCGAGAGAGATCTAAAACGAAGGTCAAAGAAAAAGGAATCAGTCAGTGAGCGGGCGAACGAGTCGTTGATCTGAAGCGCGTTGATTGAAGAAATCCGAAGCAATAATTTTCCAGAGCTGAAGAAGAGTGATCTACAGAGAGAGACGGAGGAGATCTTAAGGGAGCCAAAGCTAGGATTTGGATTGCCATTTATGAGATCGAGGAATCATCCCACAAAGATAGTGAGAGTTACAGAGAAAAAGAAAGAGAGAGAGAAAGTAACGTCTTTGCGAAATGGAAATGGAAATGAAAATCCAAATGAAATTAGATAGCTCCGAATTTTGACGAAATTTGG
Organism: Boehmeria nivea var. tenacissima; assembly: GCA_018132145.1. NCBI lineage: Eukaryota > Viridiplantae > Streptophyta > Magnoliopsida > Rosales > Urticaceae > Boehmeria > Boehmeria nivea. The sequence goes on from CM030880.1 coordinate 1,164,132, forward strand.
GGTTAATTTGGGGAAAGAATTTATTGGAGAAAGGTTTACAGATAGAAAGAGGGCTTTGCAACTCACATCAAATGAGAGATAAATGAGATTCAAATTCAAGTAAGCTTTTCAATGGAGTTTGGGAAACAGAGAAACTTATAAATAAAAGGAAAAAAAATTTGGAAAATAGAAGAAGAAAAGGTGTGTCTTAAGTGAGTCTGTTTGGTGCTAAAATGTTTGTGCGTACGTGAACTGAGAAATTTAAGTTAATTAGGAAATCTAATTAAATTGAATTAGACTGGGAAAAGAAAATCTAATAGGATCATTTTCTATATTGGGTTTAAAAATTAAATTGAATTAAAGAAAATCTAATAGGAAGATTTTCTTTTTGCTTTATATTTTCATAAAAATGCATGTGGGTATTAGCTAAAATAACACATGATGATTAATGCAATATAATGAATCTTTTGAGTAAGTTAATGCTATTACTATTATTATTGCTATGCGAATTCTACGAGAAAAGAAAAGGAAGAAGAAGGAAATAACCTTATGAAGATACACAAAGGCAGCAACGACGAATGGAGCTACAAAAAGAATATTTAACAATAGTCAATTCTATATATTGTGCAAATTAAATTTATAGAGAACATGACAAATAAAATACGGGAAAAACAATAAATAAATAGGACATTCCGAATTTTATGGATAATTTTTTTTTTATTTAGGATCTTGCTCTTTTCATTTATACAGGTTTTTTTTTGCCGACATCTAAGCTCATATATTTATTATGATCTTTTAAATTAAAATAGTATAACTCAAATTGCATATCCTTTAGTTTTCTTACAAATTTTAAATTTAATTAAGAATTTTAAAAATGTATATTCAATTAAATCAATCTTATATTTACTAATTTATTATGCTCGAGCTAGTAATTTATATAACAAAATAGCTATAATTACAAGCAATTGAAAAGTTCTTATATTTTTAATGACGTAATTAAGATCGTTACCAATATAATATAATTAAAGTAATTTAGATAAAAACGAAAGAAATAAAATGATAACCAAAACAAATAAGATCAAGAAGAATGATTTTTTGCTTACCTGGTGGTTGTGAATAGAAATTTTAACTTCCTCAAATCTTCTCTTTCAATCTCTGAGATATAACCAAGGAAAAGACAGAAGAAAATTTTTAAAAGGAAAAATTTTATAAATAGCCCCTCAAGTTTGGATCGAATTTCAAGTTGGCCCCCGATGTATAAAACGTTGTATTCGTCATACATAATGTTTAAAAAGTTAGCATATATAGTCCTTCCGTCTATTTTTGTTAACGGAAGTGATTGTTCGGAGGGTATTTTGTTATTTTAAGTCTAAAACATGCCACATCACTATCTTATATGTGTATTTTTCAATCCATGTCATACTCCAATCTCCATTTATTACATAGTCCACGTCATACCCCATATATCACAAATAATAAGAGTTAGATAAAATCCAAAGACTGATACAATGAAAGTCCATTATAGGGCCCTGAACCACATCACACGTGATAAAACACAAGCTCTGTCTCCTTGAACCACATCAAACAAACAACCATCATATTTCCTTCTTGTTTTTTTTTTTTTTTTGCTGGGAGTTGATTTAACTTGTTTAGCACAAAGATTTTGTGTAGTCTCTCAATTTGTTCCGGACAAAGGTCAAATTACATATCGTTAGTCTAAATTGTTTTGATTTCTCATAGATAAGGAAAGAAGAAGAGCATAGAAAAAAAAAAAAATCTAAACTGAGTCCCTACTCATTCAAACCCAGTTTATCTTGCACTTGCAATATGAAGCCCACATGAATTGCTTAGCCATAGGATTTGATTCACTTTCTTCGGGTTATTTTTATTTTTTATTTTTATTTTTTGCTAATGGGTTCTTCCCAATTGAACATACAAAAAAAAAAAAAAAACATATTATGAAGAAAAAAATCAAACCTTGTATGAAGAAAAAAAAAACTCAAAATCAAACCTTGAGTTCGAAAGCATTCATGTTATGAAGAAAAAAAAAAAAACTCAAAATCAAAACTTCGTCGCGCACGGCTCGTGAGTCGTGGCGCTCTATCCTCGACAAGGTTGGTCGATTATGAGCCTTCTCACTCCTCCGCGACTCGTTGACCACCTCACTTTCGTTGCCTTTAACGCCCTCGAGCTCGGCAAGCTTCGCCCTTTCGCCGCCGCTGCGACTCCGACTTTGGGTTTTTCTGTGGGCGTAAATCCAACCTGCTTGTGAGAACAAAAAACCCATTGCGTTGGCTTTGTTCTCTTGTTCTTGTCAGCCCTTGATCTACGGTCTCGTTGGATTTCGATCCACAGAATCATCGGCGGCGGAGTGGAACGACAGAGAAATAGGAGACTCCGTTTGCGGTAGTGCTAAGTCACTGATTTTTTTTTTTTTTTTTTTAAATATGGTAAGGAGAACAATAACATCCGTAGACTCTCAATAAGTTCTAAGAATAATATATTGTGCCACGCAGGATTTCCGTTTTGCCATGTAGGATTTCCATCCATTAAAAGGATCAGAAGGGCCATATTTGATAAATTTTTATACATAATGTATCACGTATGAAATATTTTATACTTTAGGGGCCAAGTTGAAACACCGTCCAAACATCAGGGGCTATTTTTAAAATTTTTCCTTGTTAAAAACTAATAGATACTTGATTGACAACTCATGACAGTTGTAGTTGTAGATACCACTTTGTTTTGCCACGCAATAGTTGTAGACACCACTTGTACTACTAAGAGAGTCTAAGAGGGAACACGTGTAGTAATTGTTAAAATTTAAACTTTTGTTAAACTTATCTCTATCATATTTATTTTATTTTAATAATTCATTTTATTTATTTTTAAACTGTACTGAAACTTATCTTTATTAACGGTATTTTTTTAGGGGTACTTCTGTGATGGGGTTTTTTTGTGGTGGGAAATAATTCTGGACCGTCAGATTCATCTTTTCGGTGGATCCCACATCTTAAAATTGTGAATCTCATCATTCAAAATTATTTTCCACCACAAAAAAAACCCACTACAGAATTTCCCTTTTTTTAGTAGTAAAAGTTATGGTAGGACTTTTTTTTTGACCCATGAAATTTGTTTTTACAAAAAAAAAAAAAAAAAAAATTCACGTGGGTTTCATTTTTTTTTTCTCCATCATGAGGAATGAGTTATGATCTCCTACTGGATGTCAAAACATGATAATACATCAAATCATATACTCTAGTTACATCTGATTTTTACTCAAAAGAACTCAGCAATATAAAAAAACAAAAAAACAAAAAACAAAAAGCAAACATACGAAGAACAAGATATATCTCTTTTGATGCAATGCTATTGTTTTTTTTTTCCTCTTAATTTTTTTCCCGGTTTTAAAAAAGAAAAAAAAAAGTCATGATTCAAAATCTGAGCTATGGATCGACATTTATATATTTTCAATTTCTTAAATCTTAAAAATGACCATTAGTAAAGGATGATAGCCAATTCGAACGTAAGGCATGACCAATGGCATATTTATGGCAATAAGCAAATTGGAATCATAAGGGTGGTCAAATAGTTTTTAGAATATTTAAATGAGTTCATAAGGATTGGCAGTAACAATACCCAAAATAAAAGGATGAATTGAAACAATAACAAAAATTGCCATGTTTTTCTTGAAGAAAACATAAGAATCTAAATTCAAAAAATTAGAATCCAAAAAGGGAGATATGAGTAGAGAATGAAAATCAAAGCGAGGGCATCAAGGATAATAGGGACAAAGAAGCAACATCGCCAAGGATCCTCCCACTATGACTTTTTTACCGTGAAATATTTGAGCTCGTGAAATAGTTTCAGTGATGAGTACAACATATTCAAGTGTATAGTCATTTGCATTAAATTTTTTTTAACAACATTGACATTTAAAACTATCAGGAACCAAAAAGGCTTTTATTAACTGCTTATATGTTACAAAAGTAGTAGTTGTTTCTTATCGTATAGATGTTTAACAATATTTGTTTCTAATAAAAAGTCAAAAATACAACCAAAATAGTTGTGTGACCGAATTACAAAAGGCAGAAAGCTTCCAACTGATATGACTCATCATCTCTTCGAGCAAGTTAGTGGCCACTATTCCCTAGTCATCAGGAACTTTTTTTACAAAAAGCAGAAACAAATATACACTACCTATTACTTATTATATAATAACAAGCCTATTTTATAGATTTGTACAAGATCCACGATATCACCAGCGTTGATGTCTTTGACTTATTCCAATGCTAGCGATGTTTGAGTTTCATGAACATCGCTGGCAGCATTTTCTTTTTTGACCTTACAAGCACCCGTTGAGGGTTTGTTATCAAAATTCGTTGATGAAGTAGCATCACTATCAGAAGCCTTCAAAGTAGTTTTTTCGGTATTTTGATCGAGAACATCTGAGATAGACACCACTGTATATCTATATTGCATATCACCAGAGTATTCGGACTTAGATACCTTCAACTGAACTAAATACTTCTTGGAACTTGCAATTGTCGCAAAACTCCTCAGATTTTTGACCATACCCTGTAATAATATATTATTTGTAATGAAACATGTAATGTACTGTAGTATTTTAACAATTCAATCATGTTAACAAGATTACCCCAACAGTGTGTTGCATCAATTGTCCTGCTGTGCAATTTAGAATACGTTCTGCATTTTCAGCAAACAAAGTTGCACCAAGTGTTCCAGATGAGTCGCCAAATTGTGCATCTATTCGACACCTTAAAATGGGGAAAAAAATAAAAACAAGAAACAAAGAATAGTTAAATAGGATATCAAAGAAAACATGAGAATACAAAAGTAATAATACTATATAAATAACAATTGAATAACCTTGGAAGCGCTTTGGAATTTCTATGACAAAATGCACAGGTAGACATTTTATCATATTCCGTATCTACGGTTTTGTAACACCGATTGCAAGCCATGTACCAGAATTTCTGTCTAAGATTGATAATCGAAAAAGATGCCTCTATCCAGAATTTATTTTGCTGGGAAAAAATAGATACCAAGAATTATGTAAAGTTCAAACACATGTAAATTAATGATTTCTAGAGCAGGAAAATATATAAATGTAACTAAATAAAAATACATTATCAGGTAGACTCTGAACATTAGCGATTTGTAGAATCTTATCAGACGTTGGAAGTACGAGTCTCGATGAAGATGCAAAATTTGACCCTTCCGTGGTTATGTTTTCCAGGTAAGTCTTGTGAGCACTGATCCTGATAATACATATTAGAATAATTGATTATGACGAACTAAATAATTTTATGAATTTAACATACATAAAAATCATATTAGTAAACTTACCATGAACGGAGTTCAATCACTTCACATATGTCAGGATCGATCATAAAAGTACTTGAAGGCTTAGTTGACAATGACAAACCTGCATTCAACGTCTTATAATCAAATAAAGTTAAGATTTAATATAACAACTTCAGTTGAAGAAGAGAAATATTACCATTATATTGGACAACCTTCAACCGAAAAGCCACAATTATAGGTTTTGTATCTATAAGCTTCGAGATCACCACACATTCGTTGACCAGAAATTGGTCCCACATAGTTAAGATTATCGGCATTGGCCTTATTAGTTATATTTCAAAATAAAATAAAATAAACATGTTAGTACAGATTTCATCATATCTAATAAAATAATAATAATGGTAAAAATAGAAATCTATGAATGCTTACTCTTGATTGACCAACACAATCTCTTGAATATTTGTTTGCCCATATTTAGTTTGAAGTTCCTTTGCTGGTTCTATATTAACTGCCACACCGACAACATCTAACATAACAGTAAAAAATTGATCAAAATTTCTTATAAATTAGCTCAAAATCAACATATGATTTCATAACTTCATTAGTAATTACCTATGTCAGTTGTTGAATCGATGTAATTATGAAAATCAGCAAAACGAACAAAGCCAAAGACATTTGGAAAGTCTAATATATTGTGATCTTGGCTTTCCTCAACCAACGTAGTGTCATTTATAATCCACTCAAAGTTATTTTCAACTACTCGATAATCTGTCTTAATTGGTCTAACATAGGCATTTGAAACATAATAAGATCTTGATGGATGCAATGTCTCTTCAAACAACTCTATATCTGTTTGTAAAATGCTTGCTTGTATTTTTGTCCCCTGTACCATTCAACAACTCAAGTTAGTAGACATTCATGAAAAATAATGAAACATTTAATAAAGAATTTAAAAAATAATACCTCTGAGTCGGTAAGGACCAGCTTTTGATATCTATTCGAGCTATGACGTGCTATTCTTGGAATGCTTTTTTCGATAACAAGCAGTTTAGCAGTCCAACCTCTGGTGCTAGAAAATATATCTTTTATCATTTTCACCTCTCTAGCCATTCTTTGGAAAAGAAAAGAAAAACAATGACTTAGGAATAATCTCTGATAATTGTACTTGACATTAAATACAATAAACAGAGTAGAGAACTAAAAGAACAATATCTACAAATAAATTTAGACACGAGCAGAAATTTGAATGTTATGTAAATTTCTAAAACATCCAAGAATTTTTTTTAAAACTCTCGGAGTATTTGTTTATTATTCGTACCAGAAAAGAAAAGGTAAATCTGAAAAAGATTGAAAATGATTATATTTTCCAGATTATTTGAATGTTAAAGTTACATACCATATTCACTTGAAATATAATTCTCAAATTGATAAGAGATGATTAACTTTAAATTTAAATCAGAAAAGAAAAGGTAAATCTGAAAAAGATTGAAAATGATTATGTTTTCCAGATTATTTGAATGTTAAAGTTACATACCATATTCACTTGAAATATAATTCTCAAATTGATAAGAGATGATTAACTTTAAATTTAAATCGACAAAAAGAAAAAAAAAACACAGTAAAAATGAAGTTATAAAAGATAATAATAATTAATATAACAAAAGGAAAAAAAGAAAACACACAAGTAATCTTTTCTTTGTCTGGTATTAATAGTAATAAATTTTAACTTACAGAAGGAGAAAGAAGGAGAAAAGTCTAGTTTAGAAAGTTGCAGAAATGTTAGCAGTAAAAGTAAGTAAAAGAAAAGTAAGGACACGATTTGGTAAGCAACTGTATGCTATTTATATATACAAGAGAAATGAAGAGTGTTTTAATTTTAAAAATGATCAACCAATGGTTAATGGACAGATAAACCTAATATATTATAACTTAAAGAGAACCAATAAATCAAAATTCTACCATAAGCTGAGGCATAACTAAATAGTTAGATATTCAGGCTCATCACAACTAAACAATCTAACAACAAACTTAGAATCTAACTAAAATTTTTAATGATTCAGCACATAATCATTCCTAAGCAGCTGTTTGTCTCAAATTTAGCATTGTCTAATAAACGCAATAACATACACGTGTGCTAAGAGCATAACATAATAACATGCAAAACAACAGGTGTTTGAAAGTCTCAGGAATTTTTTCCCTCAGATAAACATGCAAAATATCTGAAATTTTTAAATTGTAATTTCCAAATTACAAATGGGTTTATTTCACTCAAAATTCAAAATAATCTAATGAATATAAATACAGGGAAAATTTTCTAGAAGCCCTATCTAGACCAACCAAATCCAACCACACAAAAATAAGAAAAAGCTTGTGAAAATTTTGGTTTTCAGTTTTTTTTTTCCCCAATAATTCAAGATTAAATATCAATACAAATAAAAACAATTTAGACTATTAAAGTTAGAACAACAGACCTTGAAAAATTGTAAATATTTGTTTGTTCGAAAGCACCTTGAAAGCAGCCATTGTTGTTTCTGTCTCCATGATGTCTTTCTTCTCTGATTATTCTTCTCCATTTTTGTTCTCTCGTATACTCTGCATTTTTTATTTAACTTTCATATATCCTCCATTCCTCTGATGTCTTTGGTTTTATTCTTTCTAATCTAATGAAGCCCTCAATCTACATTGGGCTTATTTATATTGGGCTGACTAAAGTAAAAGTAAAACTTGGTCCATTTGACTTTATTCAATATAATTTATAATCGACAAGGAGAAAATCAATTAAACAGTACTTAAAAAAAAAAAACTTGAGTGTGAACAAATAAACAGCTGGAAGACAAAAAAAAAAAAAACTAACTGAGTGTGGACAAATAAGCAGCTGGAGGACAATCGATCATCCACGTTTCTAATAGATGTAATAGATATTATATGTTTAAATACACATTTAGAATCAAAACAACTTTGCTAGAGTCACATCGAGTCCATAAAAGCGCTTTAAAAGTTTGATTTCGTCAAAACTAGTTATAATGACTTTGTTTTAGCACGAAGTGAGTTTTTATGGCTTGTTGGAGCTACAAATGAGCCCATAGGACTTATTATAATATATTATATGTTTAAATACACATTTGGAATCAAAATACCTTTGCTAGAGTCACATCGATGCCATAAAAGCCCTTTAAAGGCTCGATTTCGTCAAAACTAGTTACAATGACTTTGTTTTCGCGCGAAGCGAGTTTTTAATGCTTGTTGGAGCTCCAAATGAGCCCTTAAGACTTATTATAATATATTATGTGTTTTAATACATATTTTGAATCAAAACAACTTCGCTAGAGTCGCATCGATGCCATAAAAGCCGTTTAAGGGATCGATTTCTTCAAAACTAGTTATAATGACTTTGTTTTAGCGCAAAGTGAGTTTTTAAGCCTTGTTGGAGCTCAAATGAGTCCCAAAGACTTATTATAATATAATATATGTTCAAATACTCATTTATGATGAAAACAACTTTGCTAGACTCAGTTCGGAGCCAAAAAAGCCCTTTACAGGCTCGATTTAGGCAAAACTAGTTATAGAGACTTAGTTTTAGCGCGAAGTGAGTTTTTGAAGTTTTTTGAGCTCCAAATAAGTCCTTAAGTCTTATTATAATATATTATATGCGTAAATACAGATTTGGGATCAAAACAACTTTGCTAGAATCACTTCGGAGCAAAAAAAAAAAAAACGTTTAAAGGCTCGAATTAGAAAAAACTAGTTATAATGACTTAGTTTTAGCGCGGAGTGAGTTTTTAAGGTTTTTGGAGCTCCGAATGAGTCCTTAAGACTTATTATAATATATTATATGTTTAAATACATATTTGGAATCAAAACAACTTTGCTACAGTCACATCCAGTCCATGAAAGCCCTTTAAAAGCTCGATTTCATCAAAACTAGTTATAATGACTTTGTTTTACCGCGAAGTGAGTTTTTATGGCTTGTTGGAGCTCCAAATGAGCCCATAAGACTCATTATAATATATTACATACTCAAATACTCATTTAGGATCAAAACAAATTTGCTAGAGTCACTTCGCAGCCAAAAAAGCCATTTAACGGCTCGATTTAGGTAAAACTAGTTATAAGGAATTAGTTTTTTGGCGAAGGGAGTTTTAAGGACTTGTTGGAGCTCGAAATGAGTCCCTAAGACTTATGGTAATATTTTATATGTGGAAATACTCATTTAGGATCAAAACAAGTTTGTTAGAGTCACTTCGGAGCCAAAAAAGCCCTTTAAAGGCTCGATTTAGGCAAAACTAGTTATAAGGACTTAGTTTTAGCACGAAGTGAGTTTTTAAGGTGTTTGGAGCTCCTAATCATTCCTTAAGAATTGTTATAATATATTATATGTTTAAATACACATTTAGAATCAAAAAAACTTTGCTAGAGTCACATCGAGTCCATAAAAGCCCTTTAAAAGTTTGATTTCGTCAAAACTAGTTATAATGACTTTGTTTTAGCACGAAGTGAGTTTTTATGGCTTGTTGGAGCTACAAATGAGCCCATAGGACTTATTATAGTATATTATATGTTCAAATACTCATTGAGGATAAAAATAACTTTGCCAGAGTCACTTCGCAGCCAAAAAAGCCCTTTAACGGATCGATTTAGGCAAAACTAGTTATAATGACTTTGTTTTACTGCGAAGTGAGTTTTTTAAGGCTTGTTGAAGGTCCAAATACGTTTCTAAGACTCCTTATAATATATAATTTGTTTAAATACATATTTGGGATCAAAAGAACTTTGCTAGAGTCACATCGGAACAAAAAAAGCCCTTTAAAGGCTCGATTTCAGAAAAATTCGTTATAATGACTTTGGTTTTGCGTGAACTGAGTTTTTCAGTCTTTTTGGAGCTCCAAATGAGTCCCTAAGACTTGTTATAATATATTTTATGTTCAAATACTCATTTAGGATCAAAACAACTTTGCCAGAGTCACTTCGGAGCGAAAAAAGCCCTTCAAAGGCTGGATTTAGGCAAAACTAGTTTTAAGGACTTTGTTTTAGCGCGAAGTGAGTTTTTAAGGTATTTGGATCTCCAAGTGAGTCCTTAAGACTTATTATAATATATTATATGTTTAAATACACATTTGGGATAAAAAAAACTTTGGTAGAGCCAAATCGATGCCGTAAAATTCCTTGAAAGGCTCGATTTCGTCAAAACTGGTTATAATGATTTGTTTTAGCGCGAATTGAGTTTTTAAGGCTTGTTGGAGATACAAATGAGTCAATAAGACTTATTATAATATATTATATGTTCAAATACTCATTTAGGATCAAAACAACTTTGCGAGTCACTTCGGAGCCAAAAAAGCCCTTTAAAAGCTTGATTTAGACAAAACTAGTTATAATGACTTAGTTTAAGCGCAAAATTCATTTTTAAGATTTTTGGATCTCCAAATGAGTCCTTAACACTTATTATAATATATTATATGTTTAAATACACATTTGGAATCAAAATAACTTTGCTAGAGTCACATCGATACCATAAAAGCCCTTTAAAGGCTCGATTTCGTCAAAACTAGTTACAATGACTTTGTTTTCGCGCGAAGCGAGGTTTTAATGCTTGTTGGAGCTCCAAATGAGTCCTTAAGACTTATTATAATATATTATGTGTTTTAATACATATTTTGAATCAAAACAACTTCGCTAGAGTCGCATCGATGCCATAAAGGCCCTTTAAGGGATCGATTTCTTCAAAACTTGTTATAATGACTTTGTTTTAGCGCAAAGTGAGTTTTTAAGCCTTGTTGGAGCTCAAATGAGTCCCAAAGACTTATTATAATATATTATATGTTCAAATACTCATTTATGATGAAAACAAATTTGCTAGACTCATTTCGGAGCCAAAAAAGCCCTTTACAGGCTCGATTTAGGCAAAACTAGTTATAGAGACTTAGTTTTAGCGCGAAGTGAGTTTTTGAAGTTTTTTGAGCTCCAAATAAGTCCTTAAGTCTTATTATAATATATTACATGCGTAAATACACATTTGGGATCAAAACAACTTTGTTAGAATCACTTCGGAGCAAAAAAAAAACGTTTAAAGGCTCGAATTAGAAAAAACTAGTTATAATGACTTAGTTTTAGCGCGGAGTGAGTTTTTAAGGTTTTTGGAGCTCCGAATGAGTCCTTAAGACTTATTATAATATATTATATGTTTAAATACATATTTGGAATCAAAACAACTTTGCTACAGTCACATCCAGTCCATGAAAGCCCTTTAAAAGATCGATTTCATCAAAACTAGTTATAATGACTTTGTTTTACCGCGAAGTGAGTTTTTATGGCTTGTTGGAGCTCCAAATGAACCCATAAGACTCATTACAATATATTACATACTCAAATACTCATTTAGGATCAAAACAACTTTGCTAGAGTCACTTCGCAGCCAAAAAAGCCATTTAACGGCTCGATTTAGGTAAAACTAATTATAAGGAATTAGTTTTTTGGCGAAGGGAGTTTTAAAGACTTGTTGGAGCTCGAAATGAGTCCCTAAGACTTATGGTAATATTTTATATGTGTAAATACTCATTTAGGATCAAAACAAGTTTGTTAGAGTCACTTCGGAGCCAAAAAAGCCCTTTAAAGGCTCGATTTAGGCAAAACTAGTTATAAGGACTTAGTTTTAGCACGAAGTGAGTTTTTAAGGTGTTTGGAGCTCCTAATCATTCCTTAAGAATTGTTATAATATATTATATGTTTAAATACACATTTAGAATCAAAACAACTTTGCTAGAGTTACATCGAGTCCATAAAAAGCCCTTTAAACGCTCGATTTCGTCAAAACTAGTTATAATGACTTAGTTTAAGCACAAAATTCATTTTTAAGATTTTTGGATCTCCAAATGAGTCCTTAACACTTATTATAATATATTATATGTTTAAATACACATTTGGAATCAAAATAACCTTGCTAGAGTCACATCGATGCCATAAAAGCCCTTTAAACGCTAGATTTCGTCAAAACTAGTTACAATGACTTTGTTTTCGCACGAAGTGAGTTTTTAATGCTTGTTGGAGCTCCAAATGAGTCCTTAAGACTTATTATAATATATTATGTGTTTTAATACATATTTTGAATCAAAACAACTTCGGTAGAGTCGCATCGATGCCATAAAGGCCCTTTAAGGGATCGATTTCTTCAAAACTAGTTATAATAACTTTGTTTTAGTGCGAAGTGAGTTTTTAAGGCTTGTGGGAGCTCAAATAAGTCCCAAAGACTTATTATAATATATTATATGTTCAAATACTCATTTAGGATCAAAACAACTTTGCTAGACTCAGTTCGGAGCCAAAAAAGCCCTTTAAAGGCTCGATTTAGGCAAAACTAGTTATAAAGACTTAGTTTTAGCGCGAAGTGAGTTTTTGAAGTTTTTGGAGCTCCAAATAAGTCCTTAAGTCTTATTATAATATATTATATGTGTAAATACACATTTGGGATGAAAACAACTTTGCTAGAGTCACTTCGCAGCCAAAAAAGCCCTTTAACGGATCGATTTAGGCAAAACTAGTTATAATGACTTTGTTTTACTACGAAGTGAGTTTTTAAGACTTGTTGAAGGTCCAAATACATTTCTAAGACTTGTTATAATATATAATATGTTTAAATACATATTTGGGATCAAAACAACTTTGCTAGAGTCACATCGGAACCAAAAAAGCCCTTTAAAGGCTCGATTTCAGAAAAATTCGTTATAATGACTTTGGTTTTGCGTGAACTGAGTTTTTAAGGCTTTTTGGAGCTCCAAATGAGTCCCTAAGACTTGTTATAATATATTTTATGTTCAAATACTTATTTAGGATCAAAGCAACTTTGCTAGAGTCACATCGAGTCCATAAAAGCCCTTTAAAAGCTTGATTTCGTCAAAACTAGTTATAATGACTTTGTTTTACTACGAAGTGAGTTTTTAGGGCTTGTTGAAGGTCCAAATACGTTTCTAAGACTTGTTATAATATATAATTTTTTAAATACATATTTGGGATCAAAACAACTTTGCTAGAGTCACATCGGAACCAAAAAATCGCTTTAAAGGCTCGATTTCAGAAAAATTCGTTATAATGACTTTGGTTTTGCGTGAACTGAGTTTTTAAGGCTTTTTGGAGCTCCAAATGAGTCCGTAAGACTTGTTATAATATATTTTATGTTCAAATACTCATTTAGGATCGAAACAACTTTGCTAGAGTCACTTTGGACCGAAAAAAGCCCTTCAAAGGCTAGATTTAGGCAAAACTAGTTTTAAGGACTTTGGTTTAGCGCGAAGTGAGTTTTTAAGGTATTTGTGATGCGATCATGGACCGTGCTATACTCGATCGCAATCAGAGGAGTGATTCCACCATCGACGCTCCTGAAGGTCCGATGACGAGAGCCCGTACCAAACGGTTCAAGGAGCAACTTAGCTTGTTCATGGCAAGCTTTTTCAAGGAACGAGGTCATTCGAGCGAATCAAAGACAATGTGCGTGCACGTTATTCAAGCAGCTTAAGACCGAGAAAGAAGCCGGACGGACAACTAGGTGTTCATCGAAGAATTTACATTAATTATCATGTAATTTTCCATTAAATAATGTGTAAGTAAGTGTTAGAGACAATTGTAACACTTTTAGATCATTTAGACTTGTTTTGGAGGAGTTTTAGGAAGGAGACCCGAAGCTCCGCCGATCGATCGTGCAAATGTAGCCGTTCGATCACATGAAAGACGAATTTTGGCAGCAGCTAAGCCGATCGTTCGCCACCTTTGGCCGATCGATCGGCACGCAGGCAACAAATCGGGCAGAGGCTGTGCCGATCGATCGTGGCTTCCAGCCGATCGATCGTCCCATCTACCGATCGATCGCCACACCGCACCGATCGATCGGCAAACCGCGAGGAAACCGCCTCACGAGCGTTTTCTTCGAATTTTGACTATAACTTTTTACTTTTTCAGTCTTTAAGTGTGTAAGTCTATAAAAGGAACTTTCCTACTGAATGAAAAGATAGTTTTTCAGTTTATAACAAAACTTGTGAGTTATTCTCTTATTTCTCTCTGAGACTCTTCTCAGAACTCGAATCGATCAAGGCGAATCCTTGACGATTCTTCGAAGAACTTATCAAACGGCAACTTCCCGCAATCGTTTGTGGCGTTCCACAATCCCCGACTTATCAACGGCTATTTCGCAGCCGTTGTGGCGTCCCTTCAAGCAACCTAACCGAGTCTCTGACGGGGTTTCTATCCGGCCCGTGCAATCCGACAAGGAAACGATCGACAACACCGGTTCTCGTCCAACGAGGATCGTATCAAGTGGTATCAGAGCTTCGGCTTTTTCTTGTTGGAATTTATTTAACTTGTTATTGTTTCTGACTTTTCAATCTTCATTCTTGTGTGGTTCTTGAGTTTATTCATCGTTCTTGAACCGTCATTGAATATCGAGTGTGTGTACGTGTTTTTCATTTGCATCAGCTGTAGAAAAAAAAAAAGGGAGTTCGGCCATTACAAAAAGAAACTGCCGACCATTTAAAAAAAAAAGAAGAGAAAAGCTTGTTTGATCGAGTATTGTTCACCATTGTTTTCATTCTTCGTGTTTTGCGGAACGCTCTTAACACATTTTGCGGGTTTTGGTCTTTGAAAGTCCCACATTCGTTAGGAATTGTTCTTGAGTACATTCGAGTTCGTCGAGAGAACCTTAGTGAGAAATTTGAGTGGAAAAAGGCACGAGTGGTGAGACTAATCGAGGGTAAAAGCCAATTCTAGTGCTTAACACGAGAGACGTATCGAGAGTTTAAATTCTTCCGAGTGAAACACGTGAGGGAGTGTTGTGAGGTCCAATTTTTCTGTTGTATTTCTAACCATGTCAGGCAGCGGAGAAGACGGAGCACAAGCCGAGCGTGTTAGGCCAGCGGATAACAACATTGTGATGGAGGCGCTAAGGGGCCAAATGCAAGCTTTAATGTGTGAGATGACGCATATGAGAGGAGAAATGGGTGAGATGAGGGCGGAACGGGAGCAAGGAGAGAATGAAGGAAAAAGGAACCAAGCCGCTCCACGTCAGCATCGAGCACAACCACGATGAAGGCGAGACGATTTGGAGGACGAATATGAGGAATATGATTATGATGAGGGTGGTCCCGACAGGAGGCGATATGAACAAGCTCGTCGGGATAATCGAAGGGAGGATGACAATCTCGCAAGCATTAAGCAAAGGATTCCCGAGTTTAAGGGTCGGAATGACCCCGAAGCTTACCTGGAGTGGGAAAAGAAGATTGAGCATGTTTTTGACATACACCGCTACTCCGACCGTAAAAAGGTACAACTTGCTGTTATCGAGTTCACTGAATATGCTCTTACTTGGTGGGATCAGGTAGCAACCAGCAGGCGACGGAACAATGAACGTCCTGTGGAAACGTGGGACGAGATGAAGACGATTATGAAGAGCCGGTTTATCCCGGTTCATTATTACCGAGAACTTCATAAATGTCTGCTGCGATTGACTCAGGGTAGTAAGAGTGTGGAAGATTATCATCAGGAGATGGAGATGATCATGATCCGTCTAGGTTTGGAGGAGGATGAGGAGATGACTATGGCTCGATTTATTGCTGGGTTGAATGTGGAAATTGCCAATGAGGTAGAATTGCATCACTACCTGCAAATGCACGAATTGCTTCACAAGGCTATCCAAGTTGAGAGGCAGTTCAAGTCAGGGGGACGGCATAGTAAGTTTGGTGAGCGAACCACATGGAAGCCTTCATTTACCAAGCGTGATGACAGACCCACCTCGTTTCCACCCAAGCATGAGAGCAAACCATCCAGTTCTACTGCTCCCACGACTCGAGGTACTACCGATAACACTTCTTCTCACAATCGTGATATTAAGTGTTTCAAATGTCAGGGGCGAGGTCATATTGCCACACAATGTCCGAACAAGCGGACCATGTTGTTGAGGCCCGACGGCGAGTATGAAACAGAAGAAGAGGAGGAGGAAGAGCAAGAGGAGGAGACGGAAGTAGAAGATGTTAGGGAGACGCATGGGTTAATTGCGGTGACTAGGAGGGCGTTGAGTAGCCAAGCAAAAACCTACGATGATGCACAAAGAGAAAATATCTTCTATGCACGGTGCAAGGTAAAAGATAAAATCTGTAGTTTGATCATTGATGGTGGTAGTTGTACTAATGTGGCAAGTGAAGCCTTGGCGGAGAAGTTGTCCCTACCATTGCTTAATCACCCTCGCCCGTATAAATTGCAATGGCTCAATGAAAGCGGAGGTGTAAAGGTCACACACCAAGTGTTAGTGTCGTTCCAAATTGGCAAGTATGAAGATGAGGTACTTTGTGATGTTGTACCTATGGAGGCAACGCATTTGCTACTTGGCAGGCCTTGGCAATTCGATAGGCGAGCTACACATGACGGCTATACCAACAAGTACACCGTGCCATACAAGGGTAAATTGGTTGCTCTTGTACCATTGACCCCTAGCCAAGTTCTTGAGGATCAACGGTTTCTTCAAAGTGAGATTGAGCGGAGGGTACTAGAAAAGGGAAACACCATGAGTGAGAAGAGTGAACAACACAAGAGTGGGGTTGTGAGTGAAACACCACGAGCGGAAAAACAAGAGAGAAACAAACACTCA
The DNA here is from genome assembly GCA_018132145.1 of Boehmeria nivea var. tenacissima. Lineage (NCBI taxonomy): Eukaryota > Viridiplantae > Streptophyta > Magnoliopsida > Rosales > Urticaceae > Boehmeria > Boehmeria nivea. The sequence goes on from CM030880.1 coordinate 1,181,062, forward strand.
AGCAACGGAGTGGAAAGAAAAGAGAGCAAGAAGAAAAGTTTTCTTCTTAGACAACGTGGCATTGAGAAGGCCTATCTTTCAGGCGAGCCAATGATTTTATTGGTGTACAAGGAGGCTACCCTTTTTGCTAACGCACAAGGTGAGGAATTGCCTAGTGCTATTGTTTCTCTTTTGCAGGATTTTGAGGACGTAGTGGTAGATGAGATACCACCGGAGTTACCACCCATTCGAGGAATCGAACATCAAATCGATTTCGTACCCGGAGCAACTTTACCAAATAGACCCGCCTACCGAGCCAATCCGGAGGAGACAAAAGAGCTGCAACGGCAAGTTGAAGAATTACTTTCCAAGGGCTATATTCGGGAGAGTATGAGTCTTTGTGCAGTGCCTGTGCTACTAGTGCCAAAGAAAGAAGGGTCGTCAAGGATGTGCGTTGATTGCCGAGCAATCAACAATATCACGGTAAAGTATCGCTTTCCAATTCCTCGTTTGGATGATATGTTAGATGAACTTCATGGTGCATGCATGTTTTCAAAAGTAGATTTAAAGAGTGGATATCACCAAATTCGCATGCGTGAGGGTGATGAGTGGAAGACGGCTTTCAAAACCAAACAAGGGTTGTATGAATGGTTAGTGATGCCATTTGGGTTGACCAATGCTCCTAGCACATTTATGCGGCTCATGAACCATGTATTGCGTTCTTTCATTGGTAAATTTGTAGTTGTGTATTTTGATGACATCTTGATCTATAGCAAGTCCTTGGATGAACATGTTTTACATTTAAAACAAGTTTTCATTGTGCTTAGACAAGAGAAATTGTATGCTAATTTACAGAAGTGCACATTCTACACCGACCATATCATATTTTTGGGTTTTGTTGTGAGTGCTAACGGAGTGCAGGTAGATCAAGAGAAGGTGCGTTCCATCCGAGAATGGCCAACACCAACTAATGCCTCACAGGTCCGAAGTTTCCATGGCCTAGCAGGATTCTACCGCCGCTTTGTCAAGGATTTTAGCACTGTCGCCGCCCCCTTCGCTGAGGTAATGAAGAAGAATGTTGTCTTCCAATGGGGCGAAGAACAAGAAAAGGCTTTTCAGGCAATCAAGGATCGATTGATCAACCCGCCGGTATTAGCCTTGCCCAACTTCGACAAACCTTTCGAAGTGGAGTGCGATGCATCAGGAGTTGGCATTGGAGCAGTTCTCATGCAAGATAGGCGACCCATCGCCTTCTTCAGTGAGAAACTAAGTGGGGCGACCTTAAATTACCCTACTTATGACAAGGAGATGTATGCACTCGTCCGAGCGTTAGAGACGTGGCAGCACTATTTGTTGGCGCGAGAGTTCGTGGTCCACACCGACCATGAATCACTCAAGTTCTTGAAGGCGCAACACAAACTCAACCGACGCCATGCTCAATGGATGGAATTCTTGGAGCCTTTCCCGTACGTTATCAAGTTCAAGAAAGGTAAGGAGAATGTGGTAGCCGATGCCCTTTCTCGCAGGTATACACTACTTTCAACTCTAACAACTAAACTTTTGGGATTTGAACATCTTAAGGAATTGTATGTTAGTGATACTGACTTTGCTGATGTATTTGCTATTTGTGAAAGATCAGGAAAGGAAGACTTTTATCGGCATGATGGATTCTTATTCAAAGGATCTAGATTGTGCATTCCTCAAAGCTCCATCCGAGAGTTACTCGTGCGAGAGGCACACAGTGGGGGATTAATGGGACATTTTGGGGTAGCAAAAACATTAGAAATCCTCCACCCACATTTTTACTGGCCACGATTAAGGAGAGATGTTGAGAGGATTTGTGAGAGGTGTGTCAAATGCAAGCAGGCTAAGTCCAAGTCCAATCCTCATGGTCTTTATACCCCACTTCCTATTCCAGAAGCACCTTGGGTAGATGTGTCTATGGATTTTGTCCTTGGTTTGCCTAGGACTCGTCGGGGTAGGGATTCAGTCTTTGTGGTGGTCGATAGGTTTTCTAAGATGGCGCATTTCATTCCATGTCATAAAACTGATGATGCGTCTAATGTGGCTGATTTGTTCTTTAGGGAGGTTGTTCGCTTGCATGGGATGCCGAGGTCTATTGTGTCGGATAGGGATGCTAAGTTTCTTAGTTACTTCTGAAAGACCTTGTGGGCTAAGTTGGGTACTAAGTTATTGTTTAGTACAACGTGTCACCCACAAACCGATGGGCAAACCGAAGTAGTGAATAGAACCTTGTCTACACTTTTAAGAGCCATTATCAAAAAGAACATCAAGACTTGGGAGGATTGTTTACCACACGTAGAGTTTGCATATAACAGGGCTAGTCACTACACTACAAAGTTTTCTCCCTTTGAGATTGTGTATGGTTTCAATCCACTAACACCATTGGATCTATTATCTTTGCCTTTATCTGAACGTGTGAATGCAGATGGAAAGAAGAAGGCGGAGTTTGTCAAGAAGATCCATGAAGACGCCAGGCGGAACATAGAGCGACGTACTCAGACGTACGCTAAGCAAGCAAACAAGGGGCGTAGAGAGGTTGTATTTGAACCCGGAGATTGGGTTTGGTTGCACATGCGTAAAGAGCGATTTCCCGAGCATCGGAAGTCCAAGCTTCTACCACGAGGAGATGGTCCTTTTCAAGTCATCAAGCGTATCAACAACAACGCTTATCAACTTGACCTACCTGGTGAGTATAATATAAGTGCAACTTTTAATGTCGCTGATTTATCTCCTTTTCTCACAGATACAGATTTGAGGACAAATCCTTTCGAAGAGGAGGAGGATGATGCGATCATGGACCGTGCTATACTCGATCGCAATCAGAGGAGTGATTCCACCATCGACGCTCCTGAAGGTCCGATGACGAGAGCCCGTACCAAACGGTTCAAGGAGCAACTTAGCTTGTTCATGGCAAGCTTCTTCAAGGAACAAGGTCATTCGAGCGAATCAAAGACAACGTGCATGCACGTTATTCAAGCAGCTTAAGACCGAGAAAGAAGCCGGACAGACAACTAGGTGTTCGCCGAAGAATTTACATTAATTATCATGTAATTTTCCATTAAATAATGTGTAAGTAAGTGTTAGAGACAATTGTAACACTTTTAGATCATTTAGACTTGTTTTGGAGGAGTTTTAGGAAGGAGACCCGAAGCTCCGCCGATCGATCGCGCAAATGTAACCGATCGATCGCATGAAAGACGAATTTTGCCAGCAGCTAAGCCGATCGTTCGCCACCTTTGTTTGGCCGATCGATCGGCGCGCAGGCAAAAAATCAGGCGGAGGCTGTGCCGATCGATCGTGGCTTCCAGCCGATCGATCGCCCCATCTGTCGATCGATCGCCACACCGCACCGATCGATCGGCAAACCGCGAGGAAACCGCCTCACGAGCGTTTTCTTCGAATTTTGACTGTAACTTTTTACTTTTTCAGTCTTTAAGCGTGTAAGTCTATAAAAGGAACTTTCCTACTGAATGAAAAGATAGTTTTTCAGTTTATAACAAAACTTGTGAGTTATTCTCTCATTTCTCTCTGAGACTCTTCTCAGAACTCGAATCGATCAAGGCGAATCCTTGACGATTCTTCGAAGAACTTATCAAACGGCAACTTCCCGCAACCGTTTTTGGCGTTCCACAATCCCCGACTTATCAACGGCTATTTCGAAACCGTTGTGGCGTCCCTTCAAGCAACCTAACCGAGTCTGTGACGAGGTTTCTATCCGGCCCGTGCAATCCGACAAGGAAACGATCGACAACACCGGTTCTCATCCAACGAGGATCGTATCACCATAAGACTCATTATAATATATTACATACTCAAATACTCATTTAGGATCAAAACAACTTTGCTAGAGTCACTTCGCAGCCAAAAAACCCATTTAACGGCTCGATTTAGGTAAAACTAGTTATAAGGAATTAGTTTTTTGGCGAAGGGAGTTTTAAAGACTTGTTGGAGCTCGAAATGAGTCCCTAAGACTTATTATAACATTTTATATGCGGAAATACTCATTTAGGATCAAAACAAGTTTGTTAGAGTCACTTCGGAGCCAAAAAAGCCCTTTAAAGGCTCGATTTAGGCAAAACTAGTTATAAGGACTTAGTTTTAACACGATGTGAGTTTTTAAGGATTTTGGAGCTCCAAATCAGTCCTTAAGAATTATTATAATATATTATACGTTTAAATACACATTTAGAATCAAAACAACTTTGCTAGAGCCACATCGAGTCCATAAAAGCCCTTTATAAGCTCGATTTCGTCAAAACTAGTTATAATGACTTTGTTTTAGCACGAAGTGAGTTTTTATGGCTTGTTGGAGCTACAAATGAGCCCATAGGACTTATTATAGTATATTATATGTTCAAATACTCATTTAGGATAAAAATAACTTTGCCAGAGTCACTTCGCAGCCAAAAAAGCCCTTTATCGGATCGATTTAGGCAAAACTAGTTATAATGACTTTGTTTTACTGCGAAGTGAGTTTTTAAGGCTTGTTGAAGGTCAAAATACGTTTCCAAGACTTGTTATAATATATAATATGTTTAAATACATATTTGGGATCAAAACAACTTTGCTAGAGTCACATCGGAACCAAAAAAGCCCTTTAAAGGCTTGATTTCAGAAAAATTCGTTATAATGACTTTTGTTTTGCGTGAACTGAGTTTTTATGGTTTTTTGGAGCTCCAAATGAGTCCCTAAGACTTTTTATAATATATTTTATGTTCAAATACTCATTTAGGATCAAAACAACTTTGCTACAGTCACTTCGGAGCGAAAAAAGCCCTTCAAAGGCTGGATTTAGGCAAAACTAGTTATAAGGACTTGGATCTCCAAGTGAGTCCTTAAGACTTATTATAATATATTATATGTTTAAATACACATTTGGCATCAAAAAAACTTTGGTAGAGCCACATCGATGCCGTAAAAGTCCTTTAAAGGCTCGATTTCGTCAAAACTAGTTATAATGATTTGTTTTAGCGCGAACTGAGTTTTTAAGGCTTGTTGAAGCTACAAATGAGTCCATAATGCTTATTATAATATATTATATGTTCAAATACTCATTTAGGATCAAAACAACTTTGCGAGTCACTTCGGAGCCAAAAAAGCCCTTTAAAACCTTGATTTAGGCAAAACTAGTTATAATGACTTAGTTTAAGCGCAAAATTCATTTTTAAGATTTTTTGATCTCCAAATGAGTCCTTAACACTTATTATAATATATTATATGTTTAAATACACATTTGGAATCAAAATAACTTTGCTAGAGTCACTTCAATGCCATAAAAGCCCTTTAAAGGCTCGATTTCGTCAAAACTAGTTACAATGACTTTGTTTTCGCGCGAAGTGAGGTTTTAATGCTTGCTGGAGCTCAAAATGAGTCCTTAAGACTTATTATAATATATTATGTGTTTTAATACATATTTTGAATCAAAACAACTTCGCTAGAGTCGCATCGATGCCATAAAAGCCCTTTAAGAGATCGATTTCTTCAAAACTAGTTATAATGACTTTGTTTTAGCGCGAAGTGAGTTTTTAAGGCTTGTCGGAGCTCAAATGAGTCCCAAAGACTTATTATAATATATTATATGTTCAAATACTCATTTAGGATCAAAACAACTTTGCTAGACTCAGTTCGGAGCCAAAAAAGCCCTTTAAAGGCTCGATTTAGGCAAAACTAGTTATAAAGACTTAGATTTAGCGCGAAGTGAGTTTTTGAAGTTTTTGGTGCTCCAAATAAGTCATTAAGTCTTATTATAATATATTATATGTGTAAATACACATTTGGGATCAAAACAACTTTGCTACAATCACTTCGGAGCAAAAAAAAAAACGTTTAAAGGCTCGAATTAGAAAAAAGTAGTTATAATGACTTAGTTTTAGCGCGGAGTGAGTTTTTAAGGTTTTTGGAGCTCCGAATGAGTCGTTAAGACTTATTATAATATATTATATGTTTAAATACATATTTGGAATCAAAACAACTTTGCTACAGTCACATCTATTCCATGAAAGCCCTTTAAAAGCTCGATTTCATCAAAACTAGTTATAATGACTTTGTTTTACCGCGAATTGAGTTTTTATGGCTTGTTGGAGCTCCAAATGAGCCAATTAGACTCATTATAATATATTACATACTCAAATACTCATTTAGGATCAAAACAACTTTGCTAGAGTCACTTCGCAGCCAAAAAAGCCATTTAACGGCTCGATTTAGGTAAAACTAGTTATAAGGTATTAGTTTTTTGGCGAAGGGAGTTTTAAAGACTTGTTGGAGCTCGAAATGAGTCCCTAAGACTTATTGTAATATTTTATTTGCGGAAATACTCATTTAGGATCAAAACAAGTTTGTTAGAGTCACTTCGCAGCCAAAAAAGCCCTTTAAAGGCTCGATTTAGGCAAAACTAGTTATAAGGACTTAGTTTTAGCACGAAGTGAGTTTTTAAGGTTTTTGGAGCTCCAAATCAGTCCTTAAGAATTATTATAATATATTATATGTTTAAATACACATTTAGAATCAAAACAACTTTGCTAGAGTCACATCGAGTCCATAAAAGCCCTTCATAAGCTCGATTTCGTCAAAACTAGTTATAATGACTTTATTTTAGAACGAAGTGAGTTTTTATGGCTTGTTGGAGCTACAAATGAGCCCATAGGACGTATTATAGTATATTATATGTTCAAATACTCATTTAGGGTAAAAATAACTTTGCCAGAGTCACTTCGCAGCCAAAAAAGCCCTTTAACGGATCGATTTAGGCAAAACTAGTTATAATGACTTTGTTTTACTGCGAAGTGAGTTTTTAAGGCTTGTTGAAGGTCCAAATACGTTTCTAAGACTTGTTATAATATATTATAAGTTTAAATACATATTTGGAATCAAAACAACTTTGCTAGAGTCACATCGGAACCAAAAAAGCCCTTTAAAGGCTCGATTTCAGTAAAATTCGTTATAATGACTTTGGTTTTGCGTGAACTGAGTTTTTAAGGCTCTTTGGAGCTCCAAATGAGTCCTTAAGACTTGTTATAATATATTTTATGTTCAAATACTCATTTAGGATCAAAAAAACTTTGCTAGAGTCACTTCGGAGCGAAAAAAGCCCTTCAAAGGCTGGATTTAGGCAAAACTTGTTTTAAGGACTTTGTTTTAGCGCGAAGTGAGCTTTTAAGGTATTTGGATCTCCAAGTGAGTCCTTAAGACTTATTATAATATATTATATGTATAAATACACATTTGGGATCAAAAAAAAATTTGGTAGAGCCACATCGATGCCGTAAAAGTACTTTAAAGGCTCGATTTCGTCAAAACTAGTTATAACGATTTGTTTTAGCGCTAACTGAGTTTTTAAGGCTTGTTGAAGCTACAAATGAGTCCATAAGACTTATTATAATATATTATATGTTCAAATACTCATTTAGGATCAAAACAACTTTGCGAGTCACTTCGGAGCTAAAAAAGCCCTTTAAAAGCTTGATTTAGGCAAAACTAGTTATAATGACTTAGTTTAAGCGCAAAATTCATTTTTAAGATTTTTGGATCTCCAAATGAGTCCTTAACACTTATTATAATATATTATATGTTTAAATACACATTTGGAATCAAAATAACTTTGCTAGAGTCACATCGATGCCATAAAAGCCCTTTAAAGGCTCGATTTCGTCAAAACTAGTTACAATGACTTCGTTTTCGCGCGAAGTGAGTTTTTAATGCTTGTTGGAGCTCCAAATGAGTCCTTAAGACTTATTATAATATATTATGTGTTTTAATACATATTTTGAATCAAAACAACTTCGCTAGAGTCACATCGATGCCATAAAAGCACTTTAAGGGATCGATTTCTTCAAAACTAGTTATAATGACTTTGTTTTAGCGCGAAGTGATTTTTTAAGGCTTGTTGGAGCTCAAATGAGTCCCAAAGACTTATTATAATATATTATACGTTCAAATACTCATTTAGGATAAAAACAACTTTGCTAGACTCACTTCGGAGCCAAAAAACCCTTTAAAGGCTCGATTTAGGCAAAACTAGTTATAAAGACTTAGTTTTAGCGCGAAGTGCATTTTTGAAGTTTTTGGAGCTCCAAATAAGTCGATAAGTCCTATTATAATATATTATATGTGTAAATACACATTTGGGATCAAAACAACTTTCCTAGAATCACTTCGGAGCAAAAAAAAAAAACGTTTAAAGGCTCGAATTAGGCAAAACTAGTTATAATGACTTAGTTTTAGCGCGGAGTGAGTTTTTAAGGTTTTTGGAGCTCCAAATGAGTCCTTAAGACTTATTATAATATATTATATGTTTGATTACATATTTGGAATCAAAACAACTCTGCTACAGTCACATCCAGTCCATGAAAGCCCTTTAAAAGCTCGATTTCATCAAAACTAGTTATAATGACTTTGTTTTACCGCGAAGTGAGTTTTTATGGCTTGTTGGAGCTCCAAATGAGCCCACAAGACTCATTATAATATATCACATACTCAAATACTCATTTAGGATCAAAAAAACTTTGCTAGAGTCTCTTCGTAGCCAAAAAAGCCATTTAACGGCTCGATTTAGGTAAAACTAGTTATAAGGAACTAGTGTTTTGGCGAAGGGAGTTTTAAAGACTTGTTGGAGCTCGAAATGAGTCGCTAAGACTTATTGTAATATTTTATAAGTGGAAATACTCATTTAGGATCAAAACAAGTTTGTTAGAGTCACTTCGGAGCCAAAAAAGCCCTTTAAAGGCTCGATTTAGGCAAAACTAGTTATAAGGACTTAGTTTTAGCACGAAGTGAGTTTTTAAGGTTTTTGGAGCTTCAAATCAGTCCTTAAGAATTATTATAATATATTATATGTTTAATTACATATTTAGAATCAAAACAACTTTGCTAGAGTCACATCGAGTCCATAAAAGCCCTTTATAAGCTCGATTTCGTCAAAACTAGTTATAATGACTTTATTTTAGCACGAAGTGAGTTTTTATGGCTTGTTTGAGCTACAAATAAGCCCATAGGACTTATTATAGTATATTATATGTTCAAATACTCATTTAGGGTAAAAATAACTTTGCCAGAGTCACTTCGCAGCCAAAAAAGCTCCTTAACGGATCGATTTAGGCAAAACTTGTTATAATGACTTTGTTTTACTGCGAAGTGAGTTTTTAAGGCCTGTTGAAGGTCCAAATACGTTTCAAAGACTTGTTATAATATATAATAAGTTTAAATACATATTTGGAATCAAAACAACTTTGCTAGAGTCACATCGGAACCAAAAAAAGCCCTTTAAAGGCTCGATTTCAGTAACATTCGTTACAATGACTTTGGTTTTGCATGAACTGAGTTTTTAAGGCTTTTTGGAGCTCCAAATGAGTCCCTAAGACTTGTTATAATATATTTTATGTTCAAATACTCATTTAGGATCAAAACAACTTTCCTAGAGTTACTTCGGAGCGAAAAAAGCCCTTCAAAGGCTGGATTTAGGCAAAACTTGTTTTAAGGACTTTGTTTTAGCGCGAAGTGAGCTTTTAAGGTATTTGGATCTCCAAGTGAGTCCTTAAGACTTATTATATTATATTATATGTTTAAATATACATTTGGGATCAAAAAAACTTTGGTAGAGCCACATCGATGCCGTAAAAGTCCTTTTAAAGGCTCGATTTCGTCAAAACTAGTTATAATGATTTGTTTTAGCGCGAACTGAGTTTTTAAGGCTTGTTGAAGCTACAAATGAGTCCATAAGACTTATTATAATATATTATATGTTCAAATACTCATTTAGGACCAAAACAACTTTGCGAGTCACTTCGGACCCAAAAAAGCCCTTTAAAAGCTTGATTTAGGCAAAACTAGTTATAATGACTTAGTTTAAGCGCAAAATTCATTTTTAAGATTTTTGGATCTCCAAATGAGTCCTTAACACTTATTATAATATATTATATGTTTAAATACACATTTGGAATCCAAATAACTTTGCTAGAGTCACATCGATGCCATAAAAGCCCTTTAAAGGCTCGATTTCGTCAAAACTAGTTACAATGACTTTGTTTTGGCACGAAGTGAGTTTTTAATGCTTGTTGGAGCTCCAAATGAGTCCTTAATACTTATTATAATATATTATGTGTTTTAATACATATTTTGAATCAAAACAACTTCGCTAGAGTCGCATCGATGCCATAAAAGCACTTTAAGGGATCCATTTCTTCAAAACTAGTTATAATGACTTTGTTTTAGCGCGAAGTGAGTTTTTAACGCTTGTTGGAGCTCAAATGAGTCCCAAAGACTTATTATAATATATTATATGCTCAAATACTCATTTAGCATAAAAACAAATTTGCTAGACTCAGTTCGGAGCCAAAAAAAGCCCTTTAAAGGCTCGATTTAGGCAAAACTAGTTATAAAGACTTAGTTTTAGCGCGAAGTGAGTTTTTGAAGTTTTTGGAGCTCCAAATAAGTCCTTAAGTCTTATTATAATATATTATATGTGTAAATACACATTTGGGATGAAAACAACTTTGCTAGAATCACTTCGGAGCCAAAAAAAAAAACGTTTAAAGGCTCGAATTAGGCAAAACGAGTTATAATGACTTAGTTTTAGCGCGCAGTGAGTTTTTAAGGTTTTTGGAGCTCCAAATGAGTCCTTAAGACTTATTATAATATATTATATGTTTAAATGCATATTTGGAATCAAAACAACTTTGCTACAGTCACATCCAGACCATGAAAGCCCTTTAAAAGCTCGATTTCATCAAAACTAGTTATAGTGACTTTGTTTTACCGCGGAGTGAGTTTTTATGGCTTGTTGGAGCTCCAAATGAGCCCATAAGACTCATTATAATATATTACATACTCAAATACTCATTTAGGATAAAAACAACTTTGCTAGAGTCTCTTCGCAGCCAAAAAGGCCATTTAACGGCTCGATTTAGGTAAAACTAGTTATAAGGAACTAGTTTTTTGGCGAAGGGAGTTTTAAAGACTTGTTGGAGCTCGAAATGAGTCCCTAAGACTTATTGTAATATTTTATATGCGGAAATACTCATTTAGGATCAAAACAAGTTTGTTAGAGTCACTTCGGAGCCAAAAAAGCCCTTTAAAGGCTCGATTTAGGCAAAACTAGTTATAAGGACTTAGTTTTAGCACGAAGTGAGTTTTTAAGGTTTTTGGAGCTCCAAATCAGTCCTTAAGAATTATTATAATAGATTATATGTTTAAATACACATTTAGAATCAAAACAACTTTGCTAGAGTCACATCGACTCCATAAAAGCCCTTTATAAGCTCGATTTCGTCAAAACTAGTTATAATGACTTTATTTTAGCACGAAGTGAGTTTTTATGGCTTGTTGCAGCTACAAATGAGCCCATAGGACTTATTATAGTATATTATATGCTCAAATACTCATTTAGGATAAAAATAACTTTGCCAGAGTCACTTCGCAGCCAAACAAGCCCTTTAACGGATCGATTTAGGCAAAACTAGTTATAATGACTTTCTTTTATTGCGAAGTGAGTTTTTAAGGCTTGTTGAAGGTCCAAATACGTTTCTAAGACTTGTTATAATATATAATAAGTTTAAATACATATTTGGAATCAAAACAACTTTGCTAGAGTCACATCCGAACCAAAAAAGCCCTTTAAAGGCTCGATTTCAGTAAAATTCGTTATAATGACTTTGGTTTTGCGTGAACTGAGTTTTTAAGGCTTTTTGGAGCTCCAAATGAGTCGATAAGACTTGTTATAATATATTTTATGTTCAAATACTCATTTAGGATCAAAACAACTTTGCTAGAGTCACTTCGGAGCGAAAAAAGCCCTTCAAAGGCTGGATTTAGGCAAAACTAGTTTTAAGGACTTTGTTTTAGCGCGAAGTGAGTTTTTAAGGTATTTGGATCTCCAAGTGAGTCCTTAAGACTTATTATAATATATTATATATTTAAATACACATTTGGGATCAAAAAAAATTTGGTAGAGCCACATCGATGCCATAAAAGTCCTTTAAAGGCTCGATTTCGTCAAAACTAGTTATAATGATTTGTTTTAGCGCGACCTGAGTTTTTAAGGCTTCTTGAAGCTACAAATGAGTCCATAAGACTTATTATAATATATTATATGTTCAAATACTCATTTAGGATCAAAACAACTTTGCGAGTCACTTCGGAGCCAAAAAAGCCCTTTAAAAGCTTGATTTAGGCAAAACTAGTTATACTGACTTAGTTTAAGCGCAAAATTCGTTTTAAGATTTTTGGATCTCCAAATGAGTCCTTAACACTTATTATAATATATTATATGTTTAAATACACATTTAGAATCAAAATAACTTTGCTAGAGTCACATCGATGCCATAAAAGCCCTTTAAAGGCTCGATTTCGTCAAAACTAGTTACAATGACTTTATTTTCGCGCGAAGTGAGTTTTTAATGCTTGTTGGAGCTCCAAATGAGTCCTTAAGACTTATTATAATATGTTATGTGTTTTAATACATATTTTGAATCAAAACAACTTCGCTAGAGTCGCATCGATGCCATAAAAGCCCTTTAAGGGATCGATTTCTTCAAAACTAGTTATAATGACTTTGTTTTAGCGCGAAGTGAGTTTTTAAGGCTTGTTGGAGCTCAAATGAGTCCCAAAGACTTATTATAATATATTATATGTTCAAATACTCATTTAGCATAAAAACAAATTTGCTAGACTCAGTTCCGAGCCAAAAAAAGCCCTTTAAAGGCTCGATTTAGGCAAAACTAGTTATAAAGACTTAGTTTTAGCGCGAAGTGAGTTTTTGAAGTTTTTAGGCTCCAAATAAGTCCTTAAGTCTTATTATAATATATTATATGTGTAAATGCACATTTGGGATCAAAACAACTTTGCTAGAATCACTTCGAAGCAAAAGAAAAACGTTTAAAGGCTCGAATTAGAAAAAACTAGTTATTGTTGGTGTAGAATTTTAACCAACGCCGTGATCCGTACCTCTAGCTTGTGATACGGCAATGAATAGTGGAAGTTTGAACGGAAAATAAATACTCGGAGATTTTTTAAGTGGTTCGACCCTCCGGCGGAGTAATAGTCTACGTCCACTGTGTTTATAGTATTTCCAAATTGGGAATTTACAAAGTAATTTCCTCCAACCTCTTTCCCCTTCTCCTTTCCTTCCTTTTATAGGAGTCCGGAAAGAGAGAGAGAGGAAAGAGCATTAAATGCGCCTCACCTAATCTCCCTTAAATCAGGGGATTAAGTGGCCTTATCACAATCAACCATACCCTGCCCTAAAAACAGAGGGTTGGTTACTAACTAATCACCTCACGTCTATCACAAGTGAGGCGTCTACAGTATATGTCAGAGGTAAATTGCATCGGGAGTGATCTCACTGCAGCTACCCGCGCTTTACCCTTCGTCCGAGGACCTCCCGCTTCGCGAGGGGTCCCCCGACTTTCCTCATCATCCGGGGACGTGAGGTTAATCACGAGTTCCACTCGTCCCCGGGTGTAGGGGATCCCCAGCTCATCGGTCTCCTCTCGAGGACCTTTATTCATGCCGAGTTCTACCTTCGGGGTTGTTTATTCCAACAACCCTCGCAGACACAAGCGCGAGGTCAACCCGCACTTCTTGGTGCCGTGGACGTCAACGCTCTTGCTGACGTGGCGAATCTTCGTCGTCACTTGGACACTCTCTCCGGAGGCTTCTCGTCTTCGATGACGACACCCTCGATGATATATCCTCGGACGAAAATTAGCTAACAACAGTTATAATGACTTAGTTTTAGCGCTGAGTGAGTTTTTAAGGTTTTTGGAGCTCCGAATGAGTCCTTAAGACTTATTATAATATATTATATGTTTAAATACATATTTAGAATCAAAACAACTTTGCTACAGTCACATCCAGTCCATGAAAGCCCTTTAAAAGCTCGATTTCATCAAAACTAGTTATAATGACTTTGTTTTACCGCGAAGTGAGTTTTTATGGCTTGTTGGAGCTCCAAATGAGCCCATAAGACTCATTATAATATATTACATACTCAAATACTCATTTAGGATCAAAACAACTTTGCTAGAGTCACTTCGCAGCCAAAAAAGCCATTTAACGGCTCGATTTAGGTAAAACTAGTTATAAGGAATTAGTTTTTTGGCGAAGGGAGTTTTAAAGACTTGTTGGAGCTCGAAATGAGTCCCTAAGACTTATTGTAATATTTTATTTGCGGAAATACTAATTTAGGATCAAAACAAGTTTGTTAGAGTCACTTCGGAGCCAAAAAAGCCCTTTAAAGGCTCGATTTAGGCAAAACTAGTTATAAGGACTTAGTTTTAGTACGAAGTGAGTTTTTAAGGTTTTTGGAGCTCCAAATCAGTCCTTAAGAATTATTATAATATATTATATATTTAAATACACACTTAGAATCAAAACAACTTTGCTAGAGTGACATCGAGTCCATAAAAGCCCTTTATAAGCTCGATTTCGTAAAAACTAGTTATAATGACTTTATTTTAGCACGAAGTGAGTTTTTATGGCTTGTTGGAGCTACAAATGAGCCCATAGGACTTATTATAGTATATTATATGTTCAAATACTCATTTATGATAAAAATAACTTTGCCAGAGTCACTTCGCAGCCAAAAAAGCCCTTTAACGGATCGATTTAGGCAAAACTAGTTATAATGACTTTGTTTTACTGCGAAGTGAGTTTTTAAGGCATGTTGAAGGTCCAAATACATTTCTAAGACTTGTTATAATATATAATAAGTTTAAATACATATTTGGAATCAAAACAACTTTGCTAGAGCCACATCGGAACCAAAAAAGCCCTTTAAAGGCTCGATCTCAGTAAAATTCGTTATAATGACTTTGGTTTTTCGTGAACTGAGTTTTTAAGGCTTTTTGGAGCTCCAAATGAGTCCCTAAGACTTGTTATAATATATTTTATGTTCAAATACTCATTTAGGATCAAAACAACTTTGCTAGAGTCACTTCGGAGCGAAAAAAAGCCCTTCAAAGGCTGGATTTAGGCAAAACTAGTTTTAAGAACTTTGTTTTAGCGCGAAGTGAGTTTTTAAGGTATTTGAATCTCCAAGTCAGTCCTTAAGACTTATTATAATATATTATATGTTTAAATACTCATTTAGGATCAAAACAACTTTGCGAGTCACTTCGGAGCCAAAAAAGCCCTTTAAAAGCTTGATTTAGGCAAAACTAGTTATAATGACTTAGTTTAAGCGCAAAATTCATTTTTAAGATTTTTGGATCTCCAAATGAGTGCTTAACACTTATTATAAGATATTATATGTTTAAATACACATTTGGATTCAAAATAACTTTGTTAGAGTCACATCGATGCCATAAAAGCCCTTTAAAGGCTCGATTTCGTCAAAACTAGTTACAATGACTTTGTTTTCGCGCGAAGTGAGTTTTTAATGCTTGTTGGAGCTCCAAATGAGTCCTTAAGACTTATTATAATATATTATGTGTTTTAATACATATTTTGAATCAAAACAACTTCGCTAGAGTCGCATCGATGCCATAAAAGCCCTTTAAGGGATCGATTTCTTCAAAACTAGTTATAATGACTTTGTTTTAGCGCGAAGTGAGTTTTTAAGGCTTGTTAGAGCTCAAATGAGTCCCAAAGACTTATTATAATATATTATATGTTCAAATACTAATTTAGGATAAAAACAACTTTGCTAGACTCAGTTCGGAGCCAAAAAAGCCCTTTAAAGGCTTGATTTAGCCAAAACTAGTTATAAAGACTTAGTTTTAGCGCGAGGTGAGTTTTTGAAGTTTTTGGAGCACCAAATAAGTCCTTAAGTCTTATTATAATATATTATATATGTAAATACACATTTGGGATCAAAACAACTTTGCTAGAATCACTTCGGAGCAAAAGAAAAACGTTTAAAGGCTCGAATTAGAAAAAACTAGTTACAATGACTTAGTTTTAGCGCGGAGTGAGTTTTTAAGGTTTTTGGAGCTCCGAATGAGTCCTGAAGACTTATTATAATATATTATATGTTAAAATACATATTTGGAATCAAAACAACTTTGTTACAGTCACATCCAATCCATGAAAGCCCTTTAAAAGCTCGATTTCATCAAAACTAATTATAATGACTTTGTTTTACCGCGAAGTGAGTTTTTATGGCTTGTTGGAGCTCCAAATGAGCCCATAAGACTCATTATAATATATTACATACTCAAATACTCATTTAGGATCAAAACAACTTTGCTAGAGTCATTTCGCAGCCAAGAAAGCCATTTAACGGCTCGATTTAGGTAAAACTATTTATAACGAATTAGTTTTTTGGCGAAGGGAGTTTTAAAGACTTGTTGAAGCTCGAAATGAGTCCCTAAGACTTATTGTAATATTTGATATGCGGAAATACTCATTTAGGATCAAAACAAGTTTGTTAGAGTCACTTCGGAGCCAAAAAAGCCCTTTAAAGGCTCGATTTAGGCAAAACTAGTTATAAGGACTTAGTTTTAGCACGAAGTGAGTTTTTAAGGTTTTTGGAGCTCCAAATCAGTCCTTAAGAATTATTATAACATATTATATGTATAAATACTCATTTAGGATCAAAACAACTTTGCTAGAGTCACTTCGGATCGAAAAAAGCCCTTCAAAGGCTGGATTTAGGCAAAACTAGTTTTAAGGACTTTGTTTTAGCGCGAAGTGAGTTTTTAAGGGATTTGGATCTCCAAGTGAGTCCTTAAGACTTATTATAATATATTATATGTTTAAATACACATTTGGGATAAAAAAAACTTTGGTAGAGCCACATCGATGCCGTAAAAGTCCTTTCAAGGCTCGATTTCGTCAAAACTAGTTATAATGATTTGTTTTAGCGCGAACTGAGTTTTTAAGGCTTGTTGAAGCTACAAATGAGTCCATAAGACTTATTATAATATATTATATGTCCAAATACTCATTTAGGATCAAAACAACTTTGCGAGTCACTTCGGAGCCAAAAAAGCCCTTTAAAAGCTTGATTTAGGCAAAACTAGTTATAATGACTTAGTTTAAGCGCATAATTCATTTTTAAGATTTTTGGATCTCCAAATGAGTCATTAACACTTATTATAATATATTATACGTTTAAATACCCATTTGGAATCAAAATAACTTTGCTAGAGTCACATCGATGCCATAAAAGCCCTTTAAAGGTTCGATTTCGTCAAAACTAGTTACAATGACTTTGTTTTCGCGCGAAGTGAGTTTTTAATGCTTGTTGGAGCTCCAAATGAGTCCTTAAGACTTATTATAATATATTATGTGTTTTAATACATATTTTGAATCAAAACAACTTCGCTAGAGTCGCAACGATGCCATAAAAGCCCTTTAAGGGATCGATTTCTTCAAAACTAGTTATAATGACTTTGTTTTAGCGCGAAGTGAGTTTTTAAGGCTTGTTGGAGCTCAAATGAGTCCCAAAGACATATTATAATATATTATATGTTCAAATACTCATTTAGGATAAAAACAACTTTGCTAGACTCAGTTCGGAGCCAAAAAAGCCCTTTAAAGGCCTGATTTAGCCAAAACTAGTTATAAAGACTTAGTTTTAGCGGGAAGTGAGTTTTTGAAGTTTTTGGAGCTCCAAATAAGTCCTTAAGTCTTATTATAATATATTATGTGTTTTAATACATATTTTGAATCAAAACAACTTCGCTAGAGTCGCATCGATGCCATAAAAGCCCTTTAAGGGATCGATTTCTTCAAAACTAGTTATAATGACTTTGTTTTAGCGCGAAGTGAGTTCTTAAGGCTTGTTGGAGCTCAAATGAGTCCCAAAGACTTATTATAATATATTATATGTTCAAATACTCATTTAGGATAAAAACAACATTGCTAGACTCAGTTCGGAGCCAAAAAAGCCCTTTAAAGGCTTGATTTAGCCAAAACTAGTTATAAAGACTTAGTTTTAGCGCGAAGTGAGTTTTTGAAGTTTTTGGAGCTCCAAATAAGTCCTTAAGTCTTATTATAATATATTATATATGTAAATACACAGTTGGGATCAAAAAAACTTTGCTAGAATCACTTCGGAGCAAAAGAAAAACGTTTAAAGGCTCGAATTAGAAAAAAACTAGTTATAATGACTTAGTTTTAGCGCGGAGTGAGTTTTTACGGTTTTTGGAGCTCCGAATGAGTCCTTAAGACTTATTATAATATATTATATGTTTAAATACATATTTGGAATCAAAACAACTTTGTTACAGTCACATCCAGTCCATGAAAGCCCTTTAAAAGCTCGATTTCATCAAAACTAGTTATAACGACTTTGTTTTACCGCGAAGTGAGTTTTTATGGCTTGTTGGAGGTCCATAAGACTCATTATAATATATTACATAGTCAAATACTCATTTAGGATTAAAACAACTTTGCTAGAGTCACTTCGCAGCACATAATATATTATAATGAGTCTTAAGGACTCATTTGGAGCTCCAACAAGCCTTAAAAACTCACTTCGCGCGAAAACAAAGTCATTGTAACTAGTTTTGACGAAGTCGAGCCTTTAAAGGGCTTTTATGGCATCGATGTGACTCTAGCAAAGTTGTTTTGATTCCAAATGTGTATTTAAACATATAATATATTATAATAAGTCTTAAGGACTCACTTGGAGATCAAAATACCTTAAAAACTCACTTCGCGCTAAAACAAAGTCCTTCAAACTAGTTTTGCCTAAATCCAGCCTTTGAAGGGCTTTTTTCGCTCCGAAGTGACTCTAGCAAAGTTGTTTTGATCCTAAACGAGGAAGTGACTATAACAAGTCTTAGGGACTCATTTAGAGCTCCAAAAAGCCTTAAAAACTCAATTCACGCAAAATCAAATTCATTATAACGAATTTTACTGAAATCGAGCCTTTAAAGGGATTTTTTGGTTCCGATGTGACTCTAGCAAAGTTGTTTTGATCCCAAATATGTATTTAAACATATTAAATATTATAACAAGTCTTAGAAACGTATTTAGACCTTCAACAAGCCTTAAAAACTCACTTCGCAGTAAAACAAAGTCATTATAACTAGTTTTGCCTAAATCGATCCGTTAAAGGGCTTTTTTGGCTGCGAAGTGACTCTGGCAAAGTTATTTTTATCCTAAATGAGTATTTGAACATATAATATACTATAATAAGTCCTATGGGCTCATTTGTAGCTCCAAGAAGCCATAAAAACTCACTTCGCGCTAAAACAAAGTCATTATAACTAGTTTTGACGAAATCGACCTTTTAAAGCACTTTTATGGACTCGATGTGACTCTAGCAAAGTTGTTTTGATTCTAAATGTATATTTAAACATATAATATATTATAATAGTTCTTAAGGACTGATTTGGAGCTCCAAAAAGCCTTAAAAACTCAATTCACGCAAAACTAAAGTCATTATAACGAATTTTGCTGAAATCGAGCCTTTAAAGGGATTTTTTGGTTCCGATGTGACTCTAGCAAAGTTGTTTTGATCCCAAATATGTATTTAAACATATTATATATTATAACAAGTCTTAGAAACGTATTTGGACCTTCAACAAGCCTTAAAAACTCACTTCGCAGTAAAACAAAGTCATTATAACTAGTTTTGCCTAAATCGATTCGTTAAAGGGCTTTTTTGGCTGCGAAATGACTCTGGCAAAATTATTTTTGTCCTAAATGAGTGTTTGAACATATAATATACTATAATAAGTCCTATGGGCTTATTTGTAGCTCTAAGAATGATATGAACCCCGCGCATTGTGCTCGTGATTCACGGTTTGTTTACTGATCGTCTACGGAATTAGATTCGAAGGTGGATCGATTGGTGCTCGAACGATTGCGGAAAGTCCGTTCGATAAGCCGGGTGAACGCCACAAGATAAATTCTTGTGTCAACGAGATAAATTCTCGCCTATGTTCGTTGTCCAAGGTAAATCCTTTGGCACTTTGATAAATCCGAGTTTGTTCAAGGAAGATCCTTGACGGTTCATGAAGAACCAAGGGAAAGAGGAAAAACCTCACTCACACAATACGTGTTTCTTCAAAATAATCTCTCTGGTTGATTTTTATTGATAAAGTTGGCCTTTAAATAGGCTAATAGGTTTACAACCCTAATTGGAATTAAAATTCTACAAATAAATGAAATAAAACCCTAATAAAACCTAACTAATTCGAAACCCACTGAAACATAAGCTAAAAATCCAAAATTGGCCCAAAAGTCGAAGTGAGGCCGAATCGGGCGGTCGTTCGCCAAGTCTGGGCGACCGACCGGCTACGAATCTGTCCAAACGCCACTTTGGGCGGTCGTTCTTGGCATTGGGGTGAACGTTCGGCTACCTGGGCGGTCGTTCTTGGCTTTGGGGCGAACGTTCGGCTACGGCTCTGCCTGATGCCCTCTGATGCACGCTGATGCGCACTCGGATGCACTCGTTCGCATTCCGCCGCATTCGGACGAAAATCTCCCGCACAACCCTCGACCAAACTTGTTCCTAACCCTCTAAAACTATCAATAAATATAACAAAACTTAAAAATAACAAAGTTACAATAAATTGACTCTAATAAACATCTAAAAACCTAAACAAACTCATAAAACAAATTATCATAATATAATTAATTAGATACTACTAATTCCATATTATTGTCCATATCGGCTTCCTCTCGGGCCGAGTACGTGCTATCTTCGATGTGACGGGTTCTTTGTAGCCGCCAAACACCCCTTATATAGATGCTTGCATATTCTTCAAGGTCTCGTCCATGACGCGCTCAATCTCCACCTTTCTCTCATCATTCCCCTCTTCTTGAAAGGGATTTGTCCTCAAATCCAGCAGTGGCATAGTAAAAGAACTCAAAAGTTGAGGAATTGAAACTGAAGGTACTACTTCATAGCATTTGTCTTCATTTGGCTTCATGCTCTCTGACTCGTCATGATCTTTTGTGCTTACGGCGATGGGCTTGCTATCTTCATGTGATTCTTGCATCACCACTCTTTTAACTTCGTCTTCCAACCACTCAAGAAGCTCTTTTAACTCCGCTTCTTGCCGCTCTGCTTTTTCTTCTCTTCTTCTCGCTTTTCACATTCTCTTCTGTGGTATTGAAGATCTTCATACGCTTGGCTTGGAGATAATGGAACCAAATTATCTTCTTACCCTTATGAAACAATGAGTATTTGTTGGTGCAGACATCGTGTTTGACTTGTCGATCACATAGCCATGGTCTTCCAAGTAGCATGTGTGCAACCTCCATTGGCACCACATCACAAACAACCTCATCTTCGTACTTGCCAATATTGAAGTGTATCAAGACTTGTTGCGTTACAGTCACAACTCCACCATCGTTCATACATTGCAGCTTGTAAGGTTGAGGATGTGCAAGCAAAGGCAATGCTAGCTGATATGAACCCCGCGCATTGTGCTCGTGATTCACGGATTGTTACGGATCGTCTACGGAATTAGGAACGATTTGTGAATCGAATGGTGCTCGAACGATTGCGGAAAGTCCGTTCGATAAGCCGGGTGAACGCCACAAGATAAATTCTTGTGTCAACGAGATAAATTCTCGCCTATGTTCGTTGTCCAAGGTAAATCCTTTGGCACTTTGGTAAATCCGTGTTTGTTCAAGGAAGATCCTTGACGGTTCATGAAGAACCAAGGGAAAGAGGAGAAAACCTCACTCACACAATACGTGTTTTTTATCAAAATAATCTCTGAATAATTTTATTGATCAAAGTTGGCCTTTAAATAGGCTACTTGGTTTACAACCCTAATTAGAAACTAAATACATTAAAAATACGAAAATAAACTAAAAGAATTAGGAAACTACTGAAAATAGCCTAAAAACGCGTAAAAATATTAATTTCGGCTGTCACCAGCGTGCCCGGGCGATCGGTCGCCAAATTTGGCCGATCGATCGCCAAATTTGTCTTTGAGAGCCGATCGATCGCGGGCATGGGGCGATCGATCGGCCATGGCTCGGCCTGATGCACTCTGACACGCGCCTGATGCACGCTGACGCGCACTCGGATGCACTCGGTCGCATTCCGCCGCATTCGGTCGAAAATCTCCCGCACAACCCTCGACCAAACTTGTTCCTAACCCTCTAAAACTGTCAATAAACATAATAAAACTCAAAAATAACAAAGTTACAATAAATTGACTCTAATAAACATCTAAAATGCCCCATTGTCGTCCATATCGGCTTCCTCTCGGGCCGATTGCGTGCAAGCTTTGATGTGACGGATTCTTTGTAGAAGCCAAACTCCCCTTCTACGGATACTTGCATTGTCTTCAAGATCTCGTCCATGACGCGCTCAATCTCCACCTTTCTCTCATCATTCCCCTCTTCTTGAAAGGGATTTGTCCTCAAATCCAGCATTGGCATAGTAAGAGAACTCAAAAGTCGAGGAATTGAAACTGAAGGTACTACTTCATAGCATTTGTCTTCATTTGGCTTCATGCTCTCTGACTCGTCATGATCTTTTGTGCTTACGGCGATGGGCTTGCTATCTTCATATGATTCTTGCATCACCACTCTTTTAACTTCGTCTTCCAACCACTCAAGAAGCTCTTTTAACTCCGCTTCTTGCCGCTCGGCCTCTTTCTTCGCTTCTTCTCGCTTTTCACATTCTCTTCTGTGGTATTGAAGATCTTCATATGCTTGGCTTGGAGATAATGGAACCAAATTAATCTTCTTACCCTTATGAAACAATGAGTATTTGTTGGTGCAGACATCGTGTTTGACTTGTCGATCACATAGCCATGGTCTTCCAAGTAGCATGTGTGCAACCTCCATTGGCACCACATCACAAACAACCTCATCTTCGTACTTGCCAATATTGAAGTGTATCAAGACTTGTTGCGTTACAGTCACAACTCCACCATTGTTCATACATTGCAGCTTGTAAGGTTGAGGATGTGCAAGCAAAGGCAATGCTAGCTTCTCTACCATTAGAGTGCTTGCTATGTTCACACAACTCCCACCGTCAACGATCACGCTGCATACTTTGTCTTTCACTCGAAATCGTGAACGAAAAATATTCTCTCTTTGTGCTCCTTCATCTTCAAGTGCTTGAATCGTCAATGCTCTCTGCATCAACAATCCATGTGTACCATGACCTCCGTGGACGTCTCTTCGATGAACCCGTTCTCTCCGAGCTTCATTGTAGACTCGTGGTTGAGGCGCTTGATGGGCGTTCTCGACTCTTTCTAGCCTTTTGCGCACCGCGTCGAACTTTGTATTCATTCGTCTCATCTCGTCTAACAATGCTTCCATCGTCAATTTCGAGTCCATCCCTCCGTGTACATCCTCATGACTTTGATTGGACATGTTTGCTGCAAAACAAAGTTAGTGAAAATAAAGAGAACCTCACAACATCGCTCCCTCACGTGTTTCACTCATAAAAGTGTTTAAAATCACTCAACACTCGTGTTTAAGAATATGGCTTTTACCCTCGAATGATCTCACACACTCTTGCCTTTTTCCGCTCAATTAACCTTTCTCTCTCAATTTTCAACTTTTTTTTTTCGGGGCGATCGCTCGGCTAGAATGCGGCGATCGACCGGCTAAGGGTGGCGGTCGTTCGGCAAGAAGTCCGCGATCGACCGGCTGACGTTCTGCGGAACTTTGTTGAGTCGCGCGATCGTTCGGCTGCACGGGGCGATCGATCGGCGTCGCCTCGGTTTCCTTCGCGAAAATGTTCCCGGATGACTCTAACTTGAAAACTTGACACCCAAACACTAAGAAACCTAATTTTAATGACTCTAAACCCAATTTAACACAAGAATGGATGAATCAAAATCCCAAATTCCACAAGATTCAATTTCCCAAACAAAACCCTAAGATTACAAACGAGAACGAGAACAAAGACACGAACAAATAACGAAACTAATATGATTGAACGAATAAGATAGGAAAGCTAAACGAAAACCCTATGAATCCCTATCGAAAAGATGACAAACTCAAAGGATACAGACTCGATTGACACGAACGAAAACGAAAAACTCAACAAAACTCACGACTAACTAGAATCAAACAAGAACATGAACAAATCTGGTTTTTTTTTTTTTTACTCTAAGAAATCACGAAACAAAAATTAAAGGATAGGCAAACCTAATTCGTAGAAACTGTGCTCTGATACCAACTGATATGAACCCCGCGCGTTGTGCTCGTGATTCACGGATTGTTACGGATCGTCTACGGAATTAGGAACGATTGTGGATCGAATGGTGCTCGAACGATTGCGGAAAGTCCGTTCGATAAGCCGGGTGAACGCCACAAGATAAATTCTTGTGTCAACGAGATAAATTCTCGCCTATGTTCGTTGTCCAAGGTAAATCCTTTGGCACTTTGGTAAATCCGTGTTTGTTCAAGGAAGATCCTTGACGGTTCATGAAGAACCAAGGGAAAGAGGAGAAAACCTCACTCACACAATACGTGTTTTTATCAAAATAATCTCTGAATTATTTTATTGATCAAAGTTGGCCTTTAAATAGGCTACTTGGTTTACAACCCTAATTAGAAACTAAATACATTAAAAATACGAAAAATAAACTAAAAGAATTAGGAAACTACTGAAAATAGCCTAAAAACGCGTAAAAATATTAATTTCGGCTGTCACCAGCGTGCCCGGGCGATCGGTCGCCAAATTTGGCCGATCGATCGCCAAATTTGTCTTTGAGAGCCGATCGATCGCGGGCATGGGGCGATCGATCGGCCATGGCTCGGCCTGATGCACTCTGACACGCGCCTGATGCACGCTGACGCGCACTCGGATGCACTCGGTCGCATTCCGCCGCATTCGGTCGAAAATCTCCCGCACAACCCTCGACCAAACTTGTTCCTAACCCTCTAAAACTGTCAATAAACATAATAAAACTCAAAAATAACAAAGTTACAATAAATTGACTCTAATAAACATCTAAAATGCCCCATTGTCGTCCATATCGGCTTCCTCTCGGGCCGATTGCGTGCAAGCTTTGATGTGACGGATTCTTTGTAGAAGCCAAACTCCCCTTCTACGGATTCTTGCATTGTCTTCAAGATCTCGTCCACGACACGCTCAATCTCCACCTTTCTCTCATCACTAGCTTCTCTACCATTAGAGTGCTTGCTATGTTCACACAACTCCCACCGTCAACGATCACACTGCCTACTTTGTCTTTCACTCGAAATCGTGAACGAAAAATATTCTCTCTTTGTACTCCTTCATCTTCAAGTGCTTGAATCGTCAACGCTCTTTGCTTCAACAGTCCATGTGTACCATGACCTCCGTGGACGTCTCTTCGATGAACCCGTTCTCTCCGAGCTTCATTGTAGATTCGTGGTTGAGGTGCTTGATGGGCGTTCTCGACTCTTTCTAACCTTTTGTGCACCGCGTCGAACTTTGTATTCATTTGTCTCATCTCCCCTAACAACGCTTCCATCGTCAATTTCGGGTCCATCCCTCCGTGTACATCCTCGTGACTTTGATTGGACATGTTTGCTGCAAAACAAAATTAGTGAAAATAAAGAGAACCTCACAACATCACTCCCTCATGTATTTAACTCACAAAAGTGTTTAAAAATTACTCAACACTCGTGTTTAAGAATATGGCTTTTACCCTCGAATATTCTCACACACTCTTGCCTTTTTCCGCTCAATTAACCTTTCTATCTCAATTTTCAACTTTTTTTTTTCGGGCCGATCGCTCGGCTAGAATGCGGCGATCGATCGGCTAAGGGTGGCGGTCGTTCGGCACGAAGTCTGCGATCGACCGGCTGACGTTCTGCGGAACTTTGTTGAGATGCGCGATCGTTCGGCTGCACGGGGCGATCGATCGGCGTCGCCTCAGTTTCCTTCGCGAAAATGTTCCCGGATGACTCTAACTTGAAAACTTGACACCCAAACACTAAGAAACGTAATTTTAATGACTCTAAACCCAATTTAACACAAGAATGGATGAATCAAAATCCCAAATTCCACAAGATTCAATTTCCCAAACAAAACCCTAAGATTACAAACGAGAACGAGAACAAAGACACGAACAAATAACGAAACTAATATGATTGAACGAATAGATAGGAAAGCTAAAGAAAACCCTATGAATCCCTATCGAAAAGATGACAAACTCAAAGGATACAGACTCGATTGACACGAACGAAAACGAAAAACTCAACAAAACTCACGACTAACTAGAATCAAACAAGAACATGAACAAAACTGGTTTTTTTTTTTTTTGACTCTAAGAAATCACGAAACAAAAAATTAAAGGATAGGCAAACCTAATTCGTAGAAACCTGGCTCTGATACCAACTGATATGAACCCCGCGCGTTGTGCTCGTGATTCACGGTTTGTTTACGGATCGTCTACGGAATTAGATTCGAAGGTGGATCGAATGGTGCTCGAACGATTGCGGAAAGTCCGTTCGATAAGCCGGGTGAACGCCACAAGATAAATTCTTGTGTCAACGAGATAAATTCTCGCCTATGTTCGTTGTCCAAGGTAAATCCTTTGGCACTTTGGTAAATCCGAGTTTGTTTAAGGAAGATCCTTGACGGTTCATGAAGAACCAAGGGAAAGAGGAAAAACCTCACTCACACAATACGTGTTTCTTCAAAATAATCTCTCTGGTTGATTTTTATTGATAAAGTTGGCCTTTAAATAGGCTAATAGGTTTACAACCCTAATTGGAATTAAAATTATACAAATAAATGAAATAAAACCCTAATAAAACCTAACTAATTCGAAACCCACTGAAAAATAAGCTAAAAATCCGAAATTGGCCCAAAAGTCGAAGTGAGGCCGAATCGGGCGGTCGTTCGCCAAGTCTGGGCGACCGACCGGCTACGAATCTGATGTGAGTATGTCCAAGCCCGCAAGAGCAAGTTTCGAGCCAGGTCCGAGAAAAAGCCCACAAGAGCAATCAGCTTGTAGAGGACGTGGAAATAAAGGAAATTAGTTAATTATGCATCAAATATGTTATTTTTACTTAATAATTTCGTTTATATCATGTTTAGGGTAGTTTCCTTTTATTTGTTTCGAGACATGATGTCTGCAAGAATCAGTTAAAGCAAAAGAGAAGACCTCACCAGTTATCTCCCTCACGTGTTTCGCTCAAAGTGTTATAATACCACTCACACTCGTGTTTTCACACAAAATTGGCTTTTACTCTAATTTGATCTCTCAAACTTTTTGCCTTTTTCTCTCTTTGGGTTCTTTATCAACGGATTCAAATAGATAAACAAAAATTCCAGCAGCAATTCACAAAGAAATCAAAATTCAGAGAATAACCTACGTTGACTCCTTTTTTTTTTTTACGATTTTTTTTAATCAGAACTATTTAGATTGACAACTAAAAGAAAATAAAGGAAAAGATAAGAAAACGACAAGAAAAAAAAAACTAACTATATGACAATAGATTAGAAAAAGGGTAACAAGGCAGAAAATATGAAACTAGAACCTTTTTTTTTTTGGTTTTTTTTTTTGGACGAATTTTTTTGGATTTTTTTTTTCAGATTAATGGAAAACTAAAATAAAATTAATAAAAGGATAGATAAACCTGAAAATAGACCTATGCTCTGATACCAAATGATGCGAACCTCGCTAAGAGTAACGAGACCCGGAATCAAAAAGGAACCCAAGATCGTTCTACGATCAGATTTAGGGTGGAAACCTCGACCCAATGCTTAGAAAAGCACGAACCTCGGTATGTCGAAGACGCCACAAACGGGAATTGATGAACCGCTTGATAAGTCAAAGGTTGCTTGTGGAGGCTTTGATGGGAGAAATGAGACGGATGTTGAGAACGGAGTTAGGGCCAATTCATGAACGGTTGGATCAGGTGGAGAACGCGCGTCGTGAACAACCGCAACCAGCTCCTAATATGAGAAACGATGAAGAAGACTTTGAAGGGCAATTTTAGCGAAGATTTGATGATGACGACGACCGAGCATCTTTAGGAAGTCCTAGGAGATATGGACAGATTCGAGAAGTTCGAAATCGTGATGACAACAAACTGGGTAGTATTAAGATGAAAGTGCCATCCTTTCAAGGAAGGAATGATCCCGAGGCATACCTTGAATGGGAGAGAAAGATGGAGTTTGTATTTGATTGCCATAATTATTCTGAGATGAAGAAGCTAAAACTTGCCGTGATTGAATTTTCTGATTATGCTATTGTTTGGTGGGATCAGTTAGTGATGAATAGGAGGAGGTATAGAGAGCGACCGGTGGAGACATGGGAGGAGATGAAGACATTGATGCGGAAGCGCTTTGTGCCAACTCACTACTATAGGGATCTCTATAAGAAGCTGCAGCGTCTCAAACAAGGAAATAAAAGTGTTGAAGATTACTACCAAGAGATGGAAGTTGCAATGATTCGAGCCAATGTAGAAGAAGATAGAGAAGCAACAATGGCCAGGTTTCTGAACGGTTTGAACCACGAGATTGCGAATGAGGTTGAATTACACCACTATGTTGAAATAGAAGACATGGTGCACATGGCAATTAAAATTGAGCAGCAACTCAAGAGGAGGGGTGGCCG
Organism: Boehmeria nivea var. tenacissima; assembly: GCA_018132145.1. NCBI lineage: Eukaryota > Viridiplantae > Streptophyta > Magnoliopsida > Rosales > Urticaceae > Boehmeria > Boehmeria nivea. The sequence continues at coordinate 1,209,495 of CM030880.1, forward strand.
AGTTGGTCGACATTTTGATCAATCTTCATGGAAGCCGAGCTACGTTAAAAAAGATGAGAAGATAAACGACAACCCGGCTGAGTCACGACAAACAGTGGTCCCAACCAATGCACAAGCTTCAACCGAGACAAAACCTACTCGCAATCGTGATATGAAGTGCTTTAAATGTCAAGGCCGGGGGCACATTGCAAGTGAATGTTCAAATAGAAGGGTCATGGTGATGCGCGATGATGGTGAGATTGTGACTGATGATGAACAAGAAACCAACCCTACACAACCACTTGAAGAGGATAATAGCGATGCCGAATTGGAGTATGCGGTAGAAGGGGAGGCGTTGGTGACGAGGCGTGTTTTGAGTGCTGAAGTTAAAGAGGATAACACCTACCAGCAACGTGATAATATTTTCCATACTCGCTGCCTTATTCAAGACAAGGTGTGTAGTATGATTATAGATGGTGGTAGTTGTAGTAATGTTGCTAGCACTATAATGGTGGAAAAATTGGGGCTGCCAACAATCAAACACCCACAACCATACAAGCTTCAATGGTTGAATAATTGTGGAGAGGTGAAAGTAAAGAAGCAAGCTCTTGTTTCATTCCGAATTGGAAAGTACGAAGACCAAGTGTTGTGTGATGTAGTTCCAATGCAAGCAGCTCATATTCTACTGGGGCGACCGTGGCAATATGATAGAAAAGTAAAGCATGATGGCTTCACCAACAAGTACTCATTCAAGCACAATAATCGAAACACCATACTTTTTCCTTTAGCTCCAAAGCTAGTGTATGAAGAACAAATGAAGATGCAGCAAGAGTTTGATAAGAGGAAAGAGAGTGATAAAGGAAAGGGGGTTGTCAGCATGGAAGATAAGACAATGGTAGACAACAAGGAGAAAATGCAGAAGAATTGCTATGCAAAACGAGCTTTGATTTTAACTCACCCACTTTTGACTTCTTTTGTATCACTGCTGGCGGATTTGAGGACAAATCCTGTTAAAGAGGAGGGGAATGATGTGAGTATGTCCAAGCCCGCAAGAGCAAGTTTCGAGCCAGGTCCGAGAAAAAGCCCACAAGAGCAATCAGCTTGTAGAGGACGTGGAAATAAAGGAAATTAGTTAATTATGCATTAAATATGTTATTTTTACTTAATAATTTCGTTTATATCATGTTTAGGGTAGTTTCCTTTTATTTGTTGCTCAAATAAGCTAGTTTTGTTAGGCAGATTTCAGTTTCCTTGTTTGTTTCAGCACTAGTCAACTTTCCTTTTCTATTTTTGGCATGTAAGGCTATCTGATCAGCCATGATACTTTCCTTTAGGGTTATGAACGTCCATAATGGTTAATATTGAATATTTATGATGTATTTTCAGCCTATTTAAAGGCTTGAGTGTTAATGAAATAAAGGACAAGTATTATTCAGAAATTGAGAGTGTTTCTCTTTGGTTCTTTGTGAACTGATTTGAACTTATCAAGGTTTTCCTTGTGGCGTTCACCCTTTTGACTTATCAAGCGGTTCATCCATTCCCGTTTGTGGCGTCTTCGACATACCGAGGTTCGTGCTTTGCTAAGCATTGGGTCGAGGTTTCCACCCTAAATCTGATCGTAGAACGATCTTGGGTTCCTTTTTGATTCCGGGTCTCGTTACTCTTAGCGAGGTTCGCATCAGAATATGTCCAAACACCACTTTGGGCGGTCGTTCCTGGCATTGGGGCGAACGTTCGGCTACCTGGGCGGTCGTTCTTGGCTTTGGGGCGAACGTTCGGCTACGGCTCTGCCTGATGCCCTCTGATGCACGCTGATGCGCACTCGGCTGCACTCGTTCGCATTCCGCCGCATTCGGACGAAAATCTCCCGCACAACCCTCGACCAAACTTGTTCCTAACCCTCTAAAACTGTCAATAAACATAACAAAACTTAAAAATACCAAAGTTACAATAAATTGACTCTAATAAACATCTAAAAACCTAAACAAACTCATAAAACAAATTATCATAATATAATTAAATAGATACTACTAATTCCATATTATTGGCCATATCGGCTTCCTCTCGGGCCGAGTACGTGCAATCTTCGATGTGACGGGTTCTTTGTAGCCGCCAAACTCCCCTTTTATAGATGCTTGCATATTCTTCAAGGTCTCGTCCATGACGCGCTCAATCTCCACCTTTCTCTCATCAAAGAAGCCATAAAAACTCACTTCGCGCTAAAACAAAGTCATTATAACTAGTTTTGACGAAATCGACCTTTTAAAGCGCTTTTATGGACTCGATGTGACTCTAGCAAAGTTGTTTTGATTCTAAATGTGTATTTAAACATATAATATATTATAATAATTCTTAAGGACTGATTTGGAGCTCCAAAAACCTTAAAAACTCACGTCGTGCTAAAACTAAGTCCTTATAACTAGTTTTACCTAAATCGAGCCGTTAAATGGCTTTTTTGGCTGCGAAGTGACTCTAGCAAAGTTATTTTGAACCTAAATGAGTATTTGAGTATGTAATATATTATAATGTGTCTTCTGGGCTCATGGGGAGCTCTAACAAGCCATAAAAACTCACTTCGCGGTAAAACAAAGTCATTATAACTAGTTTTGATGAAATCGAGCTTTTAAAGGGCTTTCATGGACTGGATGTGACTGTAGCAAAGTTATTTTGATTCCAAACATGTATTTAAACATATAATATATTATAGTAAGTCTTAAGGACTCATTTGGAGCTCCAAAAACCTTAAAAACTCACTCCGCGCTAAAACTAAGTCATTATAACTAGTTTTGCCTAATTCGAGCCTTTAAACTTTTTTTTGGTTCCGAAGTGATTCTAGCAATGTTGTTTTGATCCCAAATGTGTATTTACACATATAATATATTATAATAAGACTTAAGGACTTATTTGGAGCTCCAACAACTTCAAAAACCCACTTCGCGCTAAAACTAAGTCTTTTTAACTAGTTTTGCCTAAATCAAGCCTTTAAAGGGCTTTTTTTGGCTCCGAGCTGAGTCTAGCAAAGTTGTTTTGATCCTAAATGAGTACTTGAACATATAATATATTACAATAAGTCTTTGGGAATCATTTGAGGCTCCAACAGGCCTTAAAAACTCACTTCGCGCTAAAACAAAGTCATTATAACTAGTTTTGACGAAATCGATCCCTTAAAGGGATTTTACGGCATCGATGCGACTCTATCGAAGTTCTTTTCATTCAAAATATGTATTAAAACACATAATGTATTATAATGAGTCTTAAGGACTCATTTGGAGACCCAATAAGCCTTGAAAACTCACTTCGCGCGAAAACAAAGTGATTGTAACTAGTTTTGACGAAATCGAGCCTTTAAAGGGCTTTTATGGCATCGATGTGACTCTAGCAAAGTTGTTTTGATTCCAAATGTGTATTTAAACATATAATATATTATAATAAGTGTTAAGGGCTCATTTGGAGATCCAAAAATCTTAAAACGAATTTTGCGGTTAGACTAAGTCAGTATAACCACTTTTGCCTAAATCAAGCTTTTAAAGGGCTTTTTTGGCTCCGAAGTGACTCGCAAAGTTGTTTTGATCCTAAATGAGTATTTGAACATATAATATATTATAATAAGTCTTAAGGACTCATTTGAATCTTCAACAAGCCTTAAAAACTCAGTTCGCGCTAAAACAAATCATTATAACTAGTTTTGACGAAATCGAGCCTTTAAAGGACTTTTATGGCATCGATGTGGCTCTACCAAAGTTTTTTCGATCCCAAATGTGTATTTAAACATATAATATATTATAATAAGTCTTAAGGACTCACTTGGAGATCAAAATACCTTAAAAACTCACTTCGCGCTAAAACAAAGTCCTTAAAACTAGTTTTGCCTAAATCCAGCCTTTGAAGGGCTTTTTTCACTCCGAAGTGACTCTAGCAAAGTTGTTTTGATCCTAAATGAGTATTTGAACATAAAATATATTATAACAAGTCTTAGGGACTCATTTAGAGCTCTAAAAAGCCTTAAAAACTCAATTCACGCAAAACCAAAGTCATTATAACGAATTTTACTGAAATCGAGCCTTTAAAGGGATTTTTTGGTTCCGATGTGACTCTAGCAAAGTTGTTTTGATCCCAAATATATATTTAAACATATTATATATTATAACAAGTCTTAGAAACGTATTTGGACCTTCAACAAGCCTTAAAAACTCACTTCGCAGTAAAACAAAGTCATTATAACTAGTTTTGCCTAAATCGATCCGTTAAAGGGCTTTTTTTGGCTGCGAAGTGACTCTGGCAAAGTTATTTTTATCCTAAATGAGTATTTGAACATATAATATACTATAATAAGTCCTATGGGCTCATTTGTAGCTCCAAGAAGCCATAAAAACTCACTTCGCGCTAAAACAAAGTCATTATAACTAGTTTTAAGGAAATCGACCTTTTAAAGCGCTTTTATGGACTCGATGTGACTCTAGCAAAGTTGTTTTGATTCTAAATGTGTATTTAAACATATAATATATTATAATAATTCTTAAGGACTGATTTGGTGCTCCAAAAACCTTAAAGACTCACGTCGTGCTAAAACTAAGTCCTTATAACTAGTTTTGCCTAAATCGAGCCTTTAAAGGACTTTTTTGGCTCCGAAGTGACTCTAACAAACTTGTTCTGATCCTAAATGAGTATTTCCGCATATAAAATATTATAATAAGTCTTAGGGACTCATTTCGAGCTCCAACAAGTCTTTAAAACTCCCTTCGCCAAAAAACTAATTCCTTATAACTAGTGTTACCGTTAAGTGGCTTTTTTGGCTGCGAAGTGACTCTAGCAAAGTTGTTTCGATCCTAAATGAGTATTTGAGTATGTAATATATTATAATGTGTCTTCTGGGCTCATTTGGAGCTCCAACAAGCCATAAAAACTCACTTCGCGGTAAAACAAAGTCATTATAACTAGTTTTGATGAAATCGAGCTTTTAAAGGGCTTTCATGGACTGGATGTGACTGTAGCAAAGTTATTTTGATTCCAAATATGTATTTAAACATATAATATATTATTATAAGTCTTAAGGACTCATTTGGAGCTCCAAAAACCTTTAAAACTCACTCCGCGCTAAAACTATGTCATTATAACTAGTTTTGCCTAATTCGAGCCTTTAAACTTTTTTTTGGCTCCGAAGTGATTCTAGCAATGTTGTTTTGATCCCAAATGTGTATTTACACATATAATATATTATAATAAGACTTAAGGACTTATTTGGAGCTCCAACAACTTCAAAAACTCACTTCGCGCTAAAACTAAGTCTTTATAACTAGTTTTGCCTAAATCAAGCCTTTAAAGGGCTTTTTTGGCTCCGAACTGAGTCTAGCAAAGTTGTTTTGATCCTAAATGAGTACTTGAACATGTAATATATTACAATAAGTCTTTGGGAATCATTTGAGGCTCCAACAAGCCTTAAAAACTCACTTCGCGCTAAAACAAAGTCATTATAACTAGTTTTGAAGAAATCGGACCCTTAAAGGGCTTTTATGGCATCGATGCGACTCTAGCGAAGTTGTTTTGATTCAAAATATGTATTAAAACAGATAATATATTATAATGAGTCTTAAGGACTCATTTGGAGCTCCAACAAGCCTTAAAAACTCACTTCGCGCGAAAACAAAGTCATTGTAACTAGTTTTGACGAAATCGAGCCTTTAAAGGGCTTTTATGGCATCGATGTGACTCTAGCAAAGTTTTTTTGATTCCAAACGTGTATTTAAACATATAATATATTATAATAAGTGTTAAGGACTCATTTGGAGATCCAAAAATCTTAAAACGAATTTTGCGCTTAAACTAAGTCAGTATAACTAGTTTTGCCTAAATCAAGCTTTTAAAGGGCTTTTTTGGCTCCGAAGTGACTCGCAAAGTTGTTTTGATCCTAAATGAGTATTTGAACATATAATATACTATAATAAGTCTTAGGGACTCATTTGAAGCTTCAACAAGCCTTAAAAACTCAGTTCGCGCTAAAACAAATCATTATCACTAGTTTTGACGAAATCGAGCCTTTAAAGGACTTTTATGGCATCGATGTGGCTCTACCAAAGTTTTTTTGATCCTAAATGTGTATTTAAACATATAATATATTATAATAAGTCTTAAGGACTCACTTGGAGATCAAAATACCTTAAAAACTCACTTCGCGCTAAAACAAAGTCCTTAAAACTAGTTTTGCCTAATGTGTATTTAAACATATAATATATTATAATAAGTGTTAAGGACTCATTTGGAGTGACGAAGACGTAACTACGCAAGCCCTTGGTGAACGATACACCGTGCCCACGGGTCCAGTCACGAGAGCTCGAGCCAAGCGATTCAAGGAAGAACTCCGAAGCCTAATCACAAAGCTTCAAGATCAAGAACTCGACGCTACCGAGAAAGAAACAATTAAAGGAGCGCAACAACAAAGGCTCGTGCATGTCATTCAAGCCGAGACGAGTCATTAAGAGTTTAGCTAGAAATTAAAGACAATTTTTATGTAATTAGAAGTTAAATAGCTTAAGTATGGTTTAGGAACATGTTAGACTTGTTTTAGTAGTTTTCGGAACTTAAATGTAAGTTTTAGCAATTGGAGGGCAGAGCCATCGCCGATCGTTCGCCCAATCGAGCCGAACGATCGCCAAAACTCGACATCAAGCGACCACGGGCAGAACCGTTGCCGGTCGTTCGCCCCATGCCAGCCGAACGTTCGCCCAAGCCAGCCGGTCGTTCGCCCCTCAGCAGCCGAACGTTCGCCCAGCGCCGGTCGTTCGCCCCTCAGCAGCCGATCGACCGCCAAAACGATTTAAGTTGCGACAGACTTTATTTTGACGCGTTTTCTTAGTTTATTTTTAGTAATTTCGAATTGTTTAGGGTAATTTCCGAATTCTTAAAGTCTAATTAGGGTTGTAAAGTTTATGAGCCTATTTAAAGGCCAACTTTGATCAATAAATCATCAGACGTATTATTCAGAAACTTGTGTGTTTGTGAGAGCATTCTCTCCTCTTGAGTTCTTCAAGAACTAACCTCGGATTTACCAAAGTGCCAAAGGATTTACCTTGGACGACGAACATAGACGAGAATTTATCTCGTTGACACAAGAATTTATCTTGTGGCGTTCACCCGGCTTATCGAACGGACTTTCCGCAATCGTTCGAGCACCATTCGATCCACAATTCGTTCCTAATTCCGTAGACGATCCGTAAACACACCGTGAATCACGAGCACAACGCGCGGGGTTCATATCAGTTGGTATCAGAGCACAGCTTCTACGAATTAGGTTTGCCTATCCTTTAATTTTTGTTTCGTAATTTTCTTTGAGTCAAAAAAAAAAAATTTCGGTTCCATTCATTCTAGTGGTGTCGTGTTGAAATTTGTCTACTTCTTCTTCTTCTTCTTCTTCGTTTAGTATCGAGTCTTTTCTTCGTCGGCGTTAATCCCTCATTGACGCCTATCACAAAAAAAAAAAAAACAAACAAAAAAAAAAAACGTCACCATCATATTATAAAAAAAAAAAAGGAGCCTTAGTCGTTATCTCATTATATCATTGTTGGATTGAGTTTCAATTTTCTCGAATTGTTGTGTTGAGTTCTTTGGTGAGTCTTGTGAATTGCTACTCGAGCGTTCTTGTGGGCGTGGTTAGTTCGATAAGAACCGAAAGAGGATTGAACGAGTGGTAAAAGGCAGAGTGTGTGAGTTTAACAGAGGGTAAAAGCCAATTATTCTTATACACGAGTGATTGAGTCATACTTAGAGCGAAACACGTAAGGGAGTGATTGGTGAGGTCCTACTTTCTTTTATCTAACTTTGTTTTGCAGCAAATATGTCTAATCAAAGTCGTGAGGATGAACACGGAGGGTTGGACCCGAAATTAACAATGGAGGCATTGTTAGGGGAGATGAGGCGAATGAATACGAATTTCAACGACGTGCGCGAAAGGCTCGAAAGAGTCGAGAACGCCCATCAAGCGCCTCAACCACGAGTCTACAATGAAGCTCGGAGAGAGCGGGTTCATCGAAGAGACGTTGAGGAGGAATTTGACCCTTTCGTTGGGAATGCTTTTGAAGAGGAGGAAATTGGAGGATATGGGGGTAATGCTCGAAGGTTTCACGGGGGTAGAGGAGACAGGAATCGGGAAGATGGGAATATTGGGGGTATCAAGTTGAAGGTGCCGTCATTCCAGGGGAAGAGTGATCCCGAGGCCTATTTTGAGTGGGAGACGAAGGCACAATTTGTCTTCGAATGCCACAACTATACCGACGACAAGAAGGTAAAGCTTGCCGCCGCCGAATTCACCGACTATGCGGTAGTATGGTGGGATCAGTTGGTCACAAATAGACGGCGAGCCGGAGAGAGGCCCATAACTACGTGGGACGAGATGAAGGCGGTTATGAAGAAGCGATTTGTTCCTCGCCACTATTATCGTGAATTGTACAAGAAGCTTCAACAGCTTAGGCAAGGTGGAAGGAGCGTGGAGGAGTATCACCGTGAGATGGAGGTGGCTATGATTAGAGCCAATGTTGAGGAGGATCGAGAGGCTACAATGGCGAGATTCTTGGCGGGTTTGAATGTTGAGATTGCTAATCAAGTTGAGTTGCAACACTATGTGGAGATGGAGGACATGTTACACATGGCGATCAAGATAGAGCGGCAACTCAAGACGAGGGGTAGTGCACGATTCAATCGCTATCCGGAGCAATCAAGTTGGAAGAAGCCGTTTCCCAAAGACGACAAACAAGGAGGAAAACCCAAGTTCGAATCCAAGCCAACTTCTTCAACTTCACAAGCGACAAGCAAGCCCGAGGCTTCAACAACACGTAGTCGGGACATAAAGTGCTACAAATGTCAAGGTTTGGGGCACATATCTACCAATTGTCCGAACAAGAGGAGTATGGTACTTCTAGACAATGGAGAAATAGTAAGTGAAGGAGACGAGGATGACGATGCCATGCCACCTTTGGACGATGTCTCGGATGACGAAGCTGCAGAAGGTACAACCGTCACATTAGTTGCACGACGAGCTTTAAACGTGCATGCTAAAGAGGAAGTTGACGATGAGCAACGGGAGAATATCTTCCATACACGATGTCAAGTCCGTGATAAGATTTGTAGCATGATTATCGATGGCGGTAGCTGCACGAATGTCGCAAGCACCACGATGGTCAACAAACTCGGACTTCCAATGACTAATCACCCTCGCCCGTACAAGCTTCAATGGTTCAATGATGGGGGCGAAATTCGGGTTACTCGACAGGTGTTAGTTTCGTTTCGCATCGGAAAATATGAAGACGAGGTGTTGTGTGATGTTGCTCCCATGGACGCGGGGCATATTCTTCTTGGGAGACCTTGGCAATTCGACCGACGGGTGGTACATGATGGCTACACCAACAAGTATTCACTCATGCGAAACAACCGGACCATCACTCTTGTACCTTTGACGCCGCAGCAAGTTCATGAAGATCAAGTGAAGCTACAACAAGATAGAGTGAAACAAAAAGAGAGTGTGAGAGAAAAAGAAAATGAGCGACAAAAGAAAGCAAAAGAGATACAAAAGAAGAGTGAAAAAGTGAGTTGTGGGGAAAAACAAGAGTGTCCACAAAAGAAAAGTGAGGGCAAACACGAGTGTTCAAAAAAGAATTTCTTTGTGGGAGCAAGAGAAGTGCGGAGAGCTTTCTTAACAAACAAGCCAATGATTTTACTTTTGTATAAGGAGGCTACACTTTTAACTAACTCTAGTGGCAAGGTTCTACCTAGTGCCATTGATGCTCTTTTGCAGGAATTTCAAGATGTGGTCGTGGAAGACATGCCCGCGGGATTACCACCAATCCGCGGCATTGAACACCAAATCGACCTTGTACCCGGCGCCTCGTTACCAAACAGGCCGGCTTACCGTACCAACCCGGAGGAGACAAAGGAGTTGCAACGGCAAGTCGAAGAGCTATTGGCGAAGGGGTACATTCGAGAAAGCATGAGTCCATGCGCCGTTCCGGTGTTACTCGTTCCAAAGAAGGATGGTTCTTCACGGATGTGCGTTGATTGTCGGGCAATCAACAACATCACGGTAAAGTATCGTTTTCCCATTCCTCGTTTGGATGACATGTTAGATGAGTTGCATGGTGCATGTATTTTCTCAAAAGTTGATTTAAAAAGTGGATACCACCAAATTAGAATGAAAGAGGGAGATGAATGGAAAACTGCTTTTAAAACTAAACATGGGTTGTATGAATGGTTAGTGATGCCTTTTGGTTTAACTAACGCCCCTAGTACATTCATGCGACTTATGAACCATGTCTTACGTCCGTTCATAGGGAAGTTTGTGGTGGTTTACTTTGATGATATTTTGATTTATAGCAAAACCTTGGAGGAACATGTTCTACATTTGAGAGAAGTTTTTATTGTTCTACAGCGTGAGAAATTATATGCTAACTTTAACAAGTGTCATTTTTGCACCGATCACGTTGTTTTCTTGGGTTTTGTTGTAAGTGCTAAAGGAGTGCAGGTGGATGAGGAGAAGGTGCAAGCCATTAGAGATTGGCCAACACCTACAAATGCAGCACAAGTGAGAAGCTTTCATGGCTTGGCGGGATTCTATCGCCGCTTCGTGAAGGACTTTAGCACCGTCGCAGCCCCGCTTACCGATGTTATGAAGAAACATGTGAGTTTCAAATGGGGGCGTGCACAAGAGGAGGCGTTCCAAGCTATCAAGCACAAGTTGATCAATCCTCCTTTGCTAGCATTGCCAAACTTCGACAAACCATTCGAAGTCGAATGCGATGCTTCCGGCGTGGGAATTGGAGCGGTTCTCATGCAAGACAAGAGGCCAATCGCGTACTTCAGCGAGAAATTAAGTGGGGGACCCCTCAATTACCCTACTTATGATAAGGAGATGTACGCATTGGTAAGGGCGTTGGAAACGTGGCAACACTATCTTCTGCCGCGGGAGTTTGTGGTCCACACCGACCATGAGTCGCTTAAACATCTGAAGGCGCAACACAAGCTCAACAAGCGACATGGGCAATGGATGGAGTTCCTCGAACCATTTCCGTACGTCATCAAATACAAGCAAGGTAAGGAGAATGTGGTCGCCGATGCCCTTTCTCGCAGGTATACCTTACTTTCTACTCTTGATGCTAAATTACTTGGTTTTGAACAAATTAAAGAATTATATCCTTTAGACCAAGATTTTAGTGAATTGTATTCGGCATGTGAAAAGGTTGCTTTTGGGGACTATTATAGGCATGAAGGGTTTTTGTTTCGTAAGAGTAAATTATGTGTGCCTCATAGTTCATTGAGAGAGTTGTTAGTTAGGGAGGCACATGGTGGAGGCCTAATGGGACACTTTGGGGTAGCCAAAACTCTAGGTATTATCCAAGAACACTTTTACTGGCCCCGCCTAAAGAGAGATATAGAGCGAATTTGTGCTAGATGTGTCACTTGTCGACAAGCCAAGTCTCGAGTCCAAGCACATGGCTTGTATACACCACTTCCTATTCCCACTGCACCTTGGGTAGACATTTCCATGGATTTTGTGCTAGGTTTACCAAGGACTAAGAAGGGTCGAGATTCAATTTATGTAGTGGTGGATAGATTCTCTAAGATGGCACATTTCATCCCTTGTCACAAAACTGATGATGCTACTCATGTTGCAGATTTGTTCTTTCGGGAGATTGTTAGGTTACATGGTATGCCTAGGACGATCGTTTCCGATAGAGATGCTAAGTTCTTAAGTTACTTTTGGAAGACCCTTTGGAGTAAATTAGGTACTAAGTTGTTGTTCTCAACCACTTGTCACCCACAAACTGATGGTCAAACCGAAGTAGTGAATAGGACTTTGTCTACCTTGTTGAGGGCAATCATTAAGAAAAATATAAAGACTTGGGAAGATTGTTTGCCACATGTTGAGTTTGCTTACAATCGTTCAATTCATTCTTCTACTAAATTCTCACCGTTTGAAATTGTTTATGGGTTTAATCCACTTACTCCTTTGGATTTATCACCTTTACCTATGTCTGAGCGTGTGAATTTAGATGGTGCCAAGAAAGCGGAACTTGTCAAGCAGATTCATGAGACGGCAAGACTCAACATTGAGCGACGGACTGAACAATACGCCAAACACGCCAACAAGGGCCGGACTAAAGTAGTCTTCGAACCAGGCGATTGGGTATGGTTACATATGCGAAAGGAGCGTTTTCCTGAACAAAGACGTTCGAAGTTGCTTCCCCGCGGTGATGGACCGTTTCAAGTTCTCGAGCGCATTAATGACAATGCCTACAAATTGGATCTACCTGGTGAGTACAATGTCAGTGCTACTTTCAATGTTTCTGATCTATCTCTTTTTGATGCAGGTGACGATTTGAGGGCAAATCCTTTTCAAGACGAGGGGAATGACGAGGACGTAACTACGCAAGCCCTTGGTGAACGATACACCGTACCCACGGGTCCAGTTACGAGAGCTCGAGCCAAGCGATTCAAGGAAGAACTCCGAAGCCTAATCACAAAGCTTCAAGATCAAGAACTCGACGCTACCGAGAAGGAAACAATTAAAGGAGCGCAACAACAAAGGCTCGTGCATGTCATTCAAGCCGAGACGAGTCATTAAGAGTTTAGCTAGAAATTAAAGACAATTTTTATGTAATTAGAAGTTAAATAGCTTAAGTATGGTTTAGGAACATATTAGACTTGTTTTAGTAGTTTTCGGAACTTTAATGTAAGTTTTAGCAATTGGAGGGCAGAGCCATCGCCGATTGTTCGCCGAATCCAGCCGAACGGTCGCCAAAATTCGACATCAAGCGATCACGGGCAGAACCGTTGCTGGTCGTTCGCACCATGCCAGCCGAACGTTCGCCCAAGCCAGCCGGTCGTTCGCCCCATTCCAGCCGAACGTTCGCCCAGCGCCGGTCGTTCGCCCCTCAGCAGCCGATCGACCGCCAAAACGATTTAAGTTGCGACAGACTTTATTTTGACGCGTTTTCTTAGTTTATTTTTAGTAATTTCGAATTGTTTAGGGTAATTTCCGAATTCTTAAAGTCTAATTAGGGTTGTAAAGTTTATGAGCCTATTTAAAGGCCAACTTTGATCAATAAATTATCAGACGTATTATTCAGAAACTTGTGTGTTTGTGAGAGCATTCTCTCCTCTTGAGTTCTTCAAGAACTAACCTCGGATTTACCAAAGTGCCAAAGGATTTACCTTGGACAACGAACATAGGCGAGAATTTATCTCGTTGACACAAGAATTTATCTTGTGGCGTTCACCCGGCTTATCGAACGGACTTTCCGCAATCGTTCGAGCACCATTCGATCCACAAATCGTTCCTAATTCCGTAGACGATCCGTAAACAAACCGTGAATCACGAGCACAACGCGCGGGGTTCATATCAGTTGGTATCAGAGCTCAGTTTCTACGAATTAGGCTTGCCTATCCCATTAATTTCTTGTTTTACGATTTTTTTTTCTTAGAGTTAAAAAAAAAATCTTAAAACGAATTTTGCGCTTAAACTAAGTCAGTATAACTAGTTTTGCCTAAATCAAGCTTTTAAAGGGCTTTTTTCGCTCCGAAGTGACTCGCAAAGTTGTTTTGATCCTAAATGAGTATTTGAACATATAATATATTATAATAAGTCTTAGGGACTCATTTGAAGCTTCAACAAGCCTTAAAAACTCAGTTCGCGCTAAAACAAATCATTATAACTAGTTTTGCCGAAATCGAGCCTTTAAAGGACTTTTATGGCATCGATGTGGCTCTACCAAAGTTTTTTTGATCCCAAATGTGTATTTAAACATATAATATATTATAATAAGTCTTAAGGACTCACTTGGAGATCAAAATACCTTAAAACCTCACTTCGCGCTAAAACAAAGTCCTCAAAACTAGTTTTGCCTAAATCCAGCCTTTGAAGGGCTTTTTAAGCTCCGAAGTGACTCTAGCAAAGTTGTTTTGATCCTAAATGAGTATTTGAACATAAAATATATTATAACAAGTCTTAGGGACTCATTTAGAGCTCCAAAAAGCCTTAAAAACTCAATTCACGCAAAACCAAAGTCATTATAACGAATTTTACTGAAATCGAGCCTTTAAAGGGAATTTTTGGTTCCGATGTGACTCTAGCGAAGTTGTTTTGATCCCAAATATGTATTTAAACATATTATATATTATAACAAGTCTTAGAAACGTATTTGGACCTTCAACAAGCCTTAAAAACTCACTTCGCGGTAAAACAAAGTCATTATAACTAGTTTTGCCTAGATCGATCCGTTAAAGGGCTTTTTTGGCTGCGAAGTGACTCTGGCAAAGTTATTTTTATCCTAAATGAGTATTTGAACATATAATATACTATAATAAGTCCTATGGGCTCATTTGTAGCTCCAAGAAGCCATAAAAACTCACTTCGCGCTAAAGCAAAGTCATTATAACTAGTTTTGACGAAATCGACCTTTTAAAGCACTTTTATGGCATCGATGCGACTCTAGCGAAGTTGTTTTGATTCTAAATGTGTATTTAAACATATAATATATTATAATAGTTCTTAAGGACCTGATTTGGAGCTCCAAAAAGCCTTAAAAACTCAATTCACGCAAAACCAAAGTCATTATAACGAATTTTACTGAAATCGAGCCTTTAAAGGGAATTTTTGGTTCCGATGTGACTCTAGCAAAGTTGTTTTGATCCCAAATATGTATTTAAACATATTATATATTATAACAAGTCTTAGAAACGTATTTGGACATTCAACAAGCCTTAAAAACTCACTTCGCAATAAAACAAAGTCATTATAACTAGTTTTGCCTAAATCGATCCGTTAAAGGGCTTTTTTGGCTGCGAAGTGACTCTGGCAAAGTTATTTTTATCCTAAATGAGTATTTGAACATATAATATACTATAATAAGTCCTATGGGCTCATTTGTAGCTCCAAGAAGCCATAAAAACTCACTTCGCGCTAAAACAAAGTCATTATAACTAGTTTTGACGAAATCGACCTTTAAAAGCTCTTTTATGGACTCGATGTGACTCTAGCAAAGTTGTTTTGATTCTAAATGTGTATTTCAACATATAATATATTATAATAATTCTTAAGGACTGATTTGGTGCTCCAAAAACCTTAAAGACTCACGTCGTGCCAAAACTAAGTCCTTATAACTAGTTTTGCCTAAATCGAGCCTTTAAAGGGCTTTTTTTGGCTCCGAAGTGACTCTAACAAACTTGTTCTGATCCTAAATGAGTATTTCCGCATATAAAATATGATAATAAGTCTTAGGGACTCATTTCGAGCTCCAACAAGTCTTTAAAACTCCCTTCGCCAAAAAACTAATTCCTTATAACTAGTTTTACCTAAATCGAGCCGTTAAATGGCTTTTTTGGCTGCGAAGTGACTCTAGGAAAGTTGTTTTGATCCTAAATGAGTATTTGAGTATGTAATATATTATAATGTGTCTTATGGGCTCATTTGGAGCTCCAACAAGCCATAAAAACTCACTTCGCGGTAAAACAAATTCATTATAACTAGTTCTGATGAAATCGAGCTTTTAAAGGGCTTTCATGGACTGGATGTGACTGTAGCAAAGTTATTTTAATTCCAAATATGTATTTAAACATATAATATATTATAATGTCTTAAGGACTCATTTGGAGCTCCAAAAAGCTGAAAAACTCACTCCGCGCTAAAACTAAGTCATTATAACTAGATTTGCCTAATTCGAGCCTTTAAACTTTTTTTTGGCTCCGAAGTGATTCTAGCAATCTTGTTTTGATCCCAAATGTGTATTTACACATATAATATATTATAATAAGACTTAAGGACTTATTTGGAGCTCCAACAACTTCAAAAACTCACTTCGCGCTAAAACTAAGTCTTTATAACTAGTTATGCCTAAATCAAGCCTTTAAAGGGCTTTTTTTGGCTCCGAGCTGAGTCTAGCAAAGTTGTTTTTATCATAAATGAGTACTTGAACATATAATATATTACAATAAGTCTTTGGGAATCATTTGAGGCTCCAACAAGCCTTAAAAACTCACTTCGCGCTAAAACAAAGTCATTACAACTAGTTTTGAAGAAATCGATCCCTTAAAGGGCTTTTATGGCATCGATGCGACTCTAGCGAAGTTGTTTTGATTGAAAATATGTATTAAAACACATAATATATTATAATAAGTCCTAAGGACTCATTTGGAGCTCCAACAAGCCTTAAAAACTCACTTCGCGCTAAAACAAAGTCACTACAACTAGTTTTGAAGAAATCGATCCCTTAAAGGGCTTTTATGGCATCGATGCGACTCTAGCGAAGTTGTTTTGATTCTAAATGTGTATTTAAACATATAATATATTATAATAGTTCTTAAGGACCTGATTTGGAGCTCCAAAAATCCTTAAAAACTCAATTCAAGCAAAACCAAAGTCATTATAACGAATTTTACTTAAATCGAGCCTTTAAAGGGATTTTTTGGTTCCGATGTGACTCTAGCAAAGTTGTTTTGATCCCAAATATGTATTTAAATATATTATATATTATAACAAGTCTTAGAAACGTATTTGGACATTCAACAAGCCTTAAAAACTCACTTCGCAGTAAAACAATGTCATTATAACTAGTTTTGCCTAAATGGATCCGTTAAAGGGCTTTTTTGGTTGCGAAGTGACTCTGGCAACGTTATTTTTATCCTAAATGAGTATTTGAACATATAATATACTATAATAAGTCCTATGGGCTCATTTGTAGCTCCAAGAAGCCATAAAAACTCACTTCGCGTTAAAACAAAGTCATTATAACTAGTTTTGACGAAATCGACCTTTAAAAGCGCTTTTATGGACTCGATGTGACTCTAGCAAAGTTGTTTTGATTCTAAATGTGTATTTCAACATATAATATATTATAATAATTCTTAAGGACTGATTTGGTGCTCCAAAAATCTTAAAGACTCACGTCGTGCCAAAACTAAGTCCTTATAACTAGTTTTGCCTAAATCGAGCCTTTAAAGGGCTTTTTTTGGCTCCGAAGTGACTCTAACAAACTTGTTCTGATCCTAAATGAGTATTTCCGCATATAAAATATTATAATAAGTCTTAGGGACTCATTTCGAGCTCCAACAAGTCTTTAAAACTCCCTTCGCCAAAAAACTAATTCCTTATAACTAGTTTTACCTAAATCGAGCCGTTAAATGGCTTTTTTGACTGCGAAGTGGCTCTAGCAAAGTTGTTTTGATCCTAAATGAGTATTTGAGTATGTAATATATTATAATGTGTCTTATGGGCTCATTTGGAGCTCCAACAAGCCATAAAAACTCACTTCGCGGTAAAACAAAGTCATTATAACTAGTTTTGATGAAATCGAGCTTTTAAAGGGCTTTCATGGACTGGATGTGACTGTAGCAAAGTTATTTTGATTCCAAATATGTATTTAAACATATAATATATTATAATAAGTCTTAAGGACTCATTTGGAGCTCCAAAAAGCTTAAAAACTCACTCCGCGCTAAAACTAAGTCATTATAACTAGTTTTGCCTAATTCGAGCCTTTAAACGTTTTTTTGGCTCCGAAGTGATTCTAGCAATGTTCTTTTGATCCCAAATGTGTATTTACACATATAATATATTATAATAAGACTTAAGGACTTATTTGGAGCTCCAACAACTTCAAAAACTCACTTCGCGCTAAAACTAAGTCTTTATAACTAGTTTTGCCTAAATCAAGCCTTTAAAGGGCTTTTTTTGGCTCCGAACTGAGTCTAGCAAAGTTGTTTTGATCCTAAATGAGTACTTGAACATATAATATATTAAAATAAGTCTTTGGGAATCATTTGAGGCTCCAACAAGCCTTAAAAACTCACTTCGCGCTAAAACAAAGTCATTATAACTAGTTTTGAAGAAATCGATCCCTTAAAGGGCTTTTATGGCATCGATGCGACTCTAGCGAAGTTGTTTTGATTCAAAATATGTATTAAAACACTTAATATATTATAATGAGTCTTAAGGACTCATTTGGAGCTCCAACAAGCCTTAAAAACTCACTTCGCGCGAAAACAAAGTCATTGTAACTAGTTTTGACGAAATCGAGCCTTTAAAGGGCTTTTATGGCATCGATGTGACTCTAGCAAAGTTGTTTTGATTCCAAATGTGTATTTAAACATATAATATATTATAATAAGTGTTAAGGACTCATTTGGAGATCCAAAAATCTTAAAACGAATTTTGCGCTTAAACTAAGTCAGTATAACTAGTTTTGCCTAAATCAAGCTTTTAAAGGGCTTTTTTGGCTCCGAAGTGACTCGCAAAGTTGTTTTGATCCTAAATGAGTATTTGAACATATAATATATTATAATAAGTCTTAGGGACTCATTGAAGCTTCAACAAGCCTTAAAAACTCAGTTCGCGCTAAAACAAATCATTATAACTAGTTTTGACGAAATCGAGCCTTTAAAGGACTTTTATGGCATCGATGTGGCTCTACCAAAGTTTTTTTCGATCCCAAATGTGTATTTAAACATATAATATATTATAATAAGTCTTAAGGACTCACTTGGAGATCAAAATACCTTAAAAACTCACTTCGCGCTAAAACAAAGTCCTTAAAACTAGTTTTGCCTAAATCCAGCCTTTGAAGGGCTTTTTTCGCTCCGAAGTGACTCTAGCAAAGTTGTTTTGATCCTAAATGAGTATTTGAACATAAAATATATTATAACAAGTCTTAGGGACTCATTTAGAGCTCCAAAAAGCCTTAAAAACTCAATTCACGCAAAACCAAAGTCATTATAACGAATTTTACTGAAATCGAGCCTTTAAAGGGATTTTTTGGTTCCGATGTGACTCTAGCAAAGTTGTTTTGATCCCAAATATGTATTTAAACATATTATATATTATAACAAGTCTTAGAAACGTATTTGGACCTTCAACAAGCCTTAAAAACTCACTTCGCAGTAAAACAAAGTCATTATAACTAGTTTTGCCTAAATCGATCCGTTAAAGGGCTTTTTTGGCTGCGAAGTGACTCTGGCAAAGTTATTTTTATCCTAAATGAGTATTTGAACATATAATATACTATAATAAGTCCTATGGGCTCATTTGTAGCTCCAAGAAGCCATAAAAACTCACTTCGCGCTAAAACAAAGTCATTATAACTAGTTTTGACGAAATCGACCTTTTAAAGCGCTTTTATGGACTCGATGTGAGTCTAGCAAAGTTGGTTTGATTCTAAATGTGTATTTAAACATATAATATATTATAATAATTATTAAGGACTGATTTGGAGCTCCAAAAACCTTAAAAACTCACGTCGTGCTAAGATTAAGTCCTTATAACTAGTTTTGCCTAAATCGAGCCTTTAAAGGGCTTTTTTGGCTCCGAAGTGACTCTAACAAACTTGTTCTGATCCTAAATGAGTATTTCCGCATATAAATATTATAATAAGTCTTAGGGACTCATTTCGAGCTCCAACAAGTCTTTAAAACTCCCTTCGCCAAAAAACTAATTCCTTATAACTAGTTTTACCTAAATCGAGCCGTTAAATGGCTTTTTTTGGCTCCGAAGTGACTCTAACAAACTTGTTCTGATCCTAAATGAGTATTTCCGCATATAAAATATGATAATAAGTCTTAGGGACTCATTTCGAGCTCCAACAAGTCTTTAAAACTCCCTTCGCCCAAAAACTAATTCCTTATAACTAGTTTTACCTAAATCGAGCCGTTAAATGGCTTTTTTGGCTGCGAAGTGACTCTAGGAAAGTTGTTTTGATCCTAAATGAGTATTTGAGTATGTAATATATTATAATGTGTCTTATGGGCTCATTTGGAGCTCCAACAAGCCATAAAAACTCACTTCGCGGTAAAACAAAGTCATTATAACTACTTTGATGAAATCGAGCTTTTAAAGGGCTTTCATGGACTGGATGTGACTGTAGCAAAGTTATTTTGATTCCAAATATGTATTTAAACATATAATATTTTATAGTAAGTCTTAAGGACTCATTTGGAGCTCCAAAAACCTTAAAAACTCACTCTGCGCTAAAACTAAGTCATTATAACTAGTTTTGCCTAATTCGAGCCTTTAAACTTTTTTTTTGGCTCCGAAGTGATTCTAGCAATGTTGTTTTGATCCCAAATGTGTATTTACACATATAATATATTATAATAAGACTTAAGGACTTATTTGGAGCTCCAACAACTTCAAAAACTCACTTCGCGCTAAAACTAAGTCTTTATAACTAGTTTTGCCTAAATCAAGCCTTTAAAGGGCTTTTTTGGCTCCGAACTGAGTCTAGCAAAGTTGTTTTGATCCTAAATGAGTACTTGAACATATAATATATTACAATAAGTCTTTGGGAATCATTTGAGGCTCCAACAAGCCTTAAAAACTCACTTCGCGCTAAAACAAAGTCATTATAACTAGTTTTGAAGAAATCGATCCCTTAAAGGGCTTTTATGGCATCGATGCGACTCTAGCGAAGTTGTTTTGATTCAAAATATGTATTAAAACACATAATATATTATAATGAGTCTTAAGGACTCATTTGGAGCTCCAACAAGCCTTAAAAACTCACTTCGCGCGAAAACAAAGTCATTGTAACTAGTTTTGACGAAATCGAGCCTTTAAAGGGCTTTTATGGCATCGATGTGACTCTAGCAAAGTTGTTTTGATTCCAAATGTGTATTTAAACATATAATATATTATAATAAGTGTTAAGGACTCATTTGGAGATCCAAAAATCTTAAAACGAATTTTGCGCTTAAACTAAGTCAGTATAACTAGTTTTGCCTAAATCAAGCTTTTAAAGGGCTTTTTTGGCTCCGAAGTGACTCGCAAAGTTGTTTTGATCCTAAATGAGTATTTGAACATATAATATATTATAATAAGTCTTAGGGACTCATTTGAAGCTTCAACAAGCCTTAAAAACTCAGTTCGCGCTAAAACAAATCATTATAACTAGTTTTGACGAAATCGAGCCTTTAAAGGACTTTTATGGCATCGATGTGGCTCTACCAAAGTTTTTTCGATCCCAAATGTGTATTTAAACATATAATATATTATAATAAGTCTTAAGGACTCACTTGGAGATCAAAATACCTTAAAAACTCACTTCGCGCTAAAACAAAGTCCTTAAAACTAGTTTTGCCTAAATCCAGCCTTTGAAGGGCTTTTTTCGCTCCGAAGTGACTCTAGCAAAGTTGTTTTGATCCTAAATGAGTATTTGAACATAAAATATATTATAACAAGTCTTAGGGACTCATTTAGAGCTCCAAAAAGCCTTAAAAACTCAATTCACGCAAAACCAAAGTCATTATAACGAATTTTACTGAAATCGAGCCTTTAAAGGGATTTTTTGGTTCCGATGTGACTCTAGCAAAGTTGTTTTGATCCCAAATATGTATTTAAACATATTATATATTATAACAAGTCTTAGAAACGTATTTGGACCTTCAACAAGCCTTAAAAACTCACTTCGCAGTAAAACAAAGTCATTATAACTAGTTTTGCCTAAATCGATCCGTTAAAGGGCTTTTTTGGCTGCGAAGTGACTCTGGCAAAGTTATTTTTATCCTAAATGAGTATTTGAACATATAATATACTATAATAAGTCCTATGGGCTCATTTGTAGCTCCAAGAAGCCATAAAAACTCACTTCGCGCTAAAACAAAGTCATTATAACTAGTTTTGACGAAATCGACCTTTTAAAGCGCTTTTATGGACTCGATGTGACTCTAGCAAAGTTGTTTTGATTCTAAATGTGTATTTAAACATATAATATATTATAATAATTCTTAAGGACTGATTTGGAGCTCCAAAAACCTTAAAAACTCACGTCGTGCTAAAACTAAGTCCTTATAACTAGTTTTGCCTAAATCGAGCCTTTAAAGGGCTTTTTTGGCTCCGAAGTGACTCTAACAAACTTGTTCTGATCCTAAATGAGTATTTCCGCATATAAAATATTATAATAAGTCTTAGGGACTCATTTCGAGCTCCAACAAGTCTTTAAAACTCCCTTCGCCAAAAAACTAATTCCTTATAACTAGTTTTACCTAAATCGAGCCGTTAAATGGCTTTTTTGGCTGCGAAGTGACTCTAGCAAAGTTGTTTTGATCCTAAATGAGTATTTGAGTATGTAATATATTATAATGTGTCTTATGGGCTCATTTGGAGCTCCAACAAGCCATAAAAACTCACTTCGCGGTAAAACAAAGTCATTATAACTAGTTTTGATGAAATCGAGCTTTTAAAGGGCTTTCATGGACTGGATGTGACTGTAGCAAAGTTATTTTGATTCCAAATATGTATTTAAACATATAATATATTATAGTAAGTCTTAAGGACTCATTTGGAGCTCCAAAACCTTAAAAACTCACTCCGCGCTAAAACTAAGTCATTATAACTAGTTTTGCCTAATTCGAGCCTTTAAACTTTTTTTTGGCTCCGAAGTGATTCTAGCAATGTTGTTTTGATCCAAATGTGTATTTAAACATATAATATATTATAATAAGACTTAAGGACTTATTTGGAGCTCCAACAACTTCAAAAACTCACTTCGCGCTAAAACTAAGTCTTTATAACTAGTTTTGCCTAAATCAAGCCTTTAAAGGGCTTTTTTTAGCTCCGAGCTGAGTCTAGCAAAGTTGTTTTTATCATAAATGAGTACTTGAACATATAATATATTACAATAAGTCTTTGGGAATCATTTGAGGCTCCAACAAGCCTTAAAAACTCACTTCGCGCTAAAACAAAGTCATTACAACTAGTTTTGAAGAAATCGATCCCTTAAAGGGCTTTTATGGCATCGATGCGACTCTAGTGAAATTGTTTTGATTCAAAATATGTATTAAAACACATAATATATTATAATGAGTCCTAAGGACTCATTTGGACCTCCAACAAGCCTTAAAAACTCACTTCGCGCTAAAACAAAGTCACTACAACTAGTTTTGAAGAAATCGATCCCTTAAAGGGCTTTTATGGCATCGATGCGACTCTAGCAAAGTTGTTTTGATTCTAAATGTGTATTTAAACATATAATATATTATAATAGTTCTTAAGGACCTGATTTGGAGCTCCAAAAAGCCTTAAAAGCTCAATTCACGCAAAACCAAAGTCATTATAACGAATTTTACTGAAATCGAGCCTTTAAAGGGATTTTTTGGTTCCGATGTGACTCTAGCAAAGTTGTTTTGATCCCAAATATGTATTTAAACATATTATATATTATAACAAGTCTTAGAAACGTATTTGGACCTTCAACAAGCCTTAAAAACTCACTTCGCAGTAAAACAAAGTCATTATAACTAGTTTTGCCTAAATCGATCCGTTAAAGGGCTTTTTTGGCTGCGAAGTGACTCTGGCAAAGTTATTTTTATCCTAAATGAGTATTTGAACATATAATATACTATAATAAGTCCTATGGGCTCATTTGTAGCTCCAAGAAGCCATAAAAACTCACTTCGCGCTAAAACAAAGTCATTATAACTAGTTTTGACGAAATCGAGCTTTTAAAGCGCTTTTATGGACTCGATGTGACTCTAGCAAAGTGGTTTTGATTCTAAATGTGTATTTAAACATATAATATATTATAATAATTCTTAAGGACTGATTTGGAGCTCCAAAAACCTTAAAAACTCACGTCGTGCTAAAACTAAGTCCTTATAACTAGTTTTGCCTAAATCGAGCCTTTAAAGGGCTTTTTTGGCTCCGAAGTGACTCTAACAAACTTGTTCTGATCCTAAATGAGTATTTCCGCATATAAATATTATAATAAGTCTTAGGGACTCATTTCGAGCTCCAACAAGTCTTTAAAACTCCCTTCGCCAAAAAACTAATTCCTTATAACTAGTTTTACCTAAATCGAGCCGTTAAATGGCTTTTTTGGCTGCGAAGTGACTCTAGCAAAGTTGTTTTGATCCTAAATGAGTATTTGAGTATGTAATATATTATAATGTGTCTTATGGGCTCATTTGGAGCTCCAACAAGCCATAAAAACTCACTTCGCGGTAAAACAAAGTCATTATAACTAGTTTTGATGAAATCGAGCTTTTAAAGGGCTTTCATGGACTGGATGTGACTGTAGCAAAGTTGTTTTGATTCCAAATATGTATTTAAACATACGATATATTATAATAAGTCTCAAGGACTCATTTGGAGCTCCAACAAGCCTTAAAAACTCACTTCGCGCGAAAACAAAATCATTGTAACTAGTTTTAACGAAATCGAACCTTTAAAGGGCTTTTATGGCATCGATGTGACTCTAGCAAAGTTGTTTTGATTCCAAATATGTATTTAAATATATAATATATTATAATAAGTGTTAAGGACTCATTTGGAGATCAAAAAATCTTAAAAACGAATTTTGCGCTTAAACTAAGTCATTATAACTAGTTTTGCCTAAATCAAGCTTTTAAAGGGCTTTTTTGGCTCCGAAGTGACTCGCAAAGTTGTTTTGATCCTAAATGAGTATTTGAATGTATAATATATTATAATAAGTCTTATGGACTCATTTGTAGCTTCAACAGGACTTGAAAACTCAGTACGCGCTAAAACAAATCATTATAACTAGTTTTGATGAAATCGATCCCTTAAAGGGCTTTTATGGCATCGATGCGACTCTAGCGAAGTTGTTTTGATTCAAAATATGTATTAAAACACATAATATATTATAATAAGTCCTAAGGACTCATTTGGAGCTCCAACAAGCCTTAAAAACTCACTTCGCGCTAAAACAAAGTCACTACAACTAGTTTTGAAGAAATCGATCCCTTAAAGGGCTTTTATGGCATCGATGCGACTCTAGCGAAGTTGTTTTGATTCTAAATGTGTATTTAAACATATAATATATTATAATAGTTCTTAAGGACCTGATTTGGAGCTCCAAAAAGCCTTAAAAACTCAATTCACGGAAAACCAAAGTCATTATAACGAATTTTACTTAAATCGAGCCTTTAAAGGGATTTTTTGGTTCCGATGTGACTCTAGCAAAGTTGTTTTGATCCCAAATATGTATTTAAACATATTATATATTATAACAAGTCTTAGAAACGTATTTGGACCTTCAACAAGCCTTAAAAACTCACTTCGCAGTAAAACAAAGTCATTATAACTAGTTTTGCCTAAATCGATCCGTTAAAGGGCTTTTTTGG
This sequence comes from Boehmeria nivea var. tenacissima, assembly GCA_018132145.1. NCBI lineage: Eukaryota > Viridiplantae > Streptophyta > Magnoliopsida > Rosales > Urticaceae > Boehmeria > Boehmeria nivea. Next base: position 1,234,581 of record CM030880.1, read on the forward strand.
CTGCGAAGTGACTCTGGCAAAGTTATTTTTATTCTAAATGAGTATTTGAACATATAATATACTATAATAAGTCCTATGGGCTCATTTGTAGCTCCAAGAATCCATAAAAATTCATGTCGCGCTAAAACAAAGTCATTATAACTAGTTTTGACGAAATCGACCTTTTAAAGCGATTTTATGGACTCGATGTGACTCTAGCAAAGTTGTTTTGATTCTAAATGTGTATTTAAACATATAATATATTATAATAGTTCTTAAGGACTGATTTGGAGCTCCAAAAAGCCTTTAAAACTCAATTCACGCAAAACCAAAGTCATTATAACGAATTTTACTGAAATCGAGCCTTTAAAGGGAATTTTTGGTTCCGATGTGACTCTAGCAAAGTTGTTTTGATCCCAAATATGTATTTAAACATATTATATATTATAACAAGTCTTAGAAACGTATTTGGACCTTCAACAAGCCTTAAAAACTCACTTCGCAGTAAAACAAAGTCATTATAACTAGTTTTACCTAAATTGATCCGTTAAAGGGCTTTTTTGGCTGCGAAGTGACTCTGGCAAAGTTATTTTTATCCTAAATGAGTATTTGAACATATAATATACTATAATAACTCCTATGGGCTCATTTGTAGCTCCAAGAAGCCATAAAAACTCACTTCGCGCTAAAACAAAGTCATTATAAATAGTTTTGACGAAATCGACCTTTTAAAGCGCTTTTAGGGACTCGATGTGACTCTAGCAAAGTCGTTTTGATGCTAAATGTGTATTTAAACATATAATATATTATAATAATTCTTAAGGACTGATTTGGAGCTCCAAAAACCTTAAAAACTCACGTCTTGCTAAAACTAAGTCCTTATAACTAGTTTTGCCTAAATCGAGCCTTTAAAGGGCTTTTTTGGCTCCGAAGTGACTCTAACAAACTTGTTTTAATCCTAAATGAGTATTTGAGTATGTAATATTTATAATCTGTCTTATGGGCTCATTTGGAGCTCCAACAAGCCATAAAAACTCACTTCGCGGTAAAACAAATTCATTATAACTAGTTTTGATGAAATCGCGCTTTTAAAGGGCTTTCAAGGACTGGGATGTGACTGTAGCAAAGTTATTTTAATTCCAAATATGTATTTAAACATATAATATATTATAATGTCTTAGGGACTCATTTGGAGCTCCAAAAAGCTGAAAAACTCACTCCGCGCTAAAACTAAGTCATTACAACTAGATTTTCCTAATTCGAGCCTTTAAACTTTTTTTTGACTCCGAAGTGATTCTAGCAATCCTGTTTTGATCCCAAAAGTGTATTTACACATATAATATATTATAATAAGACTTAAGGACTTATTTGAAGCTCCAACAACTTCAAAAACTCACTTCGCGCTAAAACTAAGTCTTTATAATTAGTTTTGCCTAAATCAAGCCTTTAAAGGGCTTTTTTTGGCTCCGAACTGAGTCTAGCAAAGTTGTTTTTATCATAAATGAGTACTTGAGCATATAATATATTACAATAAGTCTTTGGGAATCATTTGAGGCTCCAACAAGCCTTAAAAACTCACTTCGCGCTAAAACAAAGTCATTACAACTAGTTTTGAAGAAATCGATCCCTTAAAGGGCTTTTATGGCATCGATGCGACTCTAGCGAAGTTATTTTGATTCAAAATATGTATTAAAACACATAATATATTATAATGAGTCTTAAGGACTCATTTGGAGCTCCAACAAGCCTTAAAAACTCACTTCGCGCGAAAACAAAGTCATCGTAACTAGTTTTGACGAAATCGAGCCTTTAAAGGGCTTTTATGGCATCGATGTGACTCTGGCAAAGTTGTTTTGATTCCAAATGTCTATTTAAACATATAATATATTATAATAAGTGTTAAGGACTCATTTGGAGATCCAAAAATCTTAAAACGAATTTTGCGCTTAAACTAAGTCAGTATAACTAGTTTTGGCTAAATCAAGCTTTTAAAGGGCTTTTTTGGCTCCGAAGTGACTCGCAAAGTTGTTTTGATCCTAAATGAGTATTTGAACATATAATATATTATAATAAGTCTTAGGGACTCATTTGAAGCTTCAACAAGCCTTAAAAACTCAGTTCGCGCTAAAACAAATCATTATAACTAGTTTTGACGAAATCGAGCCTTTAAAGGACTTTTATGGCATCGATGTGGCTCTACCAATGTTTTTTTGCTCCCAAATGTGTATTTAAACATATAATATATTATAATAAGTCTTAAGGACTCACTTGGAGATCAAAATACCTTAAAAACTCACTTCTCGCTAAAACAAAGTCCTTAAAACTAGTTTTGCCTAAATCCAGCCTTTGAAGGGCTCCGAAGTGACTCTAACAAACTTGTTCTGATCCTAAATGAGTATTTCCGCATATAAAATATTATAATAAGTCTTAGGGACTCATTTCGAGCTCCAACAAGTCTTTAAAACTCCCTTCGCCAAAAAACTAATTCCTTATAACTAGTTTTACCTAAATCGAGCCGTTAAATGGCTTTTTTGACTGCGAAGTGACTCTAGCAAAGTTGTTTTGATCCTAAATGAGTATTTGAGTATGTAATATATTATAATGTGTCTTATGGGCTCATTTGGAGCTCCAACAAGCCATAAAAACTCACTTCGCGGTAAAACAAAGTCATTATAACTAGTTTTGATGAAATCGAGCTTTTAAAGGGCTTTCATGGACTGGGTGTGACTGTAGCAAAGTTATTTTGATTCCAAATATGTATTTAAACATATAATATATTATAGTAAGTCTTAAGGACTCATTTGGAGCTCCAAAAACCTTAAAAACTCACTCCGCGCTAAAACTAAGTCATTATAACTAGTTTTGCCTAATTCGAGCCTTTAAACTTTTTTTTGGCTCCGAAGTGATTCTAGCAATGTTGTTTTGATCCCAAATGTGTATTTACACATATAATATATTATAATAAGACTTAAGGACTTATTTGGAGCTCCAACAACTTCAAAAACTCACTTCGCGCTAAAACTAAGTCTTTATAACTAGTTTTGCCTAAATCAAGCCTTTAAAGGGCTTTTTTGGCTCCGAACTGAGTCTAGCAAAGTTGTTTTGATCCTAAATGAGTACTTGAACATATAATATATTACAATAAGTCTTTGGGAATCATTTGAGGCTCCAACAAGCCTTAAAAACTCACTTCGCGCTAAAACAAAGTCATTATAACTAGTTTTGAAGAAATCGATCCCTTAAAGGGCTTTTATGGCATCGATGCGACTCTAGCGAAGTTGTTTTGATTCAAAATATGTATTAAAACACATAATATATTATAATGAGTCTTAAGGACTCATTTGGAGCTCCAACAAGCCTTAAAAACTCACTTCGCGCGAAAACAAAGTCATTGTAACTAGTTTTGACGAAATCGAGCCTTTAAAGGGCTTTTATGGCATCGATGTGACTCTAGCAAAGTTGTTTTGATTCCAAATGTCTATTTAAACATATAATATATTATAATAAGTGTTAAGGACTCATTTGGAGATCCAAAAATCTTAAAACGAATTTTGCGCTTAAACTAAGTCAGTATAACTAGTTTTGGCTAAATCAAGCTTTTAAAGGGCTTTTTTGGCTCCGAAGTGACTCGCAAAGTTATTTTGATCCTAAATGAGTATTTGAACATATAATATATTATAATAAGTCTTAGGGACTCATTTGAAGCTTCAACAAGCCTTAAAAACTCAGTTCGCGCTAAAACAAATCATTATAACTAGTTTTGACGAAACCGAGCCTTTAAAGGACTTTTATGGCATCGATGTGGCTCTACCAATGTTTTTTCGCTCCCAAATGTGTATTTAAACATATAATATATTATAATAAGTCTTAAGGACTCACTTGGAGATCAAAATACCTTAAAAACTCACTTCTCGCTAAAACAAAGTCCTTAAAACTAGTTTTGCCTAAATCCAGCCTTTGAAGGGCTTTTTGGCTCCGAAGTGACTCTAACAAACTTGTTCTGATCCTAAATGAGTATTTCCGCATATAAAATATTATAATAAGTCTTAGGGACTCATTTCGAGCTCCAACAAGTCTTTAAAACTCCCTTCGCCAAAAAACTAATTCCTTATAACTAGTTTTACCTAAATCGAGCCGTTAAATGGCTTTTTTGGCTGCGAAGTGACTCTAGCAAAGTTGTTTTGATCCTAAATGAGTATTTGAGTATGTAATATATTATAATGTGTCTTATGGGCTCATTTGGAGCTCCAACAAGCCATAAAAACTCACTTCGCGGTAAAACAAAGTCATTATAACTAGTTTTGATGAAATCGAGCTTTTAAAGGGCTTTCATGGACTGGGATGTGACTGTAGCAAAGTTATTTTAATTCCAAATATGTATTTAAACATATAATATATTATAATGTCTTAAGGACTCATTTGGAGCTCCAAAAAGCTGAAAAACTCACTCCGCGCTAAAACTAAGTCATTATAACTAGTTTTGCCTAATTCGAGCCTTTAAACTTTTTTTTGGCTCCGAAGTGATTCTAGCAATGTTGTTTTGATCCCAAATGTGTATTTACACATATAATATATTATAATAAGACTTAAGGACTTATTTGGAGCTCCAACAACTTCAAAAACTCACTTCGCGCTAAAACTAAGTCTTTATAACTAGTTTTGCCTAAATCAAGCCTTTAAAGGGCTTTTTTGGCTCCGAACTGAGTCTAGCAAAGTTGTTTTGATCCTAAATGAGTACTTGAACATATAATATATTACAATAAGTCTTTGGGAATCATTTGAGGCTCCAACAAGCCTTAAAAACTCACTTCGCGCTAAAACAAAGTCATTATAACTAGTTTTGAAGAAATCGATCCCTTAAAGGGCTTTTATGGCATCGATGCGACTCTAGCGAAGTTGTTTTGATTCAAAATATGTATTAAAACACATAATATATTATAATGAGTCTTAAGGACTCATTTGGAGCTCCAACAAGCCTTAAAAACTCACTTCGCGCGAAAACAAAGTCATTGTAACTAGTTTTGACGAAATCGAGCCTTTAAAGGGCTTTTATGGCATCGATGTGACTCTAGCAAAGTTGTTTTGATTCCAAATGTGTATTTAAACATATAATATATTATAATAAGTGTTAAGGACTCATTTGGAGATCCAAAAATCTTAAAACGAATTTTGCGCTTAAACTAAGTCAGTATAACTAGTTTTGCCTAAATCAAGCTTTTAAAGGGCTTTTTTGGCTCCGAAGTGACTCGCAAAGTTGTTTTGATCCTAAATGAGTATTTGAACATATAATATATTATAATAAGTCTTAGGGACTCATTTGAAGCTTCAACAAGCCTTAAAAACTCAGTTCGCGCTAAAACAAATCATTATAACTAGTTTTGACGAAATCGAGCCTTTAAAGGACTTTTATGGCATCGATGTGGCTCTACCAAAGTTTTTTTGATCCCAAATGTGTATTTAAACATATAATATATTATAATAAGTCTTAAGGACTCACTTGGAGATCAAAATACCTTAAAAACTCACTTCGCGCTAAAACAAAGTCCTTAAAACTAGTTTTGCCTAAATCCAGCCTTTGAAGGGCTTTTTTCGCTCCGAAGTGACTCTAGCAAAGTTGTTTTGATCCTAAATGAGTATTTGAACATAAAATATATTATAACAAGTCTTAGGGACTCATTTAGAGCTCCAAAAAGCCTTAAAAACTCAATTCACGCAAAACCAAAGTCATTATAACGAATTTTACTGAAATCGAGCCTTTAAAGGGATTTTTTGGTTCCGATGTGACTCTAGCAAAGTTGTTTTGATCCCAAATATGTATTTAAACATATTATATATTATAACAAGTCTTAGAAACGTATTTGGACCTTCAACAAGCCTTAAAAACTCACTTCGCAGTAAAACAAAGTCATTATAACTAGTTTTGCCTAAATCGATCCGTTAAAGGGCTTTTTTGGCTGCGAAGTGACTCTGGCAAAGTTATTTTTATCCTAAATGAGTATTTGAACATATAATATACTATAATAAGTCCTATGGGCTCATTTGTAGCTCCAAGAAGCCATAAAAACTCACTTCGCGCTAAAACAAAGTCATTATAACTAGTTTTGACGAAATCGACCTTTTAAAGCGCTTTTATGGACTCGATGTGACTCTAGCAAAGTTGTTTTGATTCTAAATGTGTATTTAAACATATAATATATTATAATAATTCTTAAGGACTGATTTGGAGCTCCAAAAACCTTAAAAACTCACGTCCGTGCTAAAACTAAGTCCTTATAACTAGTTTTGCCTAAATCGAGCCTTTAAAGGGCTTTTTTGGCTCCGAAGTGACTCTAACAAACTTGTTCTGATCCTAAATGAGTATTTCCGCATATAAAATATTATAATAAGTCTTAGGGACTCATTTCGAGCTCCAACAAGTCTTTAAAACTCCCTTCGCCAAAAAACTAATTCCTTATAACTAGTTTTACCTAAATCGAGCCGTTAAATGGCTTTTTTGGCTGCGAAGTGACTCTAGCAAAGTTGTTTTGATCCTAAATGAGTATTTGAGTATGTAATATATTATAATGTGTCTTATGGGCTCATTTGGAGCTCCAACAAGCCATAAAAACTCACTTCGCGGTAAAACAAAGTCATTATAACTAGTTTTGATGAAATCGAGCTTTTAAAGGGCTTTCATGGACTGGATGTGACTGTAGCAAAGTTATTTTGATTCCAAATATGTATTTAAACATATAATATATTATAATAGTCTTAAGGACTCATTTGGAGCTCCAAAAAGCTTAAAAACTCACTCCGCGCTAAAACTAAGTCATTATAACTAGTTTTGCCTAATTCGAGCCTTTAAACTTTTTTTTGGCTCCGAAGTGATTCTAGCAATCTTGTTTTGATCCCAAATGTGTATTTACACATATAATATATTATAATAAGACTTAAGGACTTATTTGGAGCTCCAACAACTTCAAAAACTCACTTCGCGCTAAAACTAAGTCTTTATAACTAGTTTTGCCTAAATCAAGCCTTTAAAGGGCTTTTTTGGCTCCGAACTGAGTCTAGCAAAGTTGTTTTGATCCTAAATGAGTACTTGAACATATAATATATTACAATAAGTCTTTGGGAATCATTTGAGGCTCCAACAAGCCTTAAAAACTCACTTCGCGCTAAAACAAAGTCATTATAACTAGTTTTGAAGAAATCGATCCCTTAAAGGGCTTTTATGGCATCGATGCGACTCTAGCGAAGTTGTTTTGATTCAAAATATGTATTAAAACACATAATATATTATAATGAGTCTTAAGGACTCATTTGGAGCTCCAACAAGCCTTAAAAACTCACTTCGCGCGAAAACAAAGTCATTGTAACTAGTTTTGACGAAATCGAGCCTTTAAAGGGCTTTTATGGCATCGATGTGACTCTAGCAAAGTTGTTTTGATTCCAAATGTGTATTTAAACATATAATATATTATAATAAGTGTTAAGGACTCATTTGGAGATCCAAAAATCTTAAAACGAATTTTGCGCTTAAACTAAGTCAGTATAACTAGTTTTGCCTAAATCAAGCTTTTAAAGGGCTTTTTTGGCTCCGAAGTGACTCGCAAAGTTGTTTTGATCCTAAATGAGTATTTGAACATATAATATATTATAATAAGTCTTAGGGACTCATTTGAAGCTTCAACAAGCCTTAAAAACTCAGTTCGCGCTAAAACAAATCATTATAACTAGTTTTGACGAAATCGAGCCTTTAAAGGACTTTTATGGCATCGATGTGGCTCTACCAAAGTTTTTTTGATCCCAAATGTGTATTTAAACATATAATATATTATAATAAGTCTTAAGGACTCACTTGGAGATCAAAATACCTTAAAAACTCACTTCGCGCTAAAACAAAGTCCTTAAAACTAGTTTTGCCTAAATCCAGCCTTTGAAGGGCTTTTTTCGCTCCGAAGTGACTCTAGCAAAGTTGTTTTGATCCTAAATGAGTATTTGAACATAAAATATATTATAACAAGTCTTAGGGACTCATTTAGAGCTCCAAAAAGCCTTAAAAACTCAATTCACGCAAAACCAAAGTCATTATAACGAATTTTACTGAAATCGAGCCTTTAAAGGGATTTTTTGGTTCCGATGTGACTCTAGCAAAGTTGTTTTGATCCCAAATATGTATTTAAACATATTATATATTATAACAAGTCTTAGAAACGTATTTGGACCTTCAACAAGCCTTAAAAACTCACTTCGCAGTAAAACAAAGTCATTATAACTAGTTTTGCCTAAATCGATCCGTTAAAGGGCTTTTTTGGCTGCGAAGTGACTCTGGCAAAGTTATTTTTATCCTAAATGAGTATTTGAACATATAATATACTATAATAAGTCCTATGGGCTCATTTGTAGCTCCAAGAAGCCATAAAAACTCACTTCGCGCTAAAACAAAGTCATTATAACTAGTTTTGACGAAATCGACCTTTTAAAGCGCTTTTATGGACTCGATGTGACTCTAGCAAAGTTGTTTTGATTCTAAATGTGTATTTAAACATATAATATATTATAATAATTCTTAAGGACTGATTTGGAGCTCCAAAAACCTTAAAAACTGACGTCGTGCTAAAACTAAGTCCTTGTAACTAGTTTTGCCTAAATCGAGCCTTTAAAGGGCTTTTTTGGCTCCGAAGTGACTCTAACAAACTTGTTCTGATCCTAAATGAGTATTTCCGCATATAAAATATTATAATAAGTCTTAGGGACTCCCTTCGCCAAAAAACTAATTCCTTATAACTAGTTTTACCTAAATCGAGCCGTTAAATGGCTTTTTTGGTTGCGAAGTGACTCTAGCAAAGTTGTTTTGATCCTAAATGAGTATTTGAGTATGTAATATATTATAATGTGTCTTATGGGCTCATTTGGAGCTCCAACAAGCCATAAAAACTCACTTCGCGGTAAAACAAAGTCATTATAACTAGTTTTGATGAAATCGAGCTTTTAAAGGGCTTTCATGGACTGGATGTGACTGTAGCAAAGTTATTTTAATTCCAAATATGTATTTAAACATATAATATATTATAATGTCTTAAGGACTCATTTGGAGCTCCAAAAAGCTGAAAAACTCACTCCGCGCTAAAACTAAGTCATTATAACTAGATTTGTCTAATTCGAGCCTTTAAACTTTTTTTTGGCTCCGAAGTGATTCTAGCAATCTTGTTTTGATCCCAAATGTGTATTTACACATATAATATATTATAATAAGACTTAAGGACTTATTTGGAGCTCCAACAACTTCAAAAACTCACTTCGCGCTAAAACTAAGTCTTTATAACTAGTTTTGCCTAAATCAAGCCTTTAAAGGGCTTTTTTTGGCTCCGAGCTGAGTCTAGCAAAGTTGTTTTGATCATAAATGAGTACTTGAACATATAATATATTACAATAAGTCTTTGGGAATCATTTGAGGCTCCAACAAGCCTTAAAAACTCACTTCGCGCTAAAACAAAGTCATTATAACTAGTTTTGAAGAAATCGATCCCTTAAAGGGCTTTTATGGCATCGATGCGACTCTAGCGAAGTTGTTTTGAATCAAAATATGTATTAAAACACATAATATATTATAATGAGTCTTAAGGACTCATTTGGAGCTCCAACAAGCCTTAAAAACTCACTTCGCGCTAAAACAAAGTCATTACAACTAGTTTTGAAGAAATCGATCCCTTAAAGGGCTTTTATGGCATCGATGCTACTCTAGCGAAGTTGTTTTGATTCAAAATATGTATTAAAACACATAATATATTATAATGAGTCTTAAGGACTCATTTGGAGCTCCAACAAGCCTTAAAAACTCACTTCGCGCTAAAACAAAGTCATTATAACTAGTTTTGAAGAAATCGATCCCTTAAAGGGCTTTTATGGCATCGATGCGACTCTAGCGAAGTTATTTTGATTCAAAATATGTATTAAAACACATAATATATTATAATGAGTCTTAAGGACTCAATTGGAGTTCCAACAAGCCTTAAAAACTCACTTCGCGCGAAAACAAAGTCATTGTAACTAGTTTTGACGAAATCGAGCCTTTAAAGGGCTTTTATGGCATCGATGTGACTCTGGCAAAGTTGTTTTGATTCCAAATGTCTATTTAAACATATAATATATTATAATAAGTGTTAAGGACTCATTTGGAGATCCAAAAATCTTAAAACGAATTTTGCGCTTAAACTAAGTCAGTATAACTAGTTTTGCCTAAATCAAGCTTTTAAAGGGCTTTTTTGGCTCCGAAGTGACTCGCAAAGTTGTTTTGATCCTAAATGAGTATTTGAACATATAATATATTATAATAAGTCTTAGGGACTCATTTGAAGCCTCAACAAGCCTTAAAAACTCAGTTCGCGCTAAAACAAATCATTATAACTAGTTTTGACGAAATCGAGCCTTTAAAGGACTTTGATGGCATCGATGTGGCTCTACCAAAGTTTTTTTGCTCCCAAATGTGTATTAAAACATATAATATATTATAATAAGTCTTAAGGACTCACTTGGAGATCAAAATACCTTAAAAACTCACTTCTCGCTAAAACAAAGTCCTTAAAACTAGTTTTGCCTAAATCCAGCCTTTGAAGGGCTTTTTTCGCACCGAAGTGACTCTAGCAAAGTTGTTTTGATCCTAAATGAGTATTTGAACATAAAATATATTATAACAAGTCTTAGGGACTCATTTAGAGCTCCAAAAAGCCTTAAAAACTCAACTCACGCAAAACCAAAGTCATTATAACGAATTTTACTGAAATCGAGCCTTTAAAGGGATTTTTTGGTTCCGATGTGACTCTAGCAAAGTTGTTTTGATCCCAAATATGTATTTAAACATATTATATATTATAACAAGTCTTAGAAACGTATTTGGACCTTCAACAAGCCTTAAAAACTCACTTCGCAGTAAAACAAAGTCATTATAACTAGTTTTGCCTAAATCGATCCGTTAAAGGGCTTTTTTGGCTGCGAAGTGACTCTGGCAAAGTTATTTTTATCCTAAATGAGTATTTGAACATATAATATACTATAATAAGTCCTATGGGCTCATTTGTAGCTCCAAGAAGCCATAAAAACTCACTTCGCGCTAAAACAAAGTCATTATAACTAGTTTTGACGAAATCGACCTTTTAAAGCGCTTTTATGGACTCGATGTGACTCTAGCAAAGTTGTTTTGATTCTAAATGTGTATTTAAAGATATAATATATTATAATAATTCTTAAGGACTGATTTGGAGCTCCAAAAACCTTAAAAACTCACGTCGTGCTAAAACTAAGTCCTTGTAACTAGTTTTGCCTAAATCGAGCCTTTAAAGGGCTTTTTTGGCTCCGAAGTGACTCTAACAAACTTGTTCTGATCCTAAATGAGTATTTCCGCATATAAAATATTATAATAAGTCTTAGGGACTCATTTCGAGCTCCAACAAGTCTTTAAAACTCCCTTCGCCAAAAAACTAATTCCTTATAACTAGTTTTACCTAAATCGAGCCGTTAAATGGCTTTTTTGGCTGCGAAGTGACTCTAGCAAAGTTGTTTTGATCCTAAATGAGTATTTGAGTATGTAATATATTATAATGTGTCTTATGGGCTCATTTGGAGCTCCAACAAGCCATAAAAACTCACTTCGCGGTAAAACAAAGTCATTATAACTAGTTTTGATGAAATCGAGCTTTTAAAGGGCTTTCATGGACTGGATGTGACTGTAGCAAAGTTATTTTGATTCCAAATATGTATTTAAACATATAATATATTATAATGTCTTAAGGACTCATTTGGAGCTCCAAAAAGCTGAAAAACTCACTCCGCGCTAAAACTAAGTCATTATAACTAGTTTTGTCTAATTCGAGCCTTTAAACTTTTTTTTGGCTCCGAAGTGATTCTAGCAATCTTGTTTTGATCCCAAATGTGTATTTACACATATAATATATTATAATAAGACTTAAGGACTTATTTGGAGCTCCAACAACTTCAAAAACTCACTTCGCGCTAAAACTAAGTCTTTATAACTAGTTTTGCCTAAATCAAGCCTTTAAAGGGCTTTTTTTGGCTCCGAGCTGAGTCTAGCAAAGTTGTTTTGATCATAAATGAGTACTTGAACATATAATATATTACAATAAGTCTTTGGGAATCATTTGAGGCTCCAACAAGCCTTAAAAACTCACTTCGCGCTAAAACAAAGTCATTATAACTAGTTTTGAAGAAATCGATCCCTTAAAGGGCTTTTATGGCATCGATGCGACTCTAGCGAAGTTGTTTTGAATCAAAATATGTATTAAAACACATAATATATTATAATGAGTCTTAAGGACTCATTTGGAGCTCCAACAAGCCTTAAAAACTCACTTCGCGCTAAAACAAAGTCATTACAACTAGTTTTGAAGAAATCGATCCCTTAAAGGGCTTTTATGGCATCGATGCTACTCTAGCGAAGTTGTTTTGATTCAAAATATGTATTAAAACACATAATATATTATAATGAGTCTTAAGGACTCATTTGGAGCTCCAACAAGCCTTAAAAACTCACTTCGCGCTAAAACAAAGTCATTATAACTAGTTTTGAAGAAATCGATCCCTTAAAGGGCTTTTATGGCATCGATGCGACTCTAGCGAAGTTATTTTGATTCAAAATATGTATTAAAACACATAATATATTATAATGAGTCTTAAGGACTCAATTGGAGTTCCAACAAGCCTTAAAAACTCACTTCGCGCGAAAACAAAGTCATTGTAACTAGTTTTGACGAAATCGAGCCTTTAAAGGGCTTTTATGGCATCGATGTGACTCTGGCAAAGTTGTTTTGATTCCAAATGTCTATTTAAACATATAATATATTATAATAAGTGTTAAGGACTCATTTGGAGATCCAAAAATCTTAAAACGAATTTTGCGCTTAAACTAAGTCAGTATAACTAGTTTTGCCTAAATCAAGCTTTTAAAGGGCTTTTTTGGCTCCGAAGTGACTCGCAAAGTTGTTTTGATCCTAAATGAGTATTTGAACATATAATATATTATAATAAGTCTTAGGGACTCATTTGAAGCTTCAACAAGCCTTAAAAACTCAGTTCGCGCTAAAACAAATCATTATAACTAGTTTTGACGAAATCGAGCCTTTAAAGGACTTTTATGGCATCGATGTGGCTCTACCAAAGTTTTTTTGCTCCCAAATGTGTATTTAAACATATAATATATTATAATAAGTCTTAAGGACTCACTTGGAGATCAAAATACCTTAAAAACTCACTTCGCGCTAAAACAAAGTCCTTAAAACTAGTTTTGCCTAAATCCAGCCTTTGAAGGGCTTTTTTCGCTCCGAAGTGACTCTAGCAAAGTTGTTTTGATCCTAAATGAGTATTTGAACATAAAATATATTATAACAAGTCTTAGGGACTCATTTAGAGCTCCAAAAAGCCTTAAAAACTCAACTCACGCAAAACCAAAGTCATTATAACGAATTTTACTGAAATCGAGCCTTTAAAGGGATTTTTTGGTTCCGATGTGACTCTAGCAAAGTTGTTTTGATCCCAAATATGTATTTAAACATATTATATATTATAACAAGTCTTAGAAACGTATTTGGACCTTCAACAAGCCTTAAAAACTCACTTCGCAGTAAAACAAAGTCATTATAACTAGTTTTGCCTAAATCGATCCGTTAAAGGGCTTTTTTGGCTGCGAAGTGACTCTGGCAAAGTTATTTTTATCCTAAATGAGTATTTGAACATATAATATACTATAATAAGTCCTATGGGCTCATTTGTAGCTCCAAGAAGCCATAAAAACTCACTTCGCGCTAAAACAAAGTCATTATAACTAGTTTTGACGAAATCGACCTTTTAAAGCGCTTTTATGGACTCGATGTGACTCTAGCAAAGTTGTTTTGATTCTAAATGTGTATTTAAAGATATAATATATTATAATAATTCTTAAGGACTGATTTGGAGCTCCAAAAACCTTAAAAACTGACGTCCTGCTAAAACTAAGTCCTTGTAACTAGTTTTGCCTAAATCGAGCCTTTAAAGGGCTTTTTTGGCTCCGAAGTGACTCTAACAAACTTGTTCTGATCCTAAATGAGTATTTCCGCATATAAAATATTATAATAAGTCTTAGGGACTCATTTCGAGCTCCAACAAGTCTTTAAAACTCCCTTCGCCAAAAAACTAATTCCTTATAACTAGTTTTACCTAAATCGAGCCGTTAAATGGCTTTTTTGGTTGCGAAGTGACTCTAGCAAATTTGTTTTGATCCTAAATGAGTATTTGAGTATGTAATATATTATAATGTGTCTTATGGGCTCATTTGGAGCTCCAACAAGCCATAAAAACTCACTTCGCGGTAAAACAAATTCATTATAACTAGTTTTGATGAAATCGAGCTTTTAAAGGGCTTTCATGGACTGGATGTGACTGTAGCAAAGTTATTTTAATTCCAAATATGTATTTAAACATATAATATATTATAATGTCTTAAGGACTCATTTGGAGCTCCAAAAAGCTGAAAAACTCACTCCGCGCTAAAACTAAGTCATTATAACTAGATTTGTCTAATTCGAGCCTTTAAACTTTTTTTTGGCTCCGAAGTGATTCTAGCAATCTTGTTTTGATCCCAAATGTGTATTTACACATATAATATATTATAATAAGACTTAAGGACTTATTTGGAGCTCCAACAACTTCAAAAACTCACTTCGCGCTAAAACTAAGTCTTTATAACTAGTTTTGCCTAAATCAAGCCTTTAAAGGGCTTTTTTTGGCTCCGAGCTGAGTCTAGCAAAGTTGTTTTGATCATAAATGAGTACTTGAACATATAATATATTACAATAAGTCTTTGGGAATCATTTGAGGCTCCAACAAGCCTTAAAAACTCACTTCGCGCTAAAACAAAGTCATTATAACTAGTTTTGAAGAAATCGATCCCTTAAAGGGCTTTTATGGCATCGATGCGACTCTAGCGAAGTTGTTTTGAATCAAAATATGTATTAAAACACATAATATATTATAATGAGTCTTAAGGACTCATTTGGAGCTCCAACAAGCCTTAAAAACTCACTTCGCGCTAAAACAAAGTCATTACAACTAGTTTTGAAGAAATCGATCCCTTAAAGGGCTTTTATGGCATCGATGCTACTCTAGCGAAGTTGTTTTGATTCAAAATATGTATTAAAACACATAATATATTATAATGAGTCTTAAGGACTCATTTGGAGCTCCAACAAGCCTTAAAAACTCACTTCGCGCTAAAACAAAGTCATTATAACTAGTTTTGAAGAAATCGATCCCTTAAACGGCTTTTATGGCATCGATGCGACTCTAGCGAAGTTATTTTGATTCAAAATATGTATTAAAACACATAATATATTATAATGAGTCTTAAGGACTCAATTGGAGTTCCAACAAGCCTTAAAAACTCACTTCGCGCGAAAACAAAGTCATTGTAACTAGTTTTGACGAAATCGAGCCTTTAAAGGGCTTTTATGGCATCGATGTGACTCTGGCAAAGTTGTTTTGATTCCAAATGTCTATTTAAACATATAATATATTATAATAAGTGTTAAGGACTCATTTGGAGATCCAAAAATCTTAAAACGAATTTTGCGCTTAAACTAAGTCAGTATAACTAGTTTTGCCTAAATCAAGCTTTTAAAGGGCTTTTTTGGCTCCGAAGTGACTCGCAAAGTTGTTTTGATCCTAAATGAGTATTTGAACATATAATATATTATAATAAGTCTTAGGGACTCATTTGAAGCTTCAACAAGCCTTAAAAACTCAGTTCGCGCTAAAACAAATCATTATAACTAGTTTTGACGAAATCGAGCCTTTAAAGGACTTTTATGGCATCGATGTGGCTCTACCAAAGTTTTTTTGATCCCAAATGTGTATTTAAACATATAATATATTATAATAAGTCTTAAGGACTCACTTGGAGATCAAAATACCTTAAAAACTCACTTCGCGCTAAAACAAAGTCCTTAAAACTAGTTTTGCCTAAATCCAGCCTTTGAAGGGCTTTTTTCGCTCCGAAGTGACTCTAGCAAAGTTGTTTTGATCCTAAATGAGTATTTGAACATAAAATATATTATAACAAGTCTTAGGGACTCATTTAGAGCTCCAAAAAGCCTTAAAAACTCAATTCACGCAAAACCAAAGTCATTATAACGAATTTTACTGAAATCGAGCCTTTAAAGGGATTTTTTGGTTCCGATGTGACTCTAGCAAAGTTGTTTTGATCCCAAATATGTATTTAAACATATTATATATTATAACAAGTCTTAGAAACGTATTTGGACCTTCAACAAGCCTTAAAAACTCACTTCGCAGTAAAACAAAGTCATTATAACTAGTTTTGCCTAAATCGATCCGTTAAAGGGCTTTTTTGGCTGCGAAGTGACTCTGGCAAAGTTATTTTTATCCTAAATGAGTATTTGAACATATAATATACTATAATAAGTCCTATGGGCTCATTTGTAGCTCCAAGAAGCCATAAAAACTCACTTCGCGCTAAAACAAAGTCATTATAACTAGTTTTGACGAAATCGACCTTTTAAAGCGCTTTTATGGACTCGATGTGACTCTAGCAAAGTTGTTTTGATTCTAAATGTGTATTTAAAGATATAATATATTATAATAATTCTTAAGGACTGATTTGGAGCTCCAAAAACCTTAAAAACTGACGTCGTGCTAAAACTAAGTCCTTGTAACTAGTTTTGCCTAAATCGAGCCTTTAAAGGGCTTTTTTGGCTCCGAAGTGACTCTAACAAACTTGTTCTGATCCTAAATGAGTATTTCCGCATATAAAATATTATAATAAGTCTTAGGGACTCATTTCGAGCTCCAACAAGTCTTTAAAACTCCCTTCGCCAAAAAACTAATTCCTTATAACTAGTTTTACCTAAATCGAGCCGTTAAATGGCTTTTTTGGTTGCGAAGTGACTCTAGCAAATTTGTTTTGATCCTAAATGAGTATTTGAGTATGTAATATATTATAATGTGTCTTATGGGCTCATTTGGAGCTCCAACAAGCCATAAAAACTCACTTCGCGGTAAAACAAATTCATTATAACTAGTTTTGATGAAATCGAGCTTTTAAAGGGCTTTCATGGACTGGATGTGACTGTAGCAAAGTTATTTTAATTCCAAATATGTATTTAAACATATAATATATTATAATGTCTTAAGGACTCATTTGGAGCTCCAAAAAGCTGAAAAACTCACTCCGCGCTAAAACTAAGTCATTATAACTAGATTTGTCTAATTCGAGCCTTTAAACTTTTTTTTGGCTCCGAAGTGATTCTAGCAATCTTGTTTTGATCCCAAATGTGTATTTACACATATAATATATTATAATAAGACTTAAGGACTTATTTGGAGCTCCAACAACTTCAAAAACTCACTTCGCGCTAAAACTAAGTCTTTATAACTAGTTTTGCCTAAATCAAGCCTTTAAAGGGCTTTTTTTGGCTCCGAGCTGAGTCTAGCAAAGTTGTTTTGATCATAAATGAGTACTTGAACATATAATATATTACAATAAGTCTTTGGGAATCATTTGAGGCTCCAACAAGCCTTAAAAACTCACTTCGCGCTAAAACAAAGTCATTATAACTAGTTTTGAAGAAATCGATCCCTTAAAGGGCTTTTATGGCATCGATGCGACTCTAGCGAAGTTGTTTTGAATCAAAATATGTATTAAAACACATAATATATTATAATGAGTCTTAAGGACTCATTTGGAGCTCCAACAAGCCTTAAAAACTCACTTCGCGCTAAAACAAAGTCATTACAACTAGTTTTGAAGAAATCGATCCTTAAAGGGCTTTTATGGCATCGATGCTACTCTAGCGAAGTTGTTTTGATTCAAAATATGTATTAAAACACATAATATATTATAATGAGTCTTAAGGACT
>CM030880.1:1252962-1312873 GCA_018132145.1 Boehmeria nivea var. tenacissima
ATTCTCGATGAATCTCACTTTTTTGAACATCAATCGGTTTCTCCTCTTGGTAATAACCATCGATACATTCGTTGTTTTGGAATTGAAACCTTTTATCCAAGTCTCGAAAGCGGTGAGAAAAAGTGTGTCGGTTTCTCATCAAAGCCTTCATTTCCTCCCATTTTTCGATAGGCCTCTTACCGTAAATTCGCCTACGTATCTTCAATTCTTGCCACCACTTAGCAGCATCTTCAATAAAGGTAGTGACGGCAAGTTTGACCTTTTCTTGTTCGGAGTAGAATTGTCCTTCGAACAGAAACTCCATCTTATCTTCCCACTTGATGTACTCCCTAAAACCACTTCGGCCATGAAAAGATGGAAGCTTCATATAGATGCTCCGATGATTTCCATAATCATGAACTTTATCTTTCTTAAACATTGTGCTGCAAAGTAAGGTTAAAATAATAGGACTTCAATCTCTCCGTCACGTGTTTACGCTCTAATATGGCCGCTCGTGTTTTCGCTCAAACTAGGCTTGTACCCTCTATTAGTCTCACCACTCTGCGTTTTTCCACTCAATACTCTTAGAACTTGATGTTTCAAGAACAGAACAAGATAATCACTGCAATTTACTCTTATAACGATTAAATCAACGAAACAAGCAGAAATGGAATTGGTACAATAAAAAAAATGAAGATGAAATTAAGATTGTAGAAAAGTATTAAAAGAAAAATCAGAGAATACGCTTTTTTTTTTTTGGGGCTGAAATACCTTGAATGTAACTAAGAACACAAACCCAGAAATGTGAAGGACGAAAATGAGAGAAACAAAATTAACGAAAACACCTTGATCAGAAAATTGAGCTCTGATACCACTTGACGTGAACCTTGATGAAATTAAGGCCACGATTTGTTTTCGGATCGTCTAATCAAGGTAACAAGAGGATAAGAACCCCGATTCAAAGAATCTCGGTTAGGATGAAATGAATGACGCCACAAACGGTGGTGAAAATCCGCTTGATGAGTCGAGTTTGAACGCCACAAGAATTTCTTGTTGGAAAATCTTGATAAGTTCTTGAGTCTAAGAGTGTAGAACTCACAACACACAATCTATTTCTGAATGCAAACTTAATTCCTTTACAATGCAATTATGGCTCCTTATATAGATAACCACTTGAGAGAAATACATTGTATTCAAACTTTGGAAAATGTAAAAACTATTAAATGATTGTTTAGGAAACAACAATGATGAAAACTGAGAAGAAAACTTGAAAAACTAAAAGTCTTGATTGGTAAACAACAATATTGACTAGGTAGTTGAATGGTGCGCGGATTACAATGCAAGTTTTGAAGTTGAACCTTGAAAACGCCATTTCCACTTGAGAAAAACGCCAAATTGACCAGAGAAGCTTCAGCCATGCATTTATTGAAAAATGCGCCAGAATGTATGTTGACAAAAAAATGGCGGAAATTTATGGCTGGAAGAGGGCTGAATAGTTGGGCTTGTTATTGGGCTGATCTTCAACTTTTCATCTTTGTATTTGGCCCAAACTTCTTGGATCAGCCCATGGAAGTTCTTCATGAATATTTTGACTCTTAATCTTTGGAATATATTGATTGAATGTTGTATTGGACATCTTAGTTTTGCTCCTTGATTCTCATCATTCTCTCCCGCTTGAAGAAGATTTGTCCTCAAATCTTGTTTGTTCTTGAATCCTATCATCAGTAGCAAGTTGCTCGATGGATCTTCAAGTACCTGCAAACGGAAAATAGAATCTCTTGGCAAAGGAAAGCTTAGTTCAACGGGACTTGAGTTAGCTTCCTTTCGTTGTTGAAGATCGTCTTCCACTTTGATTAGAGGACTCAGATTGTTCTTCATCTCTATTGTCTCTTCTTCGTCCACATTGTTCATATTGCTAGCTTCTTCGGTCGGTTGAGGTAGCTCTTGGTTTTGCGAAGAAGAAAAGAAATTTTTCAAGCATTCTTTAAGCTCCGCATGTAGCAACTTCTCTCGAGATTCTCGATGAATCTCACTTTTTTGAACATCAATCGGTTTCTCCTCTTGGTAATAACCATCGATACATTCGTTGTTTTGGAATTGAAACCTTTTATCCAAGTCTCGAAAGCGGTGAGAAAAAGTGTGTCGGTTTCTCATCAAAGCCTTCATTTCCTCCCATTTTTCGATAGGCCTCTTACCGTAAATTCGCCTACGTATCTTCAATTCTTGCCACCACTTAGCAGCATCTTCAATAAAGGTAGTGACGGCAAGTTTGACCTTTTCTTGTTCGGAGTAGAATTGTCCTTCGAACAGAAACTCCATCTTATCTTCCCACTTGATGTACTCCCTAAAACCACTTCGGCCATGAAAAGATGGAAGCTTCATATAGATGCTCCGATGATTTCCATAATCATGAACTTTATCTTTCTTAAACATTGTGCTGCAAAGTAAGGTTAAAATAATAGGACTTCAATCTCTCCGTCACGTGTTTACGCTCTAATATGGCCGCTCGTGTTTTCGCTCAAACTAGGCTTGTACCCTCTATTAGTCTCACCACTCTGCGTTTTTCCACTCAATACTCTTAGAACTTGATGTTTCAAGAACAGAACAAGATAATCACTGCAATTTACTCTTATAACGATTAAATCAACAAAACAAGCAGAAATGGAATTGGTACAATAAAAAAAAATGAAGATGAAATTAAGATTGTAGAAAAGTATTAAAAGAAAAATCAGAGAATACGCTTTTTTTTTTTTGGGGCTGAAATACCTTGAATGTAACTAAGAACACAAACCCAGAAATGTGAAGGACGAAAATGAGAGAAACAAAATTAACGAAAACACCTTGATCAGAAAATTGAGCTCTGATACCACTTGACGTGAACCTTGATGAAATTAAGGCCACGATTTGTTTTCGGATCGTCTAATCAAGGTAACAAGAGGATAAGAACCCCGATTCAAAGAATCTCGGTTAGGATGAAATGAATGACGCCACAAACGGTGGTGAAAATCCGCTTGATGAGTCGAGTTTGAACGCCACAAGAATTTCTTGTTGGAAAATCTTGATAAGTTCTTGAGTCTAAGAGTGTAGAACTCACAACACACAATCTATTTCTGAATGCAAACTTAATTCCTTTACAATGCAATTATGGCTCCTTATATAGATAACCACTTGAGAGAAATACATTGTATTCAAACTTTGGAAAATGTAAAAACTATTAAATGATTGTTTAGGAAACAACAATGATGAAAACTGAGAAGAAAACTTGAAAAACTAAAAGTCTTGATTGGTAAACAACAATATTGACTAGGTAGTTGAATGGTGCGCGGATTACAATGCAAGTTTTGAAGTTGAACCTTGAAAACGCCATTTCCACTTGAGAAAAACGCCAAATTGACCAGAGAAGCTTCAGCCATGCATTTATTGAAAAATGCGCCAGAATGTATGTTGACAAAAAAATGGCGGAAATTTATGGCTGGAAGAGGGCTGAATAGTTGGGCTTGTTATTGGGCTGATCTTCAACTTTTCATCTTTGTATTTGGCCCAAACTTCTTGGATCAGCCCATGGAAGTTCTTCATGAATATTTTGACTCTTAATCTTTGGAATATATTGATTGAATGTTGTATTGGACATCTTAGTTTTGCTCCTTGATTCTCATCATTCTCTCCCGCTTGAAGAAGATTTGTCCTCAAATCTTGTTTGTTCTTGAATCCTATCATCAGTAGCAAGTTGCTCGATGGATCTTCAAGTACCTGCAAACGGAAAATAGAATCTCTTGGCAAAGGAAAGCTTAGTTCAACGGGACTTGAGTTAGCTTCCTTTCGTTGTTGAAGATCGTCTTCCACTTTGATTAGAGGACTCAGATTGTTCTTCATCTCTATTGTCTCTTCTTCGTCCACATTGTTCATATTGCTAGCTTCTTCGGTCGGTTGAGGTAGCTCTTGGTTTGTGAAGAAGAAAAGAAATTTTTCAAGCATTCTTTAAGCTCCGCATGTAGCAACTTCTCTCGAGATTCTCGATCAATCTCTCTTTTTTGAACATCAATCGGTTTCTCCTCTTGGTAATAACCATCGATACATTCGTTGTTTTGGAATTGAAACCTTTTATCCAAGTCTCGAAAGCGGTGAGAAAAAGTGTGTCGGTTTCTCATCAAAGCCTTCATTTCCTCCCATTTTTCGATAGGCCTCTTACCGTAAATTCGCCTACGTATCTTCAATTCTTGCCACCACTTAGCAGCATCTTCAATAAAGGTAGTGACGGCAAGTTTGACCTTTTCTTGTTCGGAGTAGAATTGTCCTTCGAACAGAAACTCCATCTTATCTTCCCACTTGATGTACTCCCTAAAACCACTTCGGCCATGAAAAGATGGAAGCTTCATATAGATGCTCCGATGATTTCCATAATCATGAACTTTATCTTTCTTAAACATTGTGCTGCAAAGTAAGGTTAAAATAATAGGACTTCAATCTCTCCGTCACGTGTTTACGCTCTAATATGGCCGCTCGTGTTTTCGCTCAAACTAGGCTTGTACCCTCTATTAGTCTCACCACTCTGCGTTTTTCCACTCAATACTCTTAGAACTTGATGTTTCAAGAACAGAACAAGATAATCACTGCAATTTACTCTTATAACGATTAAATCAACGAAACAAGCAGAAATGGAATTGGTACAATAAAAAAAAATGAAGATGAAATTAAGATTGTAGAAAAGTATTAAAAGAAAAATCAGAGAATACGCTTTTTTTTTTTTGGGCTGAAATACCTTGAATGTAACTAAGAACACAAACCCAGAAATGTGAAGGACGAAAATGAGAGAAACAAAATTAACGAAAACACCTTGATCAGAAAATTGAGCTCTGATACCACTTGACGTGAACCTTGATGAAATTAAGGCCACGATTTGTTTTCGGATCGTCTAATCAAGGTAACAAGAGGATAAGAACCCCGATTCAAAGAATCTCGGTTAGGATGAAATGAATGACGCCACAAACGGTGGTGAAAATCCGCTTGATGAGTCGAGTTTGAACGCCACAAGAATTTCTTGTTGGAAAATCTTGATAAGTTCTTGAGTCTAAGAGTGTAGAACTCACAACACACAATCTATTTCTGAATGCAAACTTAATTCCTTTACAATGCAATTATGGCTCCTTATATAGATAACCACTTGAGAGAAATACATTGTATTCAAACTTTGGAAAATGTAAAAACTATTAAATGATTGTTTAGGAAACAACAATGATGAAAACTGAGAAGAAAACTTGAAAAACTAAAAGTCTTGATTGGTAAACAACAATATTGACTAGGTAGTTGAATGGTGCGCGGATTACAATGCAAGTTTTGAAGTTGAACCTTGAAAACGCCATTTCCACTTGAGAAAAACGCCAAATTGACCAGAGAAGCTTCAGCCATGCATTTATTGAAAAATGCGCCAGAATGTATGTTGACAAAAAAATGGCGGAAATTTATGGCTGGAAGAGGGCTGAATAGTTGGGCTTGTTATTGGGCTGATCTTCAACTTTTCATCTTTGTATTTGGCCCAAACTTCTTGGATCAGCCCATGGAAGTTCTTCATGAATATTTTGACTCTTAATCTTTGGAATATATTGATTGAATGTTGTATTGGACATCTTAGTTTTGCTCCTTGATTCTCATCATTCTCTCCCGCTTGAAGAAGATTTGTCCTCAAATCTTGTTTGTTCTTGAATCCTATCATCAGTAGCAAGTTGCTCGATGGATCTTCAAGTACCTGCAAACGGAAAATAGAATCTCTTGGCAAAGGAAAGCTTAGTTCAACGGGACTTGAGTTAGCTTCCTTTCGTTGTTGAAGATCGTCTTCCACTTTGATTAGAGGACTCAGATTGTTCTTCATCTCTATTGTCTCTTCTTCGTCCACATTGTTCATATTGCTAGCTTCTTCGGTCGGTTGAGGTAGCTCTTGGTTTTGCGAAGAAGAAAAGAAATTTTTCAAGCATTCTTTAAGCTCCGCATGTAGCAACTTCTCTCGAGATTCTCGATGAATCTCACTTTTTTGAACATCAATCGGTTTCTCCTCTTGGTAATAACCATCGATACATTCGTTGTTTTGGAATTGAAACCTTTTATCCAAGTCTCGAAAGCGGTGAGAAAAAGTGTGTCGGTTTCTCATCAAAGCCTTCATTTCCTCCCATTTTTCGATAGGCCTCTTACCGTAAATTCGCCTACGTATCTTCAATTCTTGCCACCACTTAGCAGCATCTTCAATAAAGGTAGTGACGGCAAGTTTGACCTTTTCTTGTTCGGAGTAGAATTGTCCTTCGAACAGAAACTCCATCTTATCTTCCCACTTGATGTACTCCCTAAAACCACTTCGGCCATGAAAAGATGGAAGCTTCATATAGATGCTCCGATGATTGCCATAATCATGAACTTTATCTTTCTTAAACATTGTGCTGCAAAGTAAGGTTAAAATAATAGGACTTCAATCTCTCCGTCACGTGTTTACGCTCTAATATGGCCGCTCGTGTTTTCGCTCAAACTAGGCTTGTACCCTCTATTAGTCTCACCACTCTGCGTTTTTCCACTCAATACTCTTAGAACTTGATGTTTCAAGAACAGAACAAGATAATCACTGCAATTTACTCTTATAACGATTAAATCAACGAAACAAGCAGAAATGGAATTGGTACAATAAAAAAAATGAAGATGAAATTAAGATTGTAGAAAAGTATTAAAAGAAAAATCAGAGAATACGCTTTTTTTTTTTTTGGGCTGAAATACCTTGAATGTAACTAAGAACACAAACCCAGAAATGTGAAGGACGAAAATGAGAGAAACAAAATTAACGAAAACACCTTGATCAGAAAATTGAGCTCTGATACCACTTGACGTGAACCTTGATGAAATTAAGGCCACGATTTGTTTTCGGATCGTCTAATCAAGGTAACAAGAGGATAAGAACCCCGATTCAAAGAATCTCGGTTAGGATGAAATGAATGACGCCACAAACGGTGGTGAAAATCCGCTTGATGAGTCGAGTTTGAACGCCACAAGAATTTCTTGTTGGAAAATCTTGATAAGTTCTTGAGTCTAAGAGTGTAGAACTCACAACACACAATCTATTTCTGAATGCAAACTTAATTCCTTTACAATGCAATTATGGCTCCTTATATAGATAACCACTTGAGAGAAATACATTGTATTCAAACTTTGGAAAATGTAAAAACTATTAAATGATTGTTTAGGAAACAACAATGATGAAAACTGAGAAGAAAACTTGAAAAACTAAAAGTCTTGATTGGTAAACAACAATATTGACTAGGTAGTTGAATGGTGCGCGGATTACAATGCAAGTTTTGAAGTTGAACCTTGAAAACGCCATTTCCACTTGAGAAAAACGCCAAATTGACCAGAGAAGCTTCAGCCATGCATTTATTGAAAAATGCGCCAGAATGTATGTTGACAAAAAAATGGCGGAAATTTATGGCTGGAAGAGGGCTGAATAGTTGGGCTTGTTATTGGGCTGATCTTCAACTTTTCATCTTTGTATTTGGCCCAAACTTCTTGGATCAGCCCATGGAAGTTCTTCATGAATATTTTGACTCTTAATCTTTGGAATATATTGATTGAATGTTGTATTGGACATCTTAGTTTTGCTCCTTGATTCTCATCATTCTCTCCCGCTTGAAGAAGATTTGTCCTCAAATCTTGTTTGTTCTTGAATCCTATCATCAGTAGCAAGTTGCTCGATGGATCTTCAAGTACCTGCAAACGGAAAATAGAATCTCTTGGCAAAGGAAAGCTTAGTTCAACGGGACTTGAGTTAGCTTCCTTTCGTTGTTGAAGATCGTCTTCCACTTTGATTAGAGGACTCAGATTGTTCTTCATCTCTATTGTCTCTTCTTCGTCCACATTGTTCATATTGCTAGCTTCTTCGGTCGGTTGAGGTAGCTCTTGGTTTTGCGAAGAAGAAAAGAAATTTTTCAAGCATTCTTTAAGCTCCGCATGTAGCAACTTCTCTCGAGATTCTCGATCAATCTCTCTTTTTTGAACATCAATCGGTTTCTCCTCTTGGTAATAACCATCGATACATTCGTTGTTTTGGAATTGAAACCTTTTATCCAAGTCTCGAAAGCGGTGAGAAAAAGTGTGTCGTTTTCTCATCAAAGCCTTCATTTCGTCCCATTTTTCGATAGGCCTCTTACCGTAAATTCGCCTACGTATCTTCAATTCTTGCCACCACTTAGCAGCATCTTCAATAAAGGTAGTGACGGCAAGTTTGACCTTTTCTTGTTCGGAGTAGAATTGTCCTTCGAACAGAAACTCCATCTTATCTTCCCACTTGATGTACTCCCTAAAACCACTTCGGCCATGAAAAGATGGAAGCTTCATATAGATGCTCCGATGATTTCCATAATCATGAACTTTATCTTTCTTAAACATTGTGCTGCAAAGTAAGGTTAAAATAATAGGACTTCAATCTCTCCGTCACGTGTTTACGCTCTAATATGGCCGCTCGTGTTTTCACTCAAACTAGGCTTGTACCCTCTATTAGTCTCACCACTCTGCGTTTTTCCACTCAATACTCTTAGAACTTGATGTTTCAAGAACAGAACAAGATAATCACTGCAATTTACTCTTATAACGATTAAATCAACGAAACAAGCAGAAATGGAATTGGTACAATAAAAAAAATGAAGATGAAATTAAGATTGTAGAAAAGTATTAAAAGAAAAATCAGAGAATACGCTTTTTTTTTTTTTGGGGCTGAAATACCTTGAATGTAACTAAGAACACAAACCCAGAAATGTGAAGGACGAAAATGAGAGAAACAAAATTAACGAAAACACCTTGATCAGAAAATTGAGCTCTGATACCACTTGACGTGAACCTTGATGAAATTAAGGCCACGATTTGTTTTCGGATCGTCTAATCAAGGTAACAAGAGGATAAGAACCCCGATTCAAAGAATCTCGGTTAGGATGAAATGAATGACGCCACAAACGGTGGTGAAAATCCGCTTGATGAGTCGAGTTTGAACGCCACAAGAATTTCTTGTTGGAAAATCTTGATAAGTTCTTGAGTCTAAGAGTGTAGAACTCACAACACACAATCTATTTCTGAATGCAAACTTAATTCCTTTACAATGCAATTATGGCTCCTTATATAGATAACCACTTGAGAGAAATACATTGTATTCAAACTTTGGAAAATGTAAAAACTATTAAATGATTGTTTAGGAAACAACAATGATGAAAACTGAGAAGAAAACTTGAAAAACTAAAAGTCTTGATTGGTAAACAACAATATTGACTAGGTAGTTGAATGGTGCGCGGATTACAATGCAAGTTTTGAAGTTGAACCTTGAAAACGCCATTTCCACTTGAGAAAAACGCCAAATTGACCAGAGAAGCTTCAGCCATGCATTTATTGAAAAATGCGCCAGAATGTATGTTGACAAAAAAATGGCGGAAATTTATGGCTGGAAGAGGGCTGAATAGTTGGGCTTGTTATTGGGCTGATCTTCAACTTTTCATCTTTGTATTTGGCCCAAACTTCTTGGATCAGCCAT
Organism: Boehmeria nivea var. tenacissima; assembly: GCA_018132145.1. Classification (NCBI taxonomy): domain Eukaryota; kingdom Viridiplantae; phylum Streptophyta; class Magnoliopsida; order Rosales; family Urticaceae; genus Boehmeria; species Boehmeria nivea. The sequence continues at coordinate 1,262,486 of CM030880.1, forward strand.
GGAAGTTCTTCATGAATATTTTGACTCTTAATCTTTGGAATATATTGATTGAATGTTGTATTGGACATCTTAGTTTTGCTCCTTGATTCTCATCATTCTCTCCCGCTTGAAGAAGATTTGTCCTCAAATCTTGTTTGTTCTTGAATCCTATCATCAGTAGCAAGTTGCTCGATGGATCTTCAAGTACCTGCAAACGGAAAATAGAATCTCTTGGCAAAGGAAAGCTTAGTTCAACGGGACTTGAGTTAGCTTCCTTTCGTTGTTGAAGATCGTCTTCCACTTTGATTAGAGGACTCAGATTGTTCTTCATCTCTATTGTCTCTTCTTCGTCCACATTGTTCATATTGCTAGCTTCTTCGGTCGGTTGAGGTAGCTCTTGGTTTTGCGAAGAAGAAAAGAAATTTTTCAAGCATTCTTTAAGCTCCGCATGTAGCAACTTCTCTCGAGATTCTCGATGAATCTCTCTTTTTTGAACATCAATCGGTTTCTCCTCTTGGTAATAACCATCGATACATTCGTTGTTTTGGAATTGAAACCTTTTATCCAAGTCTCGAAAGCGGTGAGAAAAAGTGTGTCGGTTTCTCATCAAAGCCTTCATTTCCTCCCATTTTTCGATAGGCCTCTTACCGTAAATTCGCCTACGTATCTTCAATTCTTGCCACCACTTAGCAGCATCTTCAATAAAGGTAGTGACGGCAAGTTTGACCTTTTCTTGTTCGGAGTAGAATTGTCCTTCGAACAGAAACTCCATCTTATCTTCCCACTTGATGTACTCCCTAAAACCACTTCGGCCATGAAAAGATGGAAGCTTCATATAGATGCTCCGATGATTTCCATAATCATGAACTTTATCTTTCTTAAACATTGTGCTGCAAAGTAAGGTTAAAATAATAGGACTTCAATCTCTCCGTCACGTGTTTACGCTCTAATATGGCCGCTCGTGTTTTCGCTCAAACTAGGCTTGTACCCTCTATTAGTCTCACCACTCTGCGTTTTTCCACTCAATACTCTTAGAACTTGATGTTTCAAGAACAGAACAAGATAATCACTGCAATTTACTCTTATAACGATTAAATCAACGAAACAAGCAGAAATGGAATTGGTACAATAAAAAAAATGAAGATGAAATTAAGATTGTAGAAAAGTATTAAAAGAAAAATCAGAGAATACGCTTTTTTTTTTTTAGGGCGGAAATACCTTGAATGTAACTAAGAACACAAACCCAGAAATGTGAAGGACGAAAATGAGAGAAACAAAATTAACGAAAACACCTTGATCAGAAAATTGAGCTCTGATACCACTTGACGTGAACCTTGATGAAATTAAGGCCACGATTTGTTTTCGGATCGTCTAATCAAGGTAACAAGAGGATAAGAACCCCGATTCAAAGAATCTCGGTTAGGATGAAATGAATGACGCCACAAACGGTGGTGAAAATCCGCTTGATGAGTCGAGTTTGAACGCCACAAGAATTTCTTGTTGGAAAATCTTGATAAGTTCTTGAGTCTAAGAGTGTAGAACTCACAACACACAATCTATTTCTGAATGCAAACTTAATTCCTTTACAATGCAATTATGGCTCCTTATATAGATAACCACTTGAGAGAAATACATTGTATTCAAACTTTGGAAAATGTAAAAACTATTAAATGATTGTTTAGGAAACAACAATGATGAAAACTGAGAAGAAAACTTGAAAAACTAAAAGTCTTGATTGGTAAACAACAATATTGACTAGGTAGTTGAATGGTGCGCGGATTACAATGCAAGTTTTGAAGTTGAACCTTGAAAACGCCATTTCCACTTGAGAAAAACGCCAAATTGACCAGAGAAGCTTCAGCCATGCATTTATTGAAAAATGCGCCAGAATGTATGTTGACAAAAAAATGGCGGAAATTTATGGCTGGAAGAGGGCTGAATAGTTGGGCTTGTTATTGGGCTGATCTTCAACTTTTCATCTTTGTATTTGGCCCAAACTTCTTGGATCAGCCCATGGAAGTTCTTCATGAATATTTTGACTCTTAATCTTTGGAATATATTGATTGAATGTTGTATTGGACATCTTAGTTTTGCTCCTTGATTCTCATCATTCTCTCCCGCTTGAAGAAGATTTGTCCTCAAATCTTGTTTGTTCTTGAATCCTATCATCAGTAGCAAGTTGCTCGATGGATCTTCAAGTACCTGCAAACGGAAAATAGAATCTCTTGGCAAAGGAAAGCTTAGTTCAACGGGACTTGAGTTAGCTTCCTTTCGTTGTTGAAGATCGTCTTCCACTTTGATTAGAGGACTCAGATTGTTCTTCATCTCTATTGTCTCTTCTTCGTCCACATTGTTCATATTGCTAGCTTCTTCGGTCGGTTGAGGTAGCTCTTGGTTTTGCGAAGAAGAAAAGAAATTTTTCAAGCATTCTTTAAGCTCCGCATGTAGCAACTTCTCTCGAGATTCTCGATGAATCTCACTTTTTTGAACATCAATCGGTTTCTCCTCTTGGTAATAACCATCGATACATTCGTTGTTTTGGAATTGAAACCTTTTATCCAAGTCTCGAAAGCGGTGAGAAAAAGTGTGTCGGTTTCTCATCAAAGCCTTCATTTCCTCCCATTTTTCGATAGGCCTCTTACCGTAAATTCGCCTACGTATCTTCAATTCTTGCCACCACTTAGCAGCATCTTCAATAAAGGTAGTGACGGCAAGTTTGACCTTTTCTTGTTCGGAGTAGAATTGTCCTTCGAACAGAAACTCCATCTTATCTTCCCACTTGATGTACTCCCTAAAACCACTTCGGCCATGAAAAGATGGAAGCTTCATATAGATGCTCCGATGATTTCCATAATCATGAACTTTATCTTTCTTAAACATTGTGCTGCAAAGTAAGGTTAAAATAATAGGACTTCAATCTCTCCGTCACGTGTTTACGCTCTAATATGGCCGCTCGTGTTTTCGCTCAAACTAGGCTTGTACCCTCTATTAGTCTCACCACTCTGCGTTTTTCCACTCAATACTCTTAGAACTTGATGTTTCAAGAACAGAACAAGATAATCACTGCAATTTACTCTTATAACGATTAAATCAACAAAACAAGCAGAAATGGAATTGGTACAATAAAAAAAATGAAGATGAAATTAAGATTGTAGAAAAGTATTAAAAGAAAAATCAGAGAATACGCTTTTTTTTTTTTTGGGGCTGAAATACCTTGAATGTAACTAAGAACACAAACCCAGAAATGTGAAGGACGAAAATGAGAGAAACAAAATTAACGAAAACACCTTGATCAGAAAATTGAGCTCTGATACCACTTGACGTGAACCTTGATGAAATTAAGGCCACGATTTGTTTTCGGATCGTCTAATCAAGGTAACAAGAGGATAAGAACCCCGATTCAAAGAATCTCGGTTAGGATGAAATGAATGACGCCACAAACGGTGGTGAAAATCCGCTTGATGAGTCGAGTTTGAACGCCACAAGAATTTCTTGTTGGAAAATCTTGATAAGTTCTTGAGTCTAAGAGTGTAGAACTCACAACACACAATCTATTTCTGAATGCAAACTTAATTCCTTTACAATGCAATTATGGCTCCTTATATAGATAACCACTTGAGAGAAATACATTGTATTCAAACTTTGGAAAATGTAAAAACTATTAAATGATTGTTTAGGAAACAACAATGATGAAAACTGAGAAGAAAACTTGAAAAACTAAAAGTCTTGATTGGTAAACAACAATATTGACTAGGTAGTTGAATGGTGCGCGGATTACAATGCAAGTTTTGAAGTTGAACCTTGAAAACGCCATTTCCACTTGAGAAAAACGCCAAATTGACCAGAGAAGCTTCAGCCATGCATTTATTGAAAAATGCGCCAGAATGTATGTTGACAAAAAAATGGCGGAAATTTATGGCTGGAAGAGGGCTGAATAGTTGGGCTTGTTATTGGGCTGATCTTCAACTTTTCATCTTTGTATTTGGCCCAAACTTCTTGGATCAGCCCATGGAAGTTCTTCATGAATATTTTGACTCTTAATCTTTGGAATATATTGATTGAATGTTGTATTGGACATCTTAGTTTTGCTCCTTGATTCTCATCATTCTCTCCCGCTTGAAGAAGATTTGTCCTCAAATCTTGTTTGTTCTTGAATCCTATCATCAGTAGCAAGTTGCTCGATGGATCTTCAAGTACCTGCAAACGGAAAATAGAATCTCTTGGCAAAGGAAAGCTTAGTTCAACGGGACTTGAGTTAGCTTCCTTTCGTTGTTGAAGATCGTCTTCCACTTTGATTAGAGGACTCAGATTGTTCTTCATCTCTATTGTCTCTTCTTCGTCCACATTGTTCATATTGCTAGCTTCTTCGGTCGGTTGAGGTAGCTCTTGGTTTTGCGAAGAAGAAAAGAAATTTTTCAAGCATTCTTTAAGCTCCGCATGTAGCAACTTCTCTCGAGATTCTCGATGAATCTCACTTTTTTGAACATCAATCGGTTTCTCCTCTTGGTAATAACCATCGATACATTCGTTGTTTTGGAATTGAAACCTTTTATCCAAGTCTCGAAAGCGGTGAGAAAAAGTGTGTCGGTTTCTCATCAAAGCCTTCATTTCCTCCCATTTTTCGATAGGCCTCTTACCGTAAATTCGCCTACGTATCTTCAATTCTTGCCACCACTTAGCAGCATCTTCAATAAAGGTAGTGACGGCAAGTTTGACCTTTTCTTGTTCGGAGTAGAATTGTCCTTCGAACAGAAACTCCATCTTATCTTCCCACTTGATGTACTCCCTAAAACCACTTCGGCCATGAAAAGATGGAAGCTTCATATAGATGCTCCGATGATTTCCATAATCATGAACTTTATCTTTCTTAAACATTGTGCTGCAAAGTAAGGTTAAAATAATAGGACTTCAATCTCTCCGTCACGTGTTTACGCTCTAATATGGCCGCTCGTGTTTTCGCTCAAACTAGGCTTGTACCCTCTATTAGTCTCACCACTCTGCGTTTTTCCACTCAATACTCTTAGAACTTGATGTTTCAAGAACAGAACAAGATAATCACTGCAATTTACTCTTATAACGATTAAATCAACGAAACAAGCAGAAATGGAATTGGTACAATAAAAAAAAATGAAGATGAAATTAAGATTGTAGAAAAGTATTAAAAGAAAAATCAGAGAATACGCTTTTTTTTTTTTGGGGCTGAAATACCTTGAATGTAACTAAGAACACAAACCCAGAAATGTGAAGGACGAAAATGAGAGAAACAAAATTAACGAAAACACCTTGATCAGAAAATTGAGCTCTGATACCACTTGACGTGAACCTTGATGAAATTAAGGCCACGATTTGTTTTCGGATCGTCTAATCAAGGTAACAAGAGGATAAGAACCCCGATTCAAAGAATCTCGGTTAGGATGAAATGAATGACGCCACAAACGGTGGTGAAAATCCGCTTGATGAGTCGAGTTTGAACGCCACAAGAATTTCTTGTTGGAAAATCTTGATAAGTTCTTGAGTCTAAGAGTGTAGAACTCACAACACACAATCTATTTCTGAATGCAAACTTAATTCCTTTACAATGCAATTATGGCTCCTTATATAGATAACCACTTGAGAGAAATACATTGTATTCAAACTTTGGAAAATGTAAAAACTATTAAATGATTGTTTAGGAAACAACAATGATGAAAACTGAGAAGAAAACTTGAAAAACTAAAAGTCTTGATTGGTAAACAACAATATTGACTAGGTAGTTGAATGGTGCGCGGATTACAATGCAAGTTTTGAAGTTGAACCTTGAAAACGCCATTTCCACTTGAGAAAAACGCCAAATTGACCAGAGAAGCTTCAGCCATGCATTTATTGAAAAATGCGCCAGAATGTATGTTGACAAAAAAATGGCGGAAATTTATGGCTGGAAGAGGGCTGAATAGTTGGGCTTGTTATTGGGCTGATCTTCAACTTTTCATCTTTGTATTTGGCCCAAACTTCTTGGATCAGCCCATGGAAGTTCTTCATGAATATTTTGACTCTTAATCTTTGGAATATATTGATTGAATGTTGTATTGGACATCTTAGTTTTGCTCCTTGATTCTCATCATTCTCTCCCGCTTGAAGAAGATTTGTCCTCAAATCTTGTTTGTTCTTGAATCCTATCATCAGTAGCAAGTTGCTCGATGGATCTTCAAGTACCTGCAAACGGAAAATAGAATCTCTTGGCAAAGGAAAGCTTAGTTCAACGGGACTTGAGTTAGCTTCCTTTCGTTGTTGAAGATCGTCTTCCACTTTGATTAGAGGACTCAGATTGTTCTTCATCTCTATTGTCTCTTCTTCGTCCACATTGTTCATATTGCTAGCTTCTTCGGTCGGTTGAGGTAGCTCTTGGTTTTGCGAAGAAGAAAAGAAATTTTTCAAGCATTCTTTAAGCTCCGCATGTAGCAACTTCTCTCGAGATTCTCGATGAATCTCACTTTTTTGAACATCAATCGGTTTCTCCTCTTGGTAATAACCATCGATACATTCGTTGTTTTGGAATTGAAACCTTTTATCCAAGTCTCGAAAGCGGTGAGAAAAAGTGTGTCGGTTTCTCATCAAAGCCTTCATTTCCTCCCATTTTTCGATAGGCCTCTTACCGTAAATTCGCCTACGTATCTTCAATTCTTGCCACCACTTAGCAGCATCTTCAATAAAGGTAGTGACGGCAAGTTTGACCTTTTCTTGTTCGGAGTAGAATTGTCCTTCGAACAGAAACTCCATCTTATCTTCCCACTTGATGTACTCCCTAAAACCACTTCGGCCATGAAAAGATGGAAGCTTCATATAGATGCTCCGATGATTTCCATAATCATGAACTTTATCTTTCTTAAACATTGTGCTGCAAAGTAAGGTTAAAATAATAGGACTTCAATCTCTCCGTCACGTGTTTACGCTCTAATATGGCCGCTCGTGTTTTCGCTCAAACTAGGCTTGTACCCTCTATTAGTCTCACCACTCTGCGTTTTTCCACTCAATACTCTTAGAACTTGATGTTTCAAGAACAGAACAAGATAATCACTGCAATTTACTCTTATAACGATTAAATCAACAAAACAAGCAGAAATGGAATTGGTACAATAAAAAAAAATGAAGATGAAATTAAGATTGTAGAAAAGTATTAAAAGAAAAATCAGAGAATACGCTTTTTTTTTTTTTGGGCTGAAATACCTTGAATGTAACTAAGAACACAAACCCAGAAATGTGAAGGACGAAAATGAGAGAAACAAAATTAACGAAAACACCTTGATCAGAAAATTGAGCTCTGATACCACTTGACGTGAACCTTGATGAAATTAAGGCCACGATTTGTTTTCGGATCGTCTAATCAAGGTAACAAGAGGATAAGAACCCCGATTCAAAGAATCTCGGTTAGGATGAAATGAATGACGCCACAAACGGTGGTGAAAATCCGCTTGATGAGTCGAGTTTGAACGCCACAAGAATTTCTTGTTGGAAAATCTTGATAAGTTCTTGAGTCTAAGAGTGTAGAACTCACAACACACAATCTATTTCTGAATGCAAACTTAATTCCTTTACAATGCAATTATGGCTCCTTATATAGATAACCACTTGAGAGAAATACATTGTATTCAAACTTTGGAAAATGTAAAAACTATTAAATGATTGTTTAGGAAACAACAATGATGAAAACTGAGAAGAAAACTTGAAAAACTAAAAGTCTTGATTGGTAAACAACAATATTGACTAGGTAGTTGAATGGTGCGCGGATTACAATGCAAGTTTTGAAGTTGAACCTTGAAAACGCCATTTCCACTTGAGAAAAACGCCAAATTGACCAGAGAAGCTTCAGCCATGCATTTATTGAAAAATGCGCCAGAATGTATGTTGACAAAAAAATGGCGGAAATTTATGGCTGGAAGAGGGCTGAATAGTTGGGCTTGTTATTGGGCTGATCTTCAACTTTTCATCTTTGTATTTGGCCCAAACTTCTTGGATCAGCCCATGGAAGTTCTTCATGAATATTTTGACTCTTAATCTTTGGAATATATTGATTGAATGTTGTATTGGACATCTTAGTTTTGCTCCTTGATTCTCATCATTCTCTCCCGCTTGAAGAAGATTTGTCCTCAAATCTTGTTTGTTCTTGAATCCTATCATCAGTAGCAAGTTGCTCGATGGATCTTCAAGTACCTGCAAACGGAAAATAGAATCTCTTGGCAAAGGAAAGCTTAGTTCAACGGGACTTGAGTTAGCTTCCTTTCGTTGTTGAAGATCGTCTTCCACTTTGATTAGAGGACTCAGATTGTTCTTCATCTCTATTGTCTCTTCTTCGTCCACATTGTTCATATTGCTAGCTTCTTCGGTCGGTTGAGGTAGCTCTTGGTTTTGCGAAGAAGAAAAGAAATTTTTCAAGCATTCTTTAAGCTCCGCATGTAGCAACTTCTCTCGAGATTCTCGATGAATCTCTCTTTTTTGAACATCAATCGGTTTCTCCTCTTGGTAATAACCATCGATACATTCGTTGTTTTGGAATTGAAACCTTTTATCCAAGTCTCGAAAGCGGTGAGAAAAAGTGTGTCGGTTTCTCATCAAAGCCTTCATTTCCTCCCATTTTTCGATAGGCCTCTTACCGTAAATTCGCCTACGTATCTTCAATTCTTGCCACCACTTAGCAGCATCTTCAATAAAGGTAGTGACGGCAAGTTTGACCTTTTCTTGTTCGGAGTAGAATTGTCCTTCGAACAGAAACTCCATCTTATCTTCCCACTTGATGTACTCCCTAAAACCACTTCGGCCATGAAAAGATGGAAGCTTCATATAGATGCTCCGATGATTTCCATAATCATGAACTTTATCTTTCTTAAACATTGTGCTGCAAAGTAAGGTTAAAATAATAGGACTTCAATCTCTCCGTCACGTGTTTACGCTCTAATATGGCCGCTCGTGTTTTCGCTCAAACTAGGCTTGTACCCTCTATTAGTCTCACCACTCTGCGTTTTTCCACTCAATACTCTTAGAACTTGATGTTTCAAGAACAGAACAAGATAATCACTGCAATTTACTCTTATAACGATTAAATCAACAAAACAAGCAGAAATGGAATTGGTACAATAAAAAAAATGAAGATGAAATTAAGATTGTAGAAAAGTATTAAAAGAAAAATCAGAGAATACGCTTTTTTTTTTTTAGGGCTGAAATACCTTGAATGTAACTAAGAACACAAACCCAGAAATGTGAAGGACGAAAATGAGAGAAACAAAATTAACGAAAACACCTTGATCAGAAAATTGAGCTCTGATACCACTTGACGTGAACCTTGATGAAATTAAGGCCACGATTTGTTTTCGGATCGTCTAATCAAGGTAACAAGAGGATAAGAACCCCGATTCAAAGAATCTCGGTTAGGATGAAATGAATGACGCCACAAACGGTGGTGAAAATCCGCTTGATGAGTCGAGTTTGAACGCCACAAGAATTTCTTGTTGGAAAATCTTGATAAGTTCTTGAGTCTAAGAGTGTAGAACTCACAACACACAATCTATTTCTGAATGCAAACTTAATTCCTTTACAATGCAATTATGGCTCCTTATATAGATAACCACTTGAGAGAAATACATTGTATTCAAACTTTGGAAAATGTAAAAACTATTAAATGATTGTTTAGGAAACAACAATGATGAAAACTGAGAAGAAAACTTGAAAAACTAAAAGTCTTGATTGGTAAACAACAATATTGACTAGGTAGTTGAATGGTGCGCGGATTACAATGCAAGTTTTGAAGTTGAACCTTGAAAACGCCATTTCCACTTGAGAAAAACGCCAAATTGACCAGAGAAGCTTCAGCCATGCATTTATTGAAAAATGCGCCAGAATGTATGTTGACAAAAAAATGGCGGAAATTTATGGCTGGAAGAGGGCTGAATAGTTGGGCTTGTTATTGGGCTGATCTTCAACTTTTCATCTTTGTATTTGGCCCAAACTTCTTGGATCAGCCCATGGAAGTTCTTCATGAATATTTTGACTCTTAATCTTTGGAATATATTGATTGAATGTTGTATTGGACATCTTAGTTTTGCTCCTTGATTCTCATCATTCTCTCCCGCTTGAAGAAGATTTGTCCTCAAATCTTGTTTGTTCTTGAATCCTATCATCAGTAGCAAGTTGCTCGATGGATCTTCAAGTACCTGCAAACGGAAAATAGAATCTCTTGGCAAAGGAAAGCTTAGTTCAACGGGACTTGAGTTAGCTTCCTTTCGTTGTTGAAGATCGTCTTCCACTTTGATTAGAGGACTCAGATTGTTCTTCATCTCTATTGTCTCTTCTTCGTCCACATTGTTCATATTGCTAGCTTCTTCGGTCGGTTGAGGTAGCTCTTGGTTTTGCGAAGAAGAAAAGAAATTTTTCAAGCATTCTTTAAGCTCCGCATGTAGCAACTTCTCTCGAGATTCTCGATGAATCTCACTTTTTTGAACATCAATCGGTTTCTCCTCTTGGTAATAACCATCGATACATTCGTTGTTTTGGAATTGAAACCTTTTATCCAAGTCTCGAAAGCGGTGAGAAAAAGTGTGTCGGTTTCTCATCAAAGCCTTCATTTCCTCCCATTTTTCGATAGGCCTCTTACCGTAAATTCGCCTACGTATCTTCAATTCTTGCCACCACTTAGCAGCATCTTCAATAAAGGTAGTGACGGCAAGTTTGACCTTTTCTTGTTCGGAGTAGAATTGTCCTTCGAACAGAAACTCCATCTTATCTTCCCACTTGATGTACTCCCTAAAACCACTTCGGCCATGAAAAGATGGAAGCTTCATATAGATGCTCCGATGATTGCCATAATCATGAACTTTATCTTTCTTAAACATTGTGCTGCAAAGTAAGGTTAAAATAATAGGACTTCAATCTCTCCGTCACGTGTTTACGCTCTAATATGGCCGCTCGTGTTTTCGCTCAAACTAGGCTTGTACCCTCTATTAGTCTCACCACTCTGCGTTTTTCCACTCAATACTCTTAGAACTTGATGTTTCAAGAACAGAACAAGATAATCACTGCAATTTACTCTTATAACGATTAAATCAACGAAACAAGCAGAAATGGAATTGGTACAATAAAAAAAATGAAGATGAAATTAAGATTGTAGAAAAGTATTAAAAGAAAAATCAGAGAATACGCTTTTTTTTTTTTAGGGGCTGAAATACCTTGAATGTAACTAAGAACACAAACCCAGAAATGTGAAGGACGAAAATGAGAGAAACAAAATTAACGAAAACACCTTGATCAGAAAATTGAGCTCTGATACCACTTGACGTGAACCTTGATGAAATTAAGGCCACGATTTGTTTTCGGATCGTCTAATCAAGGTAACAAGAGGATAAGAACCCCGATTCAAAGAATCTCGGTTAGGATGAAATGAATGACGCCACAAACGGTGGTGAAAATCCGCTTGATGAGTCGAGTTTGAACGCCACAAGAATTTCTTGTTGGAAAATCTTGATAAGTTCTTGAGTCTAAGAGTGTAGAACTCACAACACACAATCTATTTCTGAATGCAAACTTAATTCCTTTACAATGCAATTATGGCTCCTTATATAGATAACCACTTGAGAGAAATACATTGTATTCAAACTTTGGAAAATGTAAAAACTATTAAATGATTGTTTAGGAAACAACAATGATGAAAACTGAGAAGAAAACTTGAAAAACTAAAAGTCTTGATTGGTAAACAACAATATTGACTAGGTAGTTGAATGGTGCGCGGATTACAATGCAAGTTTTGAAGTTGAACCTTGAAAACGCCATTTCCACTTGAGAAAAACGCCAAATTGACCAGAGAAGCTTCAGCCATGCATTTATTGAAAAATGCGCCAGAATGTATGTTGACAAAAAAATGGCGGAAATTTATGGCTGGAAGAGGGCTGAATAGTTGGGCTTGTTATTGGGCTGATCTTCAACTTTTCATCTTTGTATTTGGCCCAAACTTCTTGGATCAGCCCATGGAAGTTCTTCATGAATATTTTGACTCTTAATCTTTGGAATATATTGATTGAATGTTGTATTGGACATCTTAGTTTTGCTCCTTGATTCTCATCATTCTCTCCCGCTTGAAGAAGATTTGTCCTCAAATCTTGTTTGTTCTTGAATCCTATCATCAGTAGCAAGTTGCTCGATGGATCTTCAAGTACCTGCAAACGGAAAATAGAATCTCTTGGCAAAGGAAAGCTTAGTTCAACGGGACTTGAGTTAGCTTCCTTTCGTTGTTGAAGATCGTCTTCCACTTTGATTAGAGGACTCAGATTGTTCTTCATCTCTATTGTCTCTTCTTCGTCCACATTGTTCATATTGCTAGCTTCTTCGGTCGGTTGAGGTAGCTCTTGGTTTTGCGAAGAAGAAAAGAAATTTTTCAAGCATTCTTTAAGCTCCGCATGTAGCAACTTCTCTCGAGATTCTCGATGAATCTCACTTTTTTGAACATCAATCGGTTTCTCCTCTTGGTAATAACCATCGATACATTCGTTGTTTTGGAATTGAAACCTTTTATCCAAGTCTCGAAAGCGGTGAGAAAAAGTGTGTCGGTTTCTCATCAAAGCCTTCATTTCCTCCCATTTTTCGATAGGCCTCTTACCGTAAATTCGCCTACGTATCTTCAATTCTTGCCACCACTTAGCAGCATCTTCAATAAAGGTAGTGACGGCAAGTTTGACCTTTTCTTGTTCGGAGTAGAATTGTCCTTCGAACAGAAACTCCATCTTATCTTCCCACTTGATGTACTCCCTAAAACCACTTCGGCCATGAAAAGATGGAAGCTTCATATAGATGCTCCGATGATTTCCATAATCATGAACTTTATCTTTCTTAAACATTGTGCTGCAAAGTAAGGTTAAAATAATAGGACTTCAATCTCTCCGTCACGTGTTTACGCTCTAATATGGCCGCTCGTGTTTTCGCTCAAACTAGGCTTGTACCCTCTATTAGTCTCACCACTCTGCGTTTTTCCACTCAATACTCTTAGAACTTGATGTTTCAAGAACAGAACAAGATAATCACTGCAATTTACTCTTATAACGATTAAATCAACAAAACAAGCAGAAATGGAATTGGTACAATAAAAAAAAATGAAGATGAAATTAAGATTGTAGAAAAGTATTAAAAGAAAAATCAGAGAATACGCTTTTTTTTTTTTGGGGCTGAAATACCTTGAATGTAACTAAGAACACAAACCCAGAAATGTGAAGGACGAAAATGAGAGAAACAAAATTAACGAAAACACCTTGATCAGAAAATTGAGCTCTGATACCACTTGACGTGAACCTTGATGAAATTAAGGCCACGATTTGTTTTCGGATCGTCTAATCAAGGTAACAAGAGGATAAGAACCCCGATTCAAAGAATCTCGGTTAGGATGAAATGAATGACGCCACAAACGGTGGTGAAAATCCGCTTGATGAGTCGAGTTTGAACGCCACAAGAATTTCTTGTTGGAAAATCTTGATAAGTTCTTGAGTCTAAGAGTGTAGAACTCACAACACACAATCTATTTCTGAATGCAAACTTAATTCCTTTACAATGCAATTATGGCTCCTTATATAGATAACCACTTGAGAGAAATACATTGTATTCAAACTTTGGAAAATGTAAAAACTATTAAATGATTGTTTAGGAAACAACAATGATGAAAACTGAGAAGAAAACTTGAAAAACTAAAAGTCTTGATTGGTAAACAACAATATTGACTAGGTAGTTGAATGGTGCGCGGATTACAATGCAAGTTTTGAAGTTGAACCTTGAAAACGCCATTTCCACTTGAGAAAAACGCCAAATTGACCAGAGAAGCTTCAGCCATGCATTTATTGAAAAATGCGCCAGAATGTATGTTGACAAAAAAATGGCGGAAATTTATGGCTGGAAGAGGGCTGAATAGTTGGGCTTGTTATTGGGCTGATCTTCAACTTTTCATCTTTGTATTTGGCCCAAACTTCTTGGATCAGCCCATGGAAGTTCTTCATGAATATTTTGACTCTTAATCTTTGGAATATATTGATTGAATGTTGTATTGGACATCTTAGTTTTGCTCCTTGATTCTCATCATTCTCTCCCGCTTGAAGAAGATTTGTCCTCAAATCTTGTTTGTTCTTGAATCCTATCATCAGTAGCAAGTTGCTCGATGGATCTTCAAGTACCTGCAAACGGAAAATAGAATCTCTTGGCAAAGGAAAGCTTAGTTCAACGGGACTTGAGTTAGCTTCCTTTCGTTGTTGAAGATCGTCTTCCACTTTGATTAGAGGACTCAGATTGTTCTTCATCTCTATTGTCTCTTCTTCGTCCACATTGTTCATATTGCTAGCTTCTTCGGTCGGTTGAGGTAGCTCTTGGTTTTGCGAAGAAGAAAAGAAATTTTTCAAGCATTCTTTAAGCTCCGCATGTAGCAACTTCTCTCGAGATTCTCGATGAATCTCACTTTTTTGAACATCAATCGGTTTCTCCTCTTGGTAATAACCATCGATACATTCGTTGTTTTGGAATTGAAACCTTTTATCCAAGTCTCGAAAGCGGTGAGAAAAAGTGTGTCGGTTTCTCATCAAAGCCTTCATTTCCTCCCATTTTTCGATAGGCCTCTTACCGTAAATTCGCCTACGTATCTTCAATTCTTGCCACCACTTAGCAGCATCTTCAATAAAGGTAGTGACGGCAAGTTTGACCTTTTCTTGTTCGGAGTAGAATTGTCCTTCGAACAGAAACTCCATCTTATCTTCCCACTTGATGTACTCCCTAAAACCACTTCGGCCATGAAAAGATGGAAGCTTCATATAGATGCTCCGATGATTTCCATAATCATGAACTTTATCTTTCTTAAACATTGTGCTGCAAAGTAAGGTTAAAATAATAGGACTTCAATCTCTCCGTCACGTGTTTACGCTCTAATATGGCCGCTCGTGTTTTCGCTCAAACTAGGCTTGTACCCTCTATTAGTCTCACCACTCTGCGTTTTTCCACTCAATACTCTTAGAACTTGATGTTTCAAGAACAGAACAAGATAATCACTGCAATTTACTCTTATAACGATTAAATCAACAAAACAAGCAGAAATGGAATTGGTACAATAAAAAAAAATGAAGATGAAATTAAGATTGTAGAAAAGTATTAAAAGAAAAATCAGAGAATACGCTTTTTTTTTTTTAGGGCTGAAATACCTTGAATGTAACTAAGAACACAAACCCAGAAATGTGAAGGACGAAAATGAGAGAAACAAAATTAACGAAAACACCTTGATCAGAAAATTGAGCTCTGATACCACTTGACGTGAACCTTGATGAAATTAAGGCCACGATTTGTTTTCGGATCGTCTAATCAAGGTAACAAGAGGATAAGAACCCCGATTCAAAGAATCTCGGTTAGGATGAAATGAATGACGCCACAAACGGTGGTGAAAATCCGCTTGATGAGTCGAGTTTGAACGCCACAAGAATTTCTTGTTGGAAAATCTTGATAAGTTCTTGAGTCTAAGAGTGTAGAACTCACAACACACAATCTATTTCTGAATGCAAACTTAATTCCTTTACAATGCAATTATGGCTCCTTATATAGATAACCACTTGAGAGAAATACATTGTATTCAAACTTTGGAAAATGTAAAAACTATTAAATGATTGTTTAGGAAACAACAATGATGAAAACTGAGAAGAAAACTTGAAAAACTAAAAGTCTTGATTGGTAAACAACAATATTGACTAGGTAGTTGAATGGTGCGCGGATTACAATGCAAGTTTTGAAGTTGAACCTTGAAAACGCCATTTCCACTTGAGAAAAACGCCAAATTGACCAGAGAAGCTTCAGCCATGCATTTATTGAAAAATGCGCCAGAATGTATGTTGACAAAAAAATGGCGGAAATTTATGGCTGGAAGAGGGCTGAATAGTTGGGCTTGTTATTGGGCTGATCTTCAACTTTTCATCTTTGTATTTGGCCCAAACTTCTTGGATCAGCCCATGGAAGTTCTTCATGAATATTTTGACTCTTAATCTTTGGAATATATTGATTGAATGTTGTATTGGACATCTTAGTTTTGCTCCTTGATTCTCATCATTCTCTCCCGCTTGAAGAAGATTTGTCCTCAAATCTTGTTTGTTCTTGAATCCTATCATCAGTAGCAAGTTGCTCGATGGATCTTCAAGTACCTGCAAACGGAAAATAGAATCTCTTGGCAAAGGAAAGCTTAGTTCAACGGGACTTGAGTTAGCTTCCTTTCGTTGTTGAAGATCGTCTTCCACTTTGATTAGAGGACTCAGATTGTTCTTCATCTCTATTGTCTCTTCTTCGTCCACATTGTTCATATTGCTAGCTTCTTCGGTCGGTTGAGGTAGCTCTTGGTTTTGCGAAGAAGAAAAGAAATTTTTCAAGCATTCTTTAAGCTCCGCATGTAGCAACTTCTCTCGAGATTCTCGATGAATCTCACTTTTTTGAACATCAATCGGTTTCTCCTCTTGGTAATAACCATCGATACATTCGTTGTTTTGGAATTGAAACCTTTTATCCAAGTCTCGAAAGCGGTGAGAAAAAGTGTGTCGGTTTCTCATCAAAGCCTTCATTTCCTCCCATTTTTCGATAGGCCTCTTACCGTAAATTCGCCTACGTATCTTCAATTCTTGCCACCACTTAGCAGCATCTTCAATAAAGGTAGTGACGGCAAGTTTGACCTTTTCTTGTTCGGAGTAGAATTGTCCTTCGAACAGAAACTCCATCTTATCTTCCCACTTGATGTACTCCCTAAAACCACTTCGGCCATGAAAAGATGGAAGCTTCATATAGATGCTCCGATGATTTCCATAATCATGAACTTTATCTTTCTTAAACATTGTGCTGCAAAGTAAGGTTAAAATAATAGGACTTCAATCTCTCCGTCACGTGTTTACGCTCTAATATGGCCGCTCGTGTTTTCGCTCAAACTAGGCTTGTACCCTCTATTAGTCTCACCACTCTGCGTTTTTCCACTCAATACTCTTAGAACTTGATGTTTCAAGAACAGAACAAGATAATCACTGCAATTTACTCTTATAACGATTAAATCAACAAAACAAGCAGAAATGGAATTGGTACAATAAAAAAAAATGAAGATGAAATTAAGATTGTAGAAAAGTATTAAAAGAAAAATCAGAGAATACGCTTTTTTTTTTTTTGGGCTGAAATACCTTGAATGTAACTAAGAACACAAACCCAGAAATGTGAAGGACGAAAATGAGAGAAACAAAATTAACGAAAACACCTTGATCAGAAAATTGAGCTCTGATACCACTTGACGTGAACCTTGATGAAATTAAGGCCACGATTTGTTTTCGGATCGTCTAATCAAGGTAACAAGAGGATAAGAACCCCGATTCAAAGAATCTCGGTTAGGATGAAATGAATGACGCCACAAACGGTGGTGAAAATCCGCTTGATGAGTCGAGTTTGAACGCCACAAGAATTTCTTGTTGGAAAATCTTGATAAGTTCTTGAGTCTAAGAGTGTAGAACTCACAACACACAATCTATTTCTGAATGCAAACTTAATTCCTTTACAATGCAATTATGGCTCCTTATATAGATAACCACTTGAGAGAAATACATTGTATTCAAACTTTGGAAAATGTAAAAACTATTAAATGATTGTTTAGGAAACAACAATGATGAAAACTGAGAAGAAAACTTGAAAAACTAAAAGTCTTGATTGGTAAACAACAATATTGACTAGGTAGTTGAATGGTGCGCGGATTACAATGCAAGTTTTGAAGTTGAACCTTGAAAACGCCATTTCCACTTGAGAAAAACGCCAAATTGACCAGAGAAGCTTCAGCCATGCATTTATTGAAAAATGCGCCAGAATGTATGTTGACAAAAAAATGGCGGAAATTTATGGCTGGAAGAGGGCTGAATAGTTGGGCTTGTTATTGGGCTGATCTTCAACTTTTCATCTTTGTATTTGGCCCAAACTTCTTGGATCAGCCCATGGAAGTTCTTCATGAATATTTTGACTCTTAATCTTTGGAATATATTGATTGAATGTTGTATTGGACATCTTAGTTTTGCTCCTTGATTCTCATCATTCTCTCCCGCTTGAAGAAGATTTGTCCTCAAATCTTGTTTGTTCTTGAATCCTATCATCAGTAGCAAGTTGCTCGATGGATCTTCAAGTACCTGCAAACGGAAAATAGAATCTCTTGGCAAAGGAAAGCTTAGTTCAACGGGACTTGAGTTAGCTTCCTTTCGTTGTTGAAGATCGTCTTCCACTTTGATTAGAGGACTCAGATTGTTCTTCATCTCTATTGTCTCTTCTTCGTCCACATTGTTCATATTGCTAGCTTCTTCGGTCGGTTGAGGTAGCTCTTGGTTTTGCGAAGAAGAAAAGAAATTTTTCAAGCATTCTTTAAGCTCCGCATGTAGCAACTTCTCTCGAGATTCTCGATGAATCTCACTTTTTTGAACATCAATCGGTTTCTCCTCTTGGTAATAACCATCGATACATTCGTTGTTTTGGAATTGAAACCTTTTATCCAAGTCTCGAAAGCGGTGAGAAAAAGTGTGTCGGTTTCTCATCAAAGCCTTCATTTCCTCCCATTTTTCGATAGGCCTCTTACCGTAAATTCGCCTACGTATCTTCAATTCTTGCCACCACTTAGCAGCATCTTCAATAAAGGTAGTGACGGCAAGTTTGACCTTTTCTTGTTCGGAGTAGAATTGTCCTTCGAACAGAAACTCCATCTTATCTTCCCACTTGATGTACTCCCTAAAACCACTTCGGCCATGAAAAGATGGAAGCTTCATATAGATGCTCCGATGATTTCCATAATCATGAACTTTATCTTTCTTAAACATTGTGCTGCAAAGTAAGGTTAAAATAATAGGACTTCAATCTCTCCGTCACGTGTTTACGCTCTAATATGGCCGCTCGTGTTTTCGCTCAAACTAGGCTTGTACCCTCTATTAGTCTCACCACTCTGCGTTTTTCCACTCAATACTCTTAGAACTTGATGTTTCAAGAACAGAACAAGATAATCACTGCAATTTACTCTTATAACGATTAAATCAACGAAACAAGCAGAAATGGAATTGGTACAATAAAAAAAATGAAGATGAAATTAAGATTGTAGAAAAGTATTAAAAGAAAAATCAGAGAATACGCTTTTTTTTTTTTGGGGCTGAAATACCTTGAATGTAACTAAGAACACAAACCCAGAAATGTGAAGGACGAAAATGAGAGAAACAAAATTAACGAAAACACCTTGATCAGAAAATTGAGCTCTGATACCACTTGACGTGAACCTTGATGAAATTAAGGCCACGATTTGTTTTCGGATCGTCTAATCAAGGTAACAAGAGGATAAGAACCCCGATTCAAAGAATCTCGGTTAGGATGAAATGAATGACGCCACAAACGGTGGTGAAAATCCGCTTGATGAGTCGAGTTTGAACGCCACAAGAATTTCTTGTTGGAAAATCTTGATAAGTTCTTGAGTCTAAGAGTGTAGAACTCACAACACACAATCTATTTCTGAATGCAAACTTAATTCCTTTACAATGCAATTATGGCTCCTTATATAGATAACCACTTGAGAGAAATACATTGTATTCAAACTTTGGAAAATGTAAAAACTATTAAATGATTGTTTAGGAAACAACAATGATGAAAACTGAGAAGAAAACTTGAAAAACTAAAAGTCTTGATTGGTAAACAACAATATTGACTAGGTAGTTGAATGGTGCGCGGATTACAATGCAAGTTTTGAAGTTGAACCTTGAAAACGCCATTTCCACTTGAGAAAAACGCCAAATTGACCAGAGAAGCTTCAGCCATGCATTTATTGAAAAATGCGCCAGAATGTATGTTGACAAAAAAATGGCGGAAATTTATGGCTGGAAGAGGGCTGAATAGTTGGGCTTGTTATTGGGCTGATCTTCAACTTTTCATCTTTGTATTTGGCCCAAACTTCTTGGATCAGCCCATGGAAGTTCTTCATGAATATTTTGACTCTTAATCTTTGGAATATATTGATTGAATGTTGTATTGGACATCTTAGTTTTGCTCCTTGATTCTCATCATTCTCTCCCGCTTGAAGAAGATTTGTCCTCAAATCTTGTTTGTTCTTGAATCCTGATATGAACCCCGCGCGTTGTGCTCGTGATTCACGGTTTGTTTACGGATCGTCTACGGAATTAGGAACGATTGTGGATCGAATGGTGCTCGAACGATTGCGGAAAGTCCGTTCGATAAGCCGGGTGAACGCCACAAGATAAATTCTTGTGTCAACGAGATAAATTCTCTCCTATGTTCGTTGTCCAAGGTAAATCCTTTGGCACTTTGGTAAATCCGAGGTTAGTTCTTCGAAGAACTCAAGAGAAGAGAATGCTCTCAAAACACACAAGGTTTTCTGAATAATACGGTTGATTATTTTATTGATCAAAGTTGGCCTTTAAATAGGCTCGTAAGTTTTACAACCCTAAATAGACTTAAGAATTCGGAAATTACCCTAACTATTCGAAATTTACTAAAAATAACTAAGAAAACGCGTCAAAATAAAGTCTGCCGAAAATTAATCGCTTTGGCGATCGATCGGCTGGAACTGGGCGAACGATCGGCAGTGCGCGCGATCGATCGGCTAGAATCCCGCGATCGATCGGCGTTGCGTCTGTCCGTTTTGGCTCGATGCTGGCGATCGATCGGCTGAAACCTCGCGAACGATCGGCAACGCCTCTGCTCGATTTCTCGCTGGATGTCCAATTGTGGCGATCGTTCGGCTGAAAGTGGGCGAACGATCGGCGATGGCTCGGGTTCAAATTGCTAAAATTTACAATTAAATTCCGAAAACTACTAAAACAATTCTAACATGTTCCTAAACCAAACTTAAGCTATTTAACTTCTAATTACATAAAAATTGTCTTGAATTACTAGCTAAACTCTTAATGATGACTCGTCTCGGCTTGAATGACATGCACGAGTCTTTGTTGTTGCTCTCCTTTGATTGCTTCCTTCTTGGCAGCGTTGAGTTCTTGATCTTGAAGCTTTGTGATTAGGCTTCGGAGTTCTTCCTTGAATCGCTTGGCTCGAGCTCTCGTGACTGGACCCGTGGGCACGATGTATCGTTCACCAAGGGCTTGCGTAGTGACGTCCTCGTCATTCCCCTCGTCTTGAAAAGGATTTGCCCTCAAATCGTCACCTGCATCAAAAAGAGATAGATCAGAAACATTGAAAGTAGCACTGACATTGTACTCACCAGGTAGATCCAATTTGTAGGCATTGTCATTAATGCGCTCGAGAACTTGAAACGGTCCATCACCGCGGGGAAGCAACTTCGAGCGTCTTTGTTCAGGAAAACGCTCCTTTCGCATATGTAACCACACCCAATCGCCTGGTTCGAAGACTACTTTAGTCCGGCCCTTGTTGGCGTGTTTGGCGTATTGCTCAGTCCGCCTCTCAATATTGAGTCTTGCCGTCTCATGAATCTGCTTCACAAGCTCTGCTTTCTTTGCACCATCTAAATTCACACGCTCAGATATAGGTAAAGGTGATAAATCCAAAGGAGTAAGTGGATTAAACCCATAAACAATTTCAAACGGTGAGAATTTAGTAGAAGAATGAATTGAACGATTGTAAGCAAACTCAACATGTGGCAAACAATCTTCCCAAGTCTTTATATTTTTCTTAATTATTGCCCTCAACAAAGTAGACAAAGTCCTATTCACTACTTCAGTTTGACCATCTGTTTGTGGGTGACAAGTGGTTGAGAACAACAACTTAGTACCTAATTTACTCCAAAGGGTCTTCCAAAAGTAACTTAAGAACTTAGCATCTCTATCGGAAACGATCGTCCTAGGCATACCATGTAACCTAACAATCTCCCGAAAGAACAAATCTGCAACATGAGTAGCATCATCAGTTTTGTGACAAGGGATGAAATGTGCCATCTTAGAAAATCTATCCACCACTACATAGATTGAATCTCGACCCTTCTTAGTCCTTGGTAAACCTAGTACAAAATCCATGGAAATGTCTACCCAAGGTGCAGTGGGAATAGGAAGTGGTGTATACAAGCCATGTGCTTGGACTCGAGACTTGGCTTGTCTACAAGTGACACACCTAGAACATATTCGTTCTATATCTCTCTTGGATAATACCTAAAGTTTTGGCTACCCCAAAGTGTCCCATTAGGCCTCCACCATGTGCCTCCCTAACTAACAACTCTCTTAGTGAACTATGTGGCACACACAATTTACTCTTTCGAAACAAATACCCTTCATGCCTGTAATAGTCCCCAAAAGCAACTTTTTCACATGCCGAATACACTTCACTAAAATCTTGGTCTAATGGATATAAATCTTTAATTTGTTCAAAACCAAGTAGTTTAGCATCAAGAGTAGAAAGTAAGGTATACCTGCGAGAAAGGGCATCGCCGACCACATTCTCCTTACCTTGCTTGTATTTGATGACGTACGGAAATGGTTCGAGGAACTACATCCATTGCCCATGTCGCTTGTTGAGCTTGTGTTGCGCCTTCAGATGTTTAAGCGACTCATGGTCGGTGTGGACCACAAACTCCCGCGGCAAAAGATAGTGTTGCCACGTTTCCAACGCCCTTACCAATGCGTACATCTCCTTATCATAAGTAGGGTAATTGATGGGTCCCCCACTTAGTTTCTCGCTGAAGTACGCGATTGGCCTCTTGTCTTGCATGAGAACCGCTCCAATTCCCACGCCGGAAGCATCGCATTCAACTTCGAATGGTTTGTCGAAGTTTGGCAACGCTAGCAAAGGAGGATTGATCAACTTGTGCTTGATAGCTTGGAACGCCTCCTCTTGTGCACACCCCCAGTTGAAGCTCACATGTTTCTTCATAACATCGGTAAGCGGGGCTGCGACGGTGCTAAAGTCCTTCACGAAACGGCGATAGAATCCCGCTAGGCCATGAAAGCTTCGCACTTGTGCTGCATTTGTAGGTATGGGCCAATCTCTAATGGCTTGCACCTTCTCCTCAACCACCTGCACTCCTTTAGAACTTACAACAAAACCCAAGAAAACAACGTGATCGGTGCAAAAATGACACTTGTTAAAGTTAGCATATAATTTCTCACGTTGTAGAACAATAAAAACTTCTCTCAAATGTAAAACATGTTCCTCTAAGGTTTTGCTATAAATCAGAATATCATCAAAGTAAACCACCACAAACTTCCCTATGAACGGACGTAAGACATGGTTCATAAGTCGCATGAATGTACTAGGGGCGTTAGTTAAACCAAAAGGCATCACTAACCATTCATACAACCCATGTTTAGTTTTAAAAGCAGTTTTCCATTCATCTCCCTCTTTCATTCTAATTTGGTGGTATCCACTTTTTAAGTCAACTTTTGAGAAAATACATGCACCATGCAACTCATCTAACATGTCATCCAAACGAGGAATGGGAAAACGATACTTTACCGTGATGTTGTTGATTGCCCGGCAATCAACGCACATCCGTGAAGAACCATCCTTCTTTGGAACGAGTAACACCGGAACGGCGCATGGACTCATGCTTTCTCGAATGTACCCCTTCGCCAATAGCTCTTCGACTTGCCGTTGCAACTCCTTTGTCTCCTCCGGGTTGGTACGGTAAGCCGGCCTGTTTGGTAACGAGGCGCCGGGTACAAGGTCGATTTGGTGTTCAATGCCGCGGATTGGTGGTAATCCCGCGGGCATGTCTTCCACGACCACATCTTGAAATTCCTGCAAAAGAGCATCAATGGCACTAGGTAGAACCTTGCCACTAGAGTTAGTTAAAAGTGTAGCCTCCTTATACAAAAGTAAAATCATTGGCTTGTTTGTTAAGAAAGCTCTCCGCACTTCTCTTGCTCCCACAAAGAAATTCTTTTTTGAACACTCGTGTTTACCCTCACTTTTCTTTTGTGGACACTCTTGTTTTTCCCCACAACTCACTTTTTCACTCTTCTTTTGTATCTCTTTTGTTTTCTTTTGTCGCTCATTTTCTTTTTCTCTCATACTCTCTTTTTGTTTCACTCTATCTTGTTGTAGCTTCATTTGATCTTCATGAACTTGTTGCGGCGTCAAAGGTACAAGAGTGATGGTCCGGTTGTTTCGCATGAGTGAATACTTGTTGGTGTAGCCATCATGTACCACCCGTCGGTCGAATTGCCAAGGTCTCCCAAGAAGAATATGCCCCGCGTCCATGGGAGCAACATCACACAACACCTCGTCTTCATACTTTCCGATGCGAAACGAAACTAACACCTGTCGAGTAACCCGAATTTCGCCCCCATCATTGAACCATTGAAGCTTGTACGGGCGAGGGTGATTAGTCATTGGAAGTCCGAGTTTATTGACCATTGTGGTGCTTGCGACATT
Organism: Boehmeria nivea var. tenacissima; assembly: GCA_018132145.1. NCBI lineage: Eukaryota > Viridiplantae > Streptophyta > Magnoliopsida > Rosales > Urticaceae > Boehmeria > Boehmeria nivea. Next base: position 1,286,822 of record CM030880.1, read on the forward strand.
CGTACAGCTACCGCCATCGATAATCATGCTACAAATCTTATCACGGACTTGACATCGTGTATGGAAGATATTCTCCCGTTGTTCATCGTCAACTTCCTCCTTAGCATGCACGTTTAAAGCTCGTCGTGCAACTAATGTGACGGTTGTACTTACTGCAGCTTCGTCATCCGAGACGTCGTCCAAAGGTGGCATGGCATCATCATCCTCGTCTCCTTCACTTACTATTTCTCCATTGTCTAGAAGTACCATACTCCTCTTGTTCGGACAATTGGTAGATATGTGCCCCAAACCTTGACATTTGTAGCACTTTATGTCCCGACTACGTGTTGTTGAAGCCTCGGGCTTGCTTGTCGCTTGTGAGGTTGAAGAAGTTGGCTTGGATTCGAACTTGGGTTTTCCTCCTTGTTTGTCGTCTTTGGGAAACGGCTTCTTCCAACTTGATTGCTCCGGATAGCGAGTAAATCGTGCACTACCCCTCGTCTTGAGTTGCCGCTCTATCTTGATTGCCATGTGTAACATGTCCTCCATCTCCACATAGTGTTGCAACTCAACTTGATTAGCAATCTCAACATTCAAACCCGCCAAGAATCTCGCCATAGTAGCCTCTCGATCTGATGAGGACAAGGCTTCGCTCAACCTAACAGATGGGCCGGAAGTGCAAGGTCCAATTACAAGAGCACGGGCCAAGAAATTCAAGGAAGAACTCAACCTTTTCATCACCAAAATATTCAAGGAGAACTTGTCACCAAATGAAGAAATGAAGATAGTGAATGTCATTGGAGCCTCTTATGAAAACTAGGGCCCAAAAAGAAGTTGATTTACTAAGTTTGGGCTGGTTCAAGCCAAATGGGGTCCAATGAAAATTCAATTCAGCCTAATGAAGTCCAAGTCCATCAAAAGACTTTCTAGGCAGAATACAAGGCATATGGACGTGCTCAGCCTGAAGAATGAAGGAAATCTGATCCCATGATGTTAATGCTCTACATTGAATGTAAAATAAGTGTGTGAGACCTTTAGTATTGATATGGCGTGTTTAATAGCAGAAACTGGTCATTAGTGTGTGTTTAATCAGTTTTTGATTCCTTCAATGGCATTTATTTAGTCTTTTACGTTTTTCTTTAAGTTAGTGGGTTTTGATTGTGTGTTAGTGGGTTTTAAATGAGTCTATTTGTATGCCTAGCATGAAGGGCTGTTCATGCCTATGAATACTTCTGAAACTCAATGAAAAGGAATCCAGAATTTTATCAAAGTGAGAGTATTTTCTCTTGAGTTCTTTGAAGAACTTTTATCGAACTTATCAAGGAATCACCTTGTGGCGTTCAACCCGACTTATCAAACGGTCTCTTCCGCAACCGTTTGTGGCGTCCAGCAAACCATCGACTTATCAACGGAAATTCCAGAACCGTTGTGGCGTCAATTCACTCCATCGTAGTTGAGTTACGAGTTCAATCGAGCACGTGACGGAACCTTTACCCCTATCAAAAAAAACCTGTTTGAATCCCTCGATCCAATTTTCCGCAACGATCCCTGATTTTCGTTGTTCGCGTGACGAAGATCATATCACGATCCTCCTCAACATTGGCTCTAATCATAGCCACCTCCATCTCACGGTGATACTCCTCTACACTCCTTCCACCTTGCCTAAGCTGTTGAAGCTTCTTGTACAATTCACGATAATAGTGGCGAGGAACAAATCGCTTCTTCATAACCGCCTTCATCTCGTCCCACGTAGTTATGGGCCTCTCTCCGGCTCGCCGTCTACTTGTGACCAACTGATCCCACCATACTACCGCATAGTCGGTGAACTCGGCGGCGGCAAGCTTTACCTTCTTATCGTCGGTATAGTTGTGGCATTCGAAGACAAATTGTGCCTTCGTCTCCCACTCAAAATAGGCCTCGGGGTCACTCTTCCCCTGGAATGACGGCACCTTCAACTTGATACCCCCAATATTCCCATCTTCCCGATTCCTATCTCCTCTACCCCCTTGAAACCTTCGAGCATTACCCCCATATCCTCCAATTGCTTCCTCTTCAAAAGCATTCCCCACAAACGGGTCAAATTCCTCCTCAACGTCTCTTCGATGAACCCGTTCTCTCCGAGCTTCATTGTAGACTTGTGGTTGAGGCGCTTGATGGGCGTTCTCGACTCTTTCGAGCCTTTCGCGCACGTCGTTAAAGCTCGTAGTCATTCGCCTCATCTCCCCTAACAATGCCTCCATTGTTAATTTCTGGTCCATCCCTCCTTGTTCCTCCTCACTACTTTGACTAGACATATTTGCTGCAAAACAAGGTTAGATAACAGAAAATAGAACCTCACCAAATCACTCCCTTACGTGTTTCGCTCCAAATATAACTCAATCACTCGTGTATAAGATTAATTGGCTTTTACCCTCTGTTAAACTCACACACTCTGCCTTTTACCACTCGTTCAATCCTCTTTCGGTTCTTATCGAACTAACCACGTCCACAAGAACACTCGAGTAGCAATTCACAAGACTCACCAAAGAACTCAACACAACGATTCGAGAAAAATTGAAACTCAATCCAACAATGATTTAATGAGATAACGACTAAGGCTATTTTTTTTTTTTTTTTATAATATGGTGGTGGCGTTTTTTTTTTTTTTTTTTTTTTTTTTTTTTTTGTGATAGGCGTCAATGAGGAATTAACGCCGACAAAGAAAGACTCGATACTAAACGAAGAAGAAGAAGAAGCACGACACCACTAGATTGATTGGAACCGAATTTTTTTTTTTTTTTTTGACTCTAAGAAAATTCGCAAAAACAAGAAATTAAAGGGATAGGCAAACCTAATTCGTAGAAACTGTGCTCTGATACCAACTGATATGAACCCCGCGCGTTGTGCTCGTGATTCATGGTTTGTTTACGGATCGTCTACGGAATTAGGAACGATTGTGGATCGAATGGTGCTCGAACGATTGCGGAAAGTCCGTTCGATAAGCCGGGTGAACGCCACAAGATAAATTCTTGTGTCAACGAGATAAATTCTCGCCTATGTTCGTTGTCCAAGGTAAATCCTTTGGCACTTTGATAAATCCGAGGTTAGTTCTTCGAAGAACTCAAGAGAAGAGAATGCTCTCAAAACACACAAGGTTTTCTGAATAATACGGCTGATTATTTTATTGATCAAAGTTGGCCTTTAAATAGGCTCGTAAGTTTTACAACCCTAAATAGACTTAAGAATTCGGAAATTACCCTAACTATTCGAAATTTACTAAAAATAACTAAGAAAACGCGTCAAAATAAAGTATGCCGAAAATTAATCGCTTTGGCGATCGATCGGCTGGAACTGGGCGAACGATCGGCAGTGCGCGCGATCGATCGGCTAGAATCCCACGATCGATCGGCGTTGCGTCTGTCCGTTTTGGCTCGATGCTGGCGATCGATCGGCTGAAACCTCGCGAACGATCGGCAACGCCTCTGCTCGATTTCTCGCTGGATGTCCAATTGTGGCGATCGTTCGGCTGAAAGTGGGCGAACGATCGGCGATGGCTCGGGTTCAAATTGCTAAAATTTACAATTAAATTCTGAAAACTACTAAAACAATTCTAACATGTTCCTAAACCAAACTTAAGCTATTTAACTTCTAATTACATAAAAATTGTCTTGAATTACTAGCTAAACTCTTAATGATGACTCGTCTCGGCTTGAATGACATGCACGAGTCTTTGTTGTTGCTCTCCTTTGATTGCTTCCTTCTCGGCAGCGTCGAGTTCTTGATCTTGAAGCTTTGTGATTAGGCTTCGGAGTTCTTCCTTGAATCGCTTGGCTCGAGCTCTCGTGACTGGACCCGTGGGCACGATGTATCGTTCACCAAGGGCTTGCGTAGTGACGTCCTCGTCAAATCCTATCATCAGTAGCAAGTTGCTCGATGGATCTTCAAGTACCTGCAAACGGAAAATAGAATCTCTTGGCAAAGGAAAGCTTAGTTCAACAGGACTTGAGTTAGCTTCCTTTCGTTGTTGAAGATCGTCTTCCACTTTGATTAGAGGACTCAGATTGTTCTTCATCTCTATTGTCTCTTCTTCGTCCACATTGTTCATATTGCTAGCTTCTTCGATCGGTTGAGGTAGCTCTTGGTTTTGCGAAGAAGAAAAGAAATTTTTCAAGCATTCTTTAAGCTTCGCATGTAGCAACTTCTCTCGAGATTCTCGATGAATCTCACTTTTTTGAACATCAATCGGTTTCTCCTCTTGGTAATAACCATCGATACATTCGTTGTTTTGGAATTGAAACCTTTTATCCGAGTCTCGAAAGCGGTGAGAAAAAGTGTGTCGGTTTCTCATCAAAGCCTTCATTTCCTCCCATTTTTCGATAGGCCTCTTACCGTAAATTCGCCTACGTATCTTCAATTCTTGCCACCACTTAGCTGCATCTTCAATAAAGGTAGTGACGGCAAGTTTGACCTTTTCTTGTTCGGAGTAGAATTGTCCTTCGAACAGAAACTCCATCTTATCTTCCCACTTGATGTACTCCCTAAAACCACTTCGGCCATGAAAAGATGGAAGCTTCATATAGATGCTCCGATGATTTCCATAATCATGAACTTTATCTTTCTTAAACATTGTGCTGCAAAGTAAGGTTAAAATAATAGGACTTCAATCTCTCCGTCACGTGTTTACGCTCTAATATGGCCGCTCGTGTTTTCGCTCAAACTAGGCTTGTACCCTCTATTAGTCTCACCACTCTGCGTTTTTCCACTCAATGCACATAGAACTTGATGTTTCAAGAACAGAACAAGATAATCACTGCAATTTACTCTTATAACGATTAAATCAACAAAACAAGCAGAAATGGAATTGGTACAATAAAAAAAAATGAAGATGAAATTAAGATTGTAGAAAAGTATTAAAAGAAAAATCAGAGAATACTATTTTTTTTTTTTTGGGGCTGAAATACCTTGAATGTAACTAAGAACACAAACCCAGAAATGTGAAGGACAAAAATGAGAGAAACAAAATTAACGAAAACACCTTGATCAGAAAATTGAGCTCTGATACCACTTGACGTGAACCTTGATGAAATTAAGGCCACGATTTGTTTTCGGATCGTCTAATCAAGGTAACAAGAGGATAAGAACCCCGATTAAAAGAATCTCGGTTAGGATGAAATGAATGACGCCACAAACGGTGGTGAAAATCCGCTTGATGAGTCGAGTTTGAACGCCACAAGAATTTCTTGTTGGAAAATCTTGATAAGTTCTTGAGTCTGAGAGTGTAGAACTCACAACACACAATCTATTTCTGAATGCAAACTTAATTCCTTTACAATGCAATTATGGCTCCTTATATAGATAACCACTTGAGAGAAATACATTGTATCCAAACTTTGGAAAATGTAAAAACTATTAAATGATTGTTTAGGAAACAACAATGATGAAAACTGAGAAGAAAACTTGAAAAACTAAAAGTCTCGATTGGTAAACAACAATATTGACTATGTAGTTGAATGGTGCGCGGATTACAATGCAAGTTTTGAAGTTGAACCTTGAAAACGCCATTTCCACTTGAGAAAAACGCCAAATTGACCAGAGAAGCTTCAGCCATGCATTTATTGAAAAATGCGCCAGAATGTATGTTCACAAAAAAAATGGCGGAAATTTATGGGTGGAAGAGGGCTGAATAGTTGGGCTTGTTATTGGGCTGATCTTCAACTTTTCATCATTGTATTTGGCCCAAACTTCTTGGATCAGGCCATGGAAGTTCTTCATGAATATTTTGACTCTTAATCTTTGGAATATATTGATTGAATGTTGTATTGGACATCTTAGTTTTGCTCCTTGATTCTCATCATTCTCTCCCGCTTGAAGAAGATTTGTACTCAAATCTTGTTTGTTCTTGAATCCTATCATCAGTAGCAAGTTGCTCGATGGATCTTCAAGTACCTGCAAACGGAAAATAGAATCTCTTGGCAAAGGAAAGCTTAGTTCAACAGGACTTGAGTTAGCTTCCTTTCGTTGTTGAAGATCGTCTTCCACTTTGATTAGAGGACTCAGATTGTTCTTCATCTCTATTGTCTCTTCTTCGTCCACATTGTTCATATTGCTAGCTTCTTCGATCGGTTGAGGTAGCTCTTGGTTTTGCGAAGAAGAAAAGAAATTTTTCAAGCATTCTTTAAGCTCCGCATGTAGCAACTTCTCTCGAGATTCTCGATGAATCTCACTTTTTTGAACATCAATCGGTTTCTCCTCTTGGTAATAACCATCGATACATTCGTTGTTTTGGAATTGAAACCTTTTATCCGAGTCTCGAAAGCGGTGAGAAAAAGTGTGTCGGTTTCTCATCAAAGCCTTCATTTCCTCCCATTTTTCGATAGGCCTCTTACCGTAAATTCGCCTACGTATCTTCAATTCTTGCCACCACTTAGCTGCATCTTCAATAAAGGTAGTGACGGCAAGTTTGACCTTTTCTTGTTCGGAGTAGAATTGTCCTTCGAACAGAAACTCCATCTTATCTTCCCACTTGATGTACTCCCTAAAACCACTTCGGCCATGAAAAGATGGAAGCTTCATATAGATGCTCCGATGATTTCCATAATCATGAACTTTATCTTTCTTAAACATTGTGCTGCAAAGTAAGGTTAAAATAATAGGACTTCAATCTCTCCGTCACGTGTTTACGCTCTAATATGGCCGCTCGTGTTTTCGCTCAAACTAGGCTTGTACCCTCTATTAGTCTCACCACTCTGCGTTTTTCCACTCAATGCACATAGAACTTGATGTTTCAAGAACAGAACAAGATAATCACTGCAATTTACTCTTATAACGATTAAATCAACAAAACAAGCAGAAATGGAATTGGTACAATAAAAAAAAATGAAGATGAAATTAAGATTGTAGAAAAGTATTAAAAGAAAAATCAGAGAATACTATTTTTTTTTTTTTTGGGGCTGAAATACCTTGAATGTAACTAAGAACACAAACCCAGAAATGTGAAGGACAAAAATGAGAGAAACAAAATTAACGAAAACACCTTGATCAGAAAATTGAGCTCTGATACCACTTGACGTGAACCTTGATGAAATTAAGGCCACGATTTGTTTTCGGATCGTCTAATCAAGGTAACAAGAGGATAAGAACCCCGATTAAAAGAATCTCGGTTAGGATGAAATGAATGACGCCACAAACGGTGGTGAAAATCCGCTTGATGAGTCGAGTTTGAACGCCACAAGAATTTCTTGTTGGAAAATCTTGATAAGTTCTTGAGTCTGAGAGTGTAGAACTCACAACACACAATCTATTTCTGAATGCAAACTTAATTCCTTTACAATGCAATTATGGCTCCTTATATAGATAACCACTTGAGAGAAATACATTGTATCCAAACTTTGGAAAATGTAAAAACTATTAAATGATTGTTTAGGAAACAACAATGATGAAAACTGAGAAGAAAACTTGAAAAACTAAAAGTCTCGATTGGTAAACAACAATATTGACTATGTAGTTGAATGGTGCGCGGATTACAATGCAAGTTTTGAAGTTGAACCTTGAAAACGCCATTTCCACTTGAGAAAAACGCCAAATTGACCAGAGAAGCTTCAGCCATGCATTTATTGAAAAATGCGCCAGAATGTATGTTCACAAAAAAAATGGCGGAAATTTATGGGTGGAAGAGGGCTGAATAGTTGGGCTTGTTATTGGGCTGATCTTCAACTTTTCATCATTGTATTTGGCCCAAACTTCTTGGATCAGGCCATGGAAGTTCTTCATGAATATTTTGACTCTTAATCTTTGGAATATATTGATTGAATGTTGTATTGGACATCTTAGTTTTGCTCCTTGATTCTCATCATTCTCTCCCGCTTGAAGAAGATTTGTACTCAAATCTTGTTTGTTCTTGAATCCTATCATCAGTAGCAAGTTGCTCGATGGATCTTCAAGTACCTGCAAACGGAAAATAGAATCTCTTGGCAAAGGAAAGCTTAGTTCAACAGGACTTGAGTTAGCTTCCTTTCGTTGTTGAAGATCGTCTTCCACTTTGATTAGAGGACTCAGATTGTTCTTCATCTCTATTGTCTCTTCTTCGTCCACATTGTTCATATTGCTAGCTTCTTCGATCGGTTGAGGTAGCTCTTGGTTTTGCGAAGAAGAAAAGAAATTTTTCAAGCATTCTTTAAGCTCCGCATGTAGCAACTTCTCTCGAGATTCTCGATGAATCTCACTTTTTTGAACATCAATCGGTTTCTCCTCTTGGTAATAACCATCGATACATTCGTTGTTTTGGAATTGAAACCTTTTATCCGAGTCTCGAAAGCGGTGAGAAAAAGTGTGTCGGTTTCTCATCAAAGCCTTCATTTCCTCCCATTTTTCGATAGGCCTCTTACCGTAAATTCGCCTACGTATCTTCAATTCTTGCCACCACTTAGCTGCATCTTCAATAAAGGTAGTGACGGCAAGTTTGACCTTTTCTTGTTCGGAGTAGAATTGTCCTTCGAACAGAAACTCCATCTTATCTTCCCACTTGATGTACTCCCTAAAACCACTTCGGCCATGAAAAGATGGAAGCTTCATATAGATGCTCCGATGATTTCCATAATCATGAACTTTATCTTTCTTAAACATTGTGCTGCAAAGTAAGGTTAAAATAATAGGACTTCAATCTCTCCGTCACGTGTTTACGCTCTAATATGGCCGCTCGTGTTTTCGCTCAAACTAGGCTTGTACCCTCTATTAGTCTCACCACTCTGCGTTTTTCCACTCAATGCACATAGAACTTGATGTTTCAAGAACAGAACAAGATAATCACTGCAATTTACTCTTATAACGATTAAATCAACAAAACAAGCAGAAATGGAATTGGTACAATAAAAAAAAATGAAGATGAAATTAAGATTGTAGAAAAGTATTAAAAGAAAAATCAGAGAATACTATTTTTTTTTTTTTTGGGGCTGAAATACCTTGAATGTAACTAAGAACACAAACCCAGAAATGTGAAGGACAAAAATGAGAGAAACAAAATTAACGAAAACACCTTGATCAGAAAATTGAGCTCTGATACCACTTGACGTGAACCTTGATGAAATTAAGGCCACGATTTGTTTTCGGATCGTCTAATCAAGGTAACAAGAGGATAAGAACCCCGATTAAAAGAATCTCGGTTAGGATGAAATGAATGACGCCACAAACGGTGGTGAAAATCCGCTTGATGAGTCGAGTTTGAACGCCACAAGAATTTCTTGTTGGAAAATCTTGATAAGTTCTTGAGTCTGAGAGTGTAGAACTCACAACACACAATCTATTTCTGAATGCAAACTTAATTCCTTTACAATGCAATTATGGCTCCTTATATAGATAACCACTTGAGAGAAATACATTGTATCCAAACTTTGGAAAATGTAAAAACTATTAAATGATTGTTTAGGAAACAACAATGATGAAAACTGAGAAGAAAACTTGAAAAACTAAAAGTCTCGATTGGTAAACAACAATATTGACTATGTAGTTGAATGGTGCGCGGATTACAATGCAAGTTTTGAAGTTGAACCTTGAAAACGCCATTTCCACTTGAGAAAAACGCCAAATTGACCAGAGAAGCTTCAGCCATGCATTTATTGAAAAATGCGCCAGAATGTATGTTCACAAAAAAAATGGCGGAAATTTATGGGTGGAAGAGGGCTGAATAGTTGGGCTTGTTATTGGGCTGATCTTCAACTTTTCATCATTGTATTTGGCCCAAACTTCTTGGATCAGGCCATGGAAGTTCTTCATGAATATTTTGACTCTTAATCTTTGGAATATATTGATTGAATGTTGTATTGGACATCTTAGTTTTGCTCCTTGATTCTCATCATTCTCTCCCGCTTGAAGAAGATTTGTACTCAAATCTTGTTTGTTCTTGAATCCTATCATCAGTAGCAAGTTGCTCGATGGATCTTCAAGTACCTGCAAACGGAAAATAGAATCTCTTGGCAAAGGAAAGCTTAGTTCAACAGGACTTGAGTTAGCTTCCTTTCGTTGTTGAAGATCGTCTTCCACTTTGATTAGAGGACTCAGATTGTTCTTCATCTCTATTGTCTCTTCTTCGTCCACATTGTTCATATTGCTAGCTTCTTCGATCGGTTGAGGTAGCTCTTGGTTTTGCGAAGAAGAAAAGAAATTTTTCAAGCATTCTTTAAGCTCCGCATGTAGCAACTTCTCTCGAGATTCTCGATGAATCTCACTTTTTTGAACATCAATCGGTTTCTCCTCTTGGTAATAACCATCGATACATTCGTTGTTTTGGAATTGAAACCTTTTATCCGAGTCTCGAAAGCGGTGAGAAAAAGTGTGTCGGTTTCTCATCAAAGCCTTCATTTCCTCCCATTTTTCGATAGGCCTCTTACCGTAAATTCGCCTACGTATCTTCAATTCTTGCCACCACTTAGCTGCATCTTCAATAAAGGTAGTGACGGCAAGTTTGACCTTTTCTTGTTCGGAGTAGAATTGTCCTTCGAACAGAAACTCCATCTTATCTTCCCACTTGATGTACTCCCTAAAACCACTTCGGCCATGAAAAGATGGAAGCTTCATATAGATGCTCCGATGATTTCCATAATCATGAACTTTATCTTTCTTAAACATTGTGCTGCAAAGTAAGGTTAAAATAATAGGACTTCAATCTCTCCGTCACGTGTTTACGCTCTAATATGGCCGCTCGTGTTTTCGCTCAAACTAGGCTTGTACCCTCTATTAGTCTCACCACTCTGCGTTTTTCCACTCAATGCACATAGAACTTGATGTTTCAAGAACAGAACAAGATAATCACTGCAATTTACTCTTATAACGATTAAATCAACAAAACAAGCAGAAATGGAATTGGTACAATAAAAAAAAATGAAGATGAAATTAAGATTGTAGAAAAGTATTAAAAGAAAAATCAGAGAATACTATTTTTTTTTTTTTTGGGGCTGAAATACCTTGAATGTAACTAAGAACACAAACCCAGAAATGTGAAGGACAAAAATGAGAGAAACAAAATTAACGAAAACACCTTGATCAGAAAATTGAGCTCTGATACCACTTGACGTGAACCTTGATGAAATTAAGGCCACGATTTGTTTTCGGATCGTCTAATCAAGGTAACAAGAGGATAAGAACCCCGATTAAAAGAATCTCGGTTAGGATGAAATGAATGACGCCACAAACGGTGGTGAAAATCCGCTTGATGAGTCGAGTTTGAACGCCACAAGAATTTCTTGTTGGAAAATCTTGATAAGTTCTTGAGTCTGAGAGTGTAGAACTCACAACACACAATCTATTTCTGAATGCAAACTTAATTCCTTTACAATGCAATTATGGCTCCTTATATAGATAACCACTTGAGAGAAATACATTGTATCCAAACTTTGGAAAATGTAAAAACTATTAAATGATTGTTTAGGAAACAACAATGATGAAAACTGAGAAGAAAACTTGAAAAACTAAAAGTCTCGATTGGTAAACAACAATATTGACTATGTAGTTGAATGGTGCGCGGATTACAATGCAAGTTTTGAAGTTGAACCTTGAAAACGCCATTTCCACTTGAGAAAAACGCCAAATTGACCAGAGAAGCTTCAGCCATGCATTTATTGAAAAATGCGCCAGAATGTATGTTCACAAAAAAAATGGCGGAAATTTATGGGTGGAAGAGGGCTGAATAGTTGGGCTTGTTATTGGGCTGATCTTCAACTTTTCATCATTGTATTTGGCCCAAACTTCTTGGATCAGGCCATGGAAGTTCTTCATGAATATTTTGACTCTTAATCTTTGGAATATATTGATTGAATGTTGTATTGGACATCTTAGTTTTGCTCCTTGATTCTCATCATTCTCTCCCGCTTGAAGAAGATTTGTACTCAAATCTTGTTTGTTCTTGAATCCTATCATCAGTAGCAAGTTGCTCGATGGATCTTCAAGTACCTGCAAACGGAAAATAGAATCTCTTGGCAAAGGAAAGCTTAGTTCAACAGGACTTGAGTTAGCTTCCTTTCGTTGTTGAAGATCGTCTTCCACTTTGATTAGAGGACTCAGATTGTTCTTCATCTCTATTGTCTCTTCTTCGTCCACATTGTTCATATTGCTAGCTTCTTCGATCGGTTGAGGTAGCTCTTGGTTTTGCGAAGAAGAAAAGAAATTTTTCAAGCATTCTTTAAGCTCCGCATGTAGCAACTTCTCTCGAGATTCTCGATGAATCTCACTTTTTTGAACATCAATCGGTTTCTCCTCTTGGTAATAACCATCGATACATTCGTTGTTTTGGAATTGAAACCTTTTATCCGAGTCTCGAAAGCGGTGAGAAAAAGTGTGTCGGTTTCTCATCAAAGCCTTCATTTCCTCCCATTTTTCGATAGGCCTCTTACCGTAAATTCGCCTACGTATCTTCAATTCTTGCCACCACTTAGCTGCATCTTCAATAAAGGTAGTGACGGCAAGTTTGACCTTTTCTTGTTCGGAGTAGAATTGTCCTTCGAACAGAAACTCCATCTTATCTTCCCACTTGATGTACTCCCTAAAACCACTTCGGCCATGAAAAGATGGAAGCTTCATATAGATGCTCCGATGATTTCCATAATCATGAACTTTATCTTTCTTAAACATTGTGCTGCAAAGTAAGGTTAAAATAATAGGACTTCAATCTCTCCGTCACGTGTTTACGCTCTAATATGGCCGCTCGTGTTTTCGCTCAAACTAGGCTTGTACCCTCTATTAGTCTCACCACTCTGCGTTTTTCCACTCAATGCACATAGAACTTGATGTTTCAAGAACAGAACAAGATAATCACTGCAATTTACTCTTATAACGATTAAATCAACAAAACAAGCAGAAATGGAATTGGTACAATAAAAAAAAATGAAGATGAAATTAAGATTGTAGAAAAGTATTAAAAGAAAAATCAGAGAATACTATTTTTTTTTTTTTTGGGGCTGAAATACCTTGAATGTAACTAAGAACACAAACCCAGAAATGTGAAGGACAAAAATGAGAGAAACAAAATTAACGAAAACACCTTGATCAGAAAATTGAGCTCTGATACCACTTGACGTGAACCTTGATGAAATTAAGGCCACGATTTGTTTTCGGATCGTCTAATCAAGGTAACAAGAGGATAAGAACCCCGATTAAAAGAATCTCGGTTAGGATGAAATGAATGACGCCACAAACGGTGGTGAAAATCCGCTTGATGAGTCGAGTTTGAACGCCACAAGAATTTCTTGTTGGAAAATCTTGATAAGTTCTTGAGTCTGAGAGTGTAGAACTCACAACACACAATCTATTTCTGAATGCAAACTTAATTCCTTTACAATGCAATTATGGCTCCTTATATAGATAACCACTTGAGAGAAATACATTGTATCCAAACTTTGGAAAATGTAAAAACTATTAAATGATTGTTTAGGAAACAACAATGATGAAAACTGAGAAGAAAACTTGAAAAACTAAAAGTCTCGATTGGTAAACAACAATATTGACTATGTAGTTGAATGGTGCGCGGATTACAATGCAAGTTTTGAAGTTGAACCTTGAAAACGCCATTTCCACTTGAGAAAAACGCCAAATTGACCAGAGAAGCTTCAGCCATGCATTTATTGAAAAATGCGCCAGAATGTATGTTCACAAAAAAAATGGCGGAAATTTATGGGTGGAAGAGGGCTGAATAGTTGGGCTTGTTATTGGGCTGATCTTCAACTTTTCATCATTGTATTTGGCCCAAACTTCTTGGATCAGGCCATGGAAGTTCTTCATGAATATTTTGACTCTTAATCTTTGGAATATATTGATTGAATGTTGTATTGGACATCTTAGTTTTGCTCCTTGATTCTCATCATTCTCTCCCGCTTGAAGAAGATTTGTACTCAAATCTTGTTTGTTCTTGAATCCTATCATCAGTAGCAAGTTGCTCGATGGATCTTCAAGTACCTGCAAACGGAAAATAGAATCTCTTGGCAAAGGAAAGCTTAGTTCAACAGGACTTGAGTTAGCTTCCTTTCGTTGTTGAAGATCGTCTTCCACTTTGATTAGAGGACTCAGATTGTTCTTCATCTCTATTGTCTCTTCTTCGTCCACATTGTTCATATTGCTAGCTTCTTCGATCGGTTGAGGTAGCTCTTGGTTTTGCGAAGAAGAAAAGAAATTTTTCAAGCATTCTTTAAGCTCCGCATGTAGCAACTTCTCTCGAGATTCTCGATGAATCTCACTTTTTTTAACATCAATCGGTTTCTCCTCTTGGTAATAACCATCGATACATTCGTTGTTTTGGAATTGAAACCTTTTATCCGAGTCTCGAAAGCGGTGAGAAAAAGTGTGTCGGTTTCTCATCAAAGCCTTCATTTCCTCCCATTTTTCGATAGGCCTCTTACCGTAAATTCGCCTACGTATCTTCAATTCTTGCCACCACTTAGCTGCATCTTCAATAAAGGTAGTGACGGCAAGTTTGACCTTTTCTTGTTCGGAGTAGAATTGTCCTTCGAACAGAAACTCCATCTTATCTTCCCACTTGATGTACTCCCTAAAACCACTTCGGCCATGAAAAGATGGAAGCTTCATATAGATGCTCCGATGATTTCCATAATCATGAACTTTATCTTTCTTAAACATTGTGCTGCAAAGTAAGGTTAAAATAATAGGACTTCAATCTCTCCGTCACGTGTTTACGCTCTAATATGGCCGCTCGTGTTTTCGCTCAAACTAGGCTTGTACCCTCTATTAGTCTCACCACTCTGCGTTTTTCCACTCAATGCACATAGAACTTGATGTTTCAAGAACAGAACAAGATAATCACTGCAATTTACTCTTATAACGATTAAATCAACAAAACAAGCAGAAATGGAATTGGTACAATAAAAAAAAATGAAGATGAAATTAAGATTGTAGAAAAGTATTAAAAGAAAAATCAGAGAATACTATTTTTTTTTTTTTGGGGCTGAAATACCTTGAATGTAACTAAGAACACAAACCCAGAAATGTGAAGGACAAAAATGAGAGAAACAAAATTAACGAAAACACCTTGATCAGAAAATTGAGCTCTGATACCACTTGACGTGAACCTTGATGAAATTAAGGCCACGATTTGTTATCGGATCGTCTAATCAAGGTAACAAGAGGATAAGAACCCCGATTAAAAGAATCTCGGTTAGGATGAAATGAATGACGCCACAAACGGTGGTGAAAATCCGCTTGATGAGTCGAGTTTGAACGCCACAAGAATTTCTTGTTGGAAAATCTTGATAAGTTCTTGAGTCTGAGAGTGTAGAACTCACAACACACAATCTATTTCTGAATGCAAACTTAATTCCTTTACAATGCAATTATGGCTCCTTATATAGATAACCACTTGAGAGAAATACATTGTATCCAAACTTTGGAAAATGTAAAAACTATTAAATGATTGTTTAGGAAACAACAATGATGAAAACTGAGAAGAAAACTTGAAAAACTAAAAGTCTCGATTGGTAAACAACAATATTGACTATGTAGTTGAATGGTGCGCGGATTACAATGCAAGTTTTGAAGTTGAACCTTGAAAACGCCATTTCCACTTGAGAAAAACGCCAAATTGACCAGAGAAGCTTCAGCCATGCATTTATTGAAAAATGCGCCAGAATGTATGTTCACAAAAAAAATGGCGGAAATTTATGGGTGGAAGAGGGCTGAATAGTTGGGCTTGTTATTGGGCTGATCTTCAACTTTTCATCATTGTATTTGGCCCAAACTTCTTGGATCAGGCCATGGAAGTTCTTCATGAATATTTTGACTCTTAATCTTTGGAATATATTGATTGAATGTTGTATTGGACATCTTAGTTTTGCTCCTTGATTCTCATCATTCTCTCCCGCTTGAAGAAGATTTGTACTCAAATCTTGTTTGTTCTTGAATCCTATCATCAGTAGCAAGTTGCTCGATGGATCTTCAAGTACCTGCAAACGGAAAATAGAATCTCTTGGCAAAGGAAAGCTTAGTTCAACAGGACTTGAGTTAGCTTCCTTTCGTTGTTGAAGATCGTCTTCCACTTTGATTAGAGGACTCAGATTGTTCTTCATCTCTATTGTCTCTTCTTCGTCCACATTGTTCATATTGCTAGCTTCTTCGATCGGTTGAGGTAGCTCTTGGTTTTGCGAAGAAGAAAAGAAATTTTTCAAGCATTCTTTAAGCTCCGCATGTAGCAACTTCTCTCGAGATTCTCGATGAATCTCACTTTTTTTAACATCAATCGGTTTCTCCTCTTGGTAATAACCATCGATACATTCGTTGTTTTGGAATTGAAACCTTTTATCCGAGTCTCGAAAGCGGTGAGAAAAAGTGTGTCGGTTTCTCATCAAAGCCTTCATTTCCTCCCATTTTTCGATAGGCCTCTTACCGTAAATTCGCCTACGTATCTTCAATTCTTGCCACCACTTAGCAGCATCTTCAATAAAGGTAGTGACGGCAAGTTTGACCTTTTCTTGTTCGGAGTAGAATTGTCCTTCGAACAGAAACTCCATCTTATCTTCCCACTTGATGTACTCCCTAAAACCACTTCGGCCATGAAAAGATGGAAGCTTCATATAGATGCTCCGATGATTTCCATAATCATGAACTTTATCTTTCTTAAACATTGTGCTGCAAAGTAAGGTTAAAATAATAGGACTTCAATCTCTCCGTCACGTGTTTACGCTCTAATATGGCCGCTCGTGTTTTCGCTCAAACTAGGCTTGTACCCTCTATTAGTCTCACCACTCTGCGTTTTTCCACTCAATGCACATAGAACTTGATGTTTCAAGAACAGAACAAGATAATCACTGCAATTTACTCTTATAACGATTAAATCAACAAAACAAGCAGAAATGGAATTGGTACAATAAAAAAAAATGAAGATGAAATTAAGATTGTAGAAAAGTATTAAAAGAAAAATCAGAGAATACTATTTTTTTTTTTTTGGGGCTGAAATACCTTGAATGTAACTAAGAACACAAACCCAGAAATGTGAAGGACAAAAATGAGAGAAACAAAATTAACGAAAACACCTTGATCAGAAAATTGAGCTCTGATACCACTTGACGTGAACCTTGATGAAATTAAGGCCACGATTTGTTTTCGGATCGTCTAATCAAGGTAACAAGAGGATAAGAACCCCGATTAAAAGAATCTCGGTTAGGATGAAATGAATGACGCCACAAACGGTGGTGAAAATCCGCTTGATGAGTCGAGTTTGAACGCCACAAGAATTTCTTGTTGGAAAATCTTGATAAGTTCTTGAGTCTGAGAGTGTAGAACTCACAACACACAATCTATTTCTGAATGCAAACTTAATTCCTTTACAATGCAATTATGGCTCCTTATATAGATAACCACTTGAGAGAAATACATTGTATCCAAACTTTGGAAAATGTAAAAACTATTAAATGATTGTTTAGGAAACAACAATGATGAAAACTGAGAAGAAAACTTGAAAAACTAAAAGTCTCGATTGGTAAACAACAATATTGACTATGTAGTTGAATGGTGCGCGGATTACAATGCAAGTTTTGAAGTTGAACCTTGAAAACGCCATTTCCACTTGAGAAAAACGCCAAATTGACCAGAGAAGCTTCAGCCATGCATTTATTGAAAAATGCGCCAGAATGTATGTTCACAAAAAAAATGGCGGAAATTTATGGGTGGAAGAGGGCTGAATAGTTGGGCTTGTTATTGGGCTGATCTTCAACTTTTCATCATTGTATTTGGCCCAAACTTCTTGGATCAGGCCATGGAAGTTCTTCATGAATATTTTGACTCTTAATCTTTGGAATATATTGATTGAATGTTGTATTGGACATCTTAGTTTTGCTCCTTGATTCTCATCATTCTCTCCCGCTTGAAGAAGATTTGTACTCAAATCTTGTTTGTTCTTGAATCCTATCATCAGTAGCAAGTTGCTCGATGGATCTTCAAGTACCTGCAAACGGAAAATAGAATCTCTTGGCAAAGGAAAGCTTAGTTCAACAGGACTTGAGTTAGCTTCCTTTCGTTGTTGAAGATCGTCTTCCACTTTGATTAGAGGACTCAGATTGTTCTTCATCTCTATTGTCTCTTCTTCGTCCACATTGTTCATATTGCTAGCTTCTTCGATCGGTTGAGGTAGCTCTTGGTTTTGCGAAGAAGAAAAGAAATTTTTCAAGCATTCTTTAAGCTCCGCATGTAGCAACTTCTCTCGAGATTCTCGATGAATCTCACTTTTTTTAACATCAATCGGTTTCTCCTCTTGGTAATAACCATCGATACATTCGTTGTTTTGGAATTGAAACCTTTTATCCAAGTCTCGAAAGCGGTGAGAAAAAGTGTGTCGGTTTCTCATCAAAGCCTTCATTTCCTCCCATTTTTCGATAGGCCTCTTACCGTAAATTCGCCTACGTATCTTCAATTCTTGCCACCACTTAGCAGCATCTTCAATAAAGGTAGTGACGGCAAGTTTGACCTTTTCTTGTTCGGAGTAGAATTGTCCTTCGAACAGAAACTCCATCTTATCTTCCCACTTGATGTACTCCCTAAAACCACTTCGGCCATGAAAAGATGGAAGCTTCATATAGATGCTCCGATGATTTCCATAATCATGAACTTTATCTTTCTTAAACATTGTGCTGCAAAGTAAGGTTAAAATAATAGGACTTCAATCTCTCCGTCACGTGTTTACGCTCTAATATGGCCGCTCGTGTTTTCGCTCAAACTAGGCTTGTACCCTCTATTAGTCTCACCACTCTGCGTTTTTCCACTCAATGCACATAGAACTTGATGTTTCAAGAACAGAACAAGATAATCACTGCAATTTACTCTTATAACGATTAAATCAACAAAACAAGCAGAAATGGAATTGGTACAATAAAAAAAAATGAAGATGAAATTAAGATTGTAGAAAAGTATTAAAAGAAAAATCAGAGAATACTATTTTTTTTTTTTTGGGGCTGAAATACCTTGAATGTAACTAAGAACACAAACCCAGAAATGTGAAGGACAAAAATGAGAGAAACAAAATTAACGAAAACACCTTGATCAGAAAATTGAGCTCTGATACCACTTGACGTGAACCTTGATGAAATTAAGGCCACGATTTGTTTTCGGATCGTCTAATCAAGGTAACAAGAGGATAAGAACCCCGATTAAAAGAATCTCGGTTAGGATGAAATGAATGACGCCACAAACGGTGGTGAAAATCCGCTTGATGAGTCGAGTTTGAACGCCACAAGAATTTCTTGTTGGAAAATCTTGATAAGTTCTTGAGTCTGAGAGTGTAGAACTCACAACACACAATCTATTTCTGAATGCAAACTTAATTCCTTTACAATGCAATTATGGCTCCTTATATAGATAACCACTTGAGAGAAATACATTGTATCCAAACTTTGGAAAATGTAAAAACTATTAAATGATTGTTTAGGAAACAACAATGATGAAAACTGAGAAGAAAACTTGAAAAACTAAAAGTCTCGATTGGTAAACAACAATATTGACTATGTAGTTGAATGGTGCGCGGATTACAATGCAAGTTTTGAAGTTGAACCTTGAAAACGCCATTTCCACTTGAGAAAAACGCCAAATTGACCAGAGAAGCTTCAGCCATGCATTTATTGAAAAATGCGCCAGAATGTATGTTCACAAAAAAAATGGCGGAAATTTATGGGTGGAAGAGGGCTGAATAGTTGGGCTTGTTATTGGGCTGATCTTCAACTTTTCATCATTGTATTTGGCCCAAACTTCTTGGATCAGGCCATGGAAGTTCTTCATGAATATTTTGACTCTTAATCTTTGGAATATATTGATTGAATGTTGTATTGGACATCTTAGTTTTGCTCCTTGATTCTCATCATTCTCTCCCGCTTGAAGAAGATTTGTACTCAAATCTTGTTTGTTCTTGAATCCTATCATCAGTAGCAAGTTGCTCGATGGATCTTCAAGTACCTGCAAACGGAAAATAGAATCTCTTGGCAAAGGAAAGCTTAGTTCAACAGGACTTGAGTTAGCTTCCTTTCGTTGTTGAAGATCGTCTTCCACTTTGATTAGAGGACTCAGATTGTTCTTCATCTCTATTGTCTCTTCTTCGTCCACATTGTTCATATTGCTAGCTTCTTCGATCGGTTGAGGTAGCTCTTGGTTTTGCGAAGAAGAAAAGAAATTTTTCAAGCATTCTTTAAGCTCCGCATGTAGCAACTTCTCTCGAGATTCTCGATGAATCTCACTTTTTTTAACATCAATCGGTTTCTCCTCTTGGTAATAACCATCGATACATTCGTTGTTTTGGAATTGAAACCTTTTATCCAAGTCTCGAAAGCGGTGAGAAAAAGTGTGTCGGTTTCTCATCAAAGCCTTCATTTCCTCCCATTTTTCGATAGGCCTCTTACCGTAAATTCGCCTACGTATCTTCAATTCTTGCCACCACTTAGCAGCATCTTCAATAAAGGTAGTGACGGCAAGTTTGACCTTTTCTTGTTCGGAGTAGAATTGTCCTTCGAACAGAAACTCCATCTTATCTTCCCACTTGATGTACTCCCTAAAACCACTTCGGCCATGAAAAGATGGAAGCTTCATATAGATGCTCCGATGATTTCCATAATCATGAACTTTATCTTTCTTAAACATTGTGCTGCAAAGTAAGGTTAAAATAATAGGACTTCAATCTCTCCGTCACGTGTTTACGCTCTAATATGGCCGCTCGTGTTTTCGCTCAAACTAGGCTTGTACCCTCTATTAGTCTCACCACTCTGCGTTTTTCCACTCAATGCACATAGAACTTGATGTTTCAAGAACAGAACAAGATAATCACTGCAATTTACTCTTATAACGATTAAATCAACAAAACAAGCAGAAATGGAATTGGTACAATAAAAAAAAATGAAGATGAAATTAAGATTGTAGAAAAGTATTAAAAGAAAAATCAGAGAATACTATTTTTTTTTTTTTGGGGCTGAAATACCTTGAATGTAACTAAGAACACAAACCCAGAAATGTGAAGGACAAAAATGAGAGAAACAAAATTAACGAAAACACCTTGATCAGAAAATTGAGCTCTGATACCACTTGACGTGAACCTTGATGAAATTAAGGCCACGATTTGTTTTCGGATCGTCTAATCAAGGTAACAAGAGGATAAGAACCCCGATTAAAAGAATCTCGGTTAGGATGAAATGAATGACGCCACAAACGGTGGTGAAAATCCGCTTGATGAGTCGAGTTTGAACGCCACAAGAATTTCTTGTTGGAAAATCTTGATAAGTTCTTGAGTCTGAGAGTGTAGAACTCACAACACACAATCTATTTCTGAATGCAAACTTAATTCCTTTACAATGCAATTATGGCTCCTTATATAGATAACCACTTGAGAGAAATACATTGTATCCAAACTTTGGAAAATGTAAAAACTATTAAATGATTGTTTAGGAAACAACAATGATGAAAACTGAGAAGAAAACTTGAAAAACTAAAAGTCTCGATTGGTAAACAACAATATTGACTATGTAGTTGAATGGTGCGCGGATTACAATGCAAGTTTTGAAGTTGAACCTTGAAAACGCCATTTCCACTTGAGAAAAACGCCAAATTGACCAGAGAAGCTTCAGCCATGCATTTATTGAAAAATGCGCCAGAATGTATGTTCACAAAAAAAATGGCGGAAATTTATGGGTGGAAGAGGGCTGAATAGTTGGGCTTGTTATTGGGCTGATCTTCAACTTTTCATCATTGTATTTGGCCCAAACTTCTTGGATCAGGCCATGGAAGTTCTTCATGAATATTTTGACTCTTAATCTTTGGAATATATTGATTGAATGTTGTATTGGACATCTTAGTTTTGCTCCTTGATTCTCATCATTCTCTCCCGCTTGAAGAAGATTTGTACTCAAATCTTGTTTGTTCTTGAATCCTATCATCAGTAGCAAGTTGCTCGATGGATCTTCAAGTACCTGCAAACGGAAAATAGAATCTCTTGGCAAAGGAAAGCTTAGTTCAACAGGACTTGAGTTAGCTTCCTTTCGTTGTTGAAGATCGTCTTCCACTTTGATTAGAGGACTCAGATTGTTCTTCATCTCTATTGTCTCTTCTTCGTCCACATTGTTCATATTGCTAGCTTCTTCGATCGGTTGAGGTAGCTCTTGGTTTTGCGAAGAAGAAAAGAAATTTTTCAAGCATTCTTTAAGCTCCGCATGTAGCAACTTCTCTCGAGATTCTCGATGAATCTCACTTTTTTGAACATCAATCGGTTTCTCCTCTTGGTAATAACCATCGATACATTCGTTGTTTTGGAATTGAAACCTTTTATCCAAGTCTCGAAAGCGGTGAGAAAAAGTGTGTCGGTTTCTCATCAAAGCCTTCATTTCCTCCCATTTTTCGATAGGCCTCTTACCGTAAATTCGCCTACGTATCTTCAATTCTTGCCACCACTTAGCAGCATCTTCAATAAAGGTAGTGACGGCAAGTTTGACCTTTTCTTGTTCGGAGTAGAATTGTCCTTCGAACAGAAACTCCATCTTATCTTCCCACTTGATGTACTCCCTAAAACCACTTCGGCCATGAAAAGATGGAAGCTTCATATAGATGCTCCGATGATTTCCATAATCATGAACTTTATCTTTCTTAAACATTGTGCTGCAAAGTAAGGTTAAAATAATAGGACTTCAATCTCTCCGTCACGTGTTTACGCTCTAATATGGCCGCTCGTGTTTTCGCTCAAACTAGGCTTGTACCCTCTATTAGTCTCACCACTCTGCGTTTTTCCACTCAATGCACATAGAACTTGATGTTTCAAGAACAGAACAAGATAATCACTGCAATTTACTCTTATAACGATTAAATCAACAAAACAAGCAGAAATGGAATTGGTACAATAAAAAAAAATGAAGATGAAATTAAGATTGTAGAAAAGTATTAAAAGAAAAATCAGAGAATACTATTTTTTTTTTTTTGGGGCTGAAATACCTTGAATGTAACTAAGAACACAAACCCAGAAATGTGAAGGACAAAAATGAGAGAAACAAAATTAACGAAAACACCTTGATCAGAAAATTGAGCTCTGATACCACTTGACGTGAACCTTGATGAAATTAAGGCCACGATTTGTTTTCGGATCGTCTAATCAAGGTAACAAGAGGATAAGAACCCCGATTAAAAGAATCTCGGTTAGGATGAAATGAATGACGCCACAAACGGTGGTGAAAATCCGCTTGATGAGTCGAGTTTGAACGCCACAAGAATTTCTTGTTGGAAAATCTTGATAAGTTCTTGAGTCTGAGAGTGTAGAACTCACAACACACAATCTATTTCTGAATGCAAACTTAATTCCTTTACAATGCAATTATGGCTCCTTATATAGATAACCACTTGAGAGAAATACATTGTATCCAAACTTTGGAAAATGTAAAAACTATTAAATGATTGTTTAGGAAACAACAATGATGAAAACTGAGAAGAAAACTTGAAAAACTAAAAGTCTCGATTGGTAAACAACAATATTGACTATGTAGTTGAATGGTGCGCGGATTACAATGCAAGTTTTGAAGTTGAACCTTGAAAACGCCATTTCCACTTGAGAAAAACGCCAAATTGACCAGAGAAGCTTCAGCCATGCATTTATTGAAAAATGCGCCAGAATGTATGTTCACAAAAAAATGGCGGAAATTTATGGGTGGAAGAGGGCTGAATAGTTGGGCTTGTTATTGGGCTGATCTTCAACTTTTCATCATTGTATTTGGCCCAAACTTCTTGGATCAGGCCATGGAAGTTCTTCATGAATATTTTGACTCTTAATCTTTGGAATATATTGATTGAATGTTGTATTGGGCATCTTAGTTTTGCTCCTTGATTCTCATCATTCTCTCCCGCTTGAAGAAGATTTGTACTCAAATCTTGTTTGTTCTTGAATCCTATCATCAGTAGCAAGTTGCTCGATGGATCTTCAAGTACCTGCAAACGGAAAATAGAATCTCTTGGCAAAGGAAAGCTTAGTTCAACAGGACTTGAGTTAGCTTCCTTTCGTTGTTGAAGATCGCCTTCCACTTCGATTAGAGGACTCAGATTGTTCTTCATCTCTATTGTCTCTTCTTCGTCCACATTGTTCATATTGCTAGCTTCTTCGATCGGTTGAGGTAGCTCTTGGTTTTGCGAAGAAGAAAAGAAATTTTTCAAGCATTCTTTAAGCTCCGCATGTAGCAACTTATCTCGAGATTCTCGATGAATCTCACTTTTTTGAACATCAATCGGTTTCTCCTCTTGGTAATAACCATCGATACATTCGTTGTTTTGGAATTGAAACCTTTTATCCAAGTCTCGAAAGCGGTGAGAAAAAGTGTGTCGGTTTCTCATCAAAGCCTTCATTTCCTCCCATTTTTCGATAGGCCTCTTACCGTAAATTCGCCTACGTATCTTCAATTCTTGCCACCACTTAGCAGCATCTTCAATAAAGGTAGTGACGGCAAGTTTGACCTTTTCTTGTTCGGAGTAGAATTGTCCTTCGAACAGAAACTCCATCTTATCTTCCCACTTGATGTACTCCCTAAAACCACTTCGGCCATGAAAAGATGGAAGCTTCATATAGATGCTCCGATGATTTCCATAATCATGAACTTTATTTTTCTTAAACATTGTGCTGCAAAGTAAGGTTAAAATAATAGGACTTCAATCTCTCCGTCACGTGTTTACGCTCTAATATGGCCGCTCGTGTTTTCGCTCAAACTAGGCTTGTACCCTCTATTAGTCTCACCACTCTGCGTTTTTCCACTCAATGCACATAGAACTTGATGTTTCAGGAACAGAACAAGATAATCACTGCAATTTACTCTTATAACGATTAAATCAACAAAACAAGCAGAAATGGAATTGGTACAATAAAAAAAAATGAAGATGAAATTAAGATTGTAGAAAAGTATTAAAAGAAAAATCAGAGAATACTCTTTTTTTTTTTTTTTTGGGGCTGAAATACCTTGAATGTAACTAAGAACACAAACCCAGAAATGTGAAGGACAAAAATGAGAGAAACAAAATTAACGAAAACACCTTGATCAGAAAATTGAGCTCTGATACCACTTGACGTGAACCTTGATGAAATTAAGGCCACGATTTGTTTTCGGATCGTCTAATCAAGGTAACAAGAGGATAAGAACCCCGATTCAAAGAATCTCGGTTAGGATGAAATGAATGACGCCACAAACGGTGGTGAAAATCCGCTTGATGAGTCGAGTTTGAACGCCACAAGAATTTCTTGTTGGAAAATCTTGATAAGTTCTTGAGTCTAAGAGTGTAGAACTCACAACACACAATCTATTTCTGAATGCAAACTTAATTCCTTTACAATGCAATTATGGCTCCTTATATAGATAACCACTTGAGAGAAATACATTGTATCCAAACTTGGGAAAACGTAAAAACTATTAAATGATTGTTTAGGAAACAACAATGATGAAAACTGAGAAGAAAACTTGAAAAACTAAAAGTCTTGATTGGTAAACAACAATATTGACTATGTAGTTGAATGGTGCGCGGATTACAATGCAAGTTTTGAAGTTGAACCTTGAAAACGCCATTTCCACTTGAGAAAAACGCCAAATTGACCAGAGAAGCTTCAGCCATGCATTTATTGAAAAATGCGCCAGAATGTATGTTGACAAAAAAATGGCGGAAATTTATGGCTGGAAGAGGGCTGAATAGTTGGGCTTGTTATTGGGCTGATCTTCAACTTTTCATCATTGTATTTGGCCCAAACTTCTTGGATCAGGCCATGGAAGTTCTTCATGAATATTTTGACTCTTAATCTTTGGAATATATTGATTGAATGTTGTATTGGACATCTTAGTTTTGCTCCTTGATTCTCATCATTCTCTCCCGCTTGAAGAAGATTTGTCCTCAAATCTTGTTTGTTCTTGAATCCTATCATCAGTAGCAAGTTGCTCGATGGATCTTCAAGTACCTGCAAACGGAAAATAGAATCTCTTGGCAAAGGAAAGCTTAGTTCAACAGGACTTGAGTTAGCTTCCTTTCGTTGTTGAAGATCGTCTTCCACTTTGATTAGAGGACTCAGATTGTTCTTCATCTCTATTGTCTCTTCTTCGTCCACATTGTTCATATTGTGTAAACCCCATC